>JANHMN010000003.1:125111417-125135316 GCA_030674055.1 Rhabdomys pumilio
GTGATGTAAGGGTGATGTAAGGATGGTGTAAGAGTGATGTAAGGGTGATGTAAGAGTGATGTAAGGGTGGTGTAAGGGTGGTGTAAGAGTGATGTAAGAGTGATGTAAGGGTGATGTAAGGATGATGTAAGGGTGATGTAAGAGTGATGTAAGGGTGATGTAAGAGTGATGTAAGGGTGATGTAAGGGTGATGTAAAAATAATGTAAGGGTGATGTAAGCACCTCTTTTTGTTTTGTTGATTTTTTCTTTCACTTGTATTGTGACTCTAAACACTACTTTAAAGCAGGATTTCAAGCACATGGAGGCAAGGCTACACTGACTATACAGCTCTTCTTAGAGGCCTAAAACATGAATGCCTTTATTGCCAAGAGATGAGAAATCTGGCCATATTTTCTAAACAGAATTCTCTGGAGTGCACTCCTTGGAACCCATAGAAACAATAGAGACCACCTTAGCCCACAGAGACATGAACACAGCTTTGAGTGACTTCTAAAAAACTACTCTACTTACCAACCAACCAACCAACCAACTTACCAACCAAACAACTAACCAACCAGCCACCAACTTACCAACCAACTGACCTACCAAGTAACCAACCAACCAAACAACCTACCAAGCAACCAACTAGCCAGCCACCAACCAACCTACTAACCAACCAACCAACTTACCTACCTACCTACCTACCAACCAACCACCAACCTACAAATTTACCAAGAAATACATCAACTCTTAGACATATCAAGCACAAGTAACTAACCCACTTACCAAACCACCAACGATGTACCAACTAGCCCAATTAAGCAGCCAATTAGTTAATCAATTAGCTAGTTCACCAACCAACCAATTAACTAGCTAAGTACCCTATCAACCAGTCAACCAAAACCCAGTTCTACCAACCTATAAGTCTATGAAACAACCTACCAGTTCATCAACCTATCAAACAAATGGTCAACCAGCGTGCCAATCAACCAACTGACTTATTGATTAACTAGTCAACTAGCCCATCAAAAGCCTTACCAATGTAGCAATTAACTACCCACCAACCTATGTATCAACCAACCAATCAGCCAATCAGCCAAAATCTATCAACTAGTCTACCAATCAGCCAATCAACCAGTCTATCAACTGACCACAAAAAAACCAACCAACTAATTACTCAGCCAACCTACCAACCAAAATAAGTCTAGCATCTTCAGAGTTTCTGATCGTCCATTGTTTTACAAAAACTTTGGGGTGTGGTTTTTCTCATTCTCATGGTTTCAATTTATCAAGTGCAATTTGGGAGCGATTTCCTTGCAACTCATGAGCACCCTATTCCCTGTTTTCTAAGGACAGCACTTTGTGCACCCTGATGGATCAGGTCTCTAAATCTGAATTTGACTGAGGCTCCATCTTGGTGTTTGGTGGGACTTCTCTCCTGACATACTTAATGAAAATTGGGATTTGTCTCAAGAGACAGGTTTGGTGTGAATCCACATCTGGTCTCCAATCTCCTGTCAGACAGGACCTCTCTTAGGTACTGTAGGTTAGCTGTCTATTTTCTGAGCTGTGGTGCAGTGGTTCCGGCAATGAAACTTTAACAATACCATGTGACCCTGTTTCCTTATTATCCAGTGTCCTTTACTTTGTAAAGTTTCTGCCTCCCTAAACAATCTGGGTAAATACCTCATTCTGATCTTTCCTGGGGGCTGAGTGTGTGGATGGTTTGTTGTCTCCCATTGGCCTGTCTTGCATATGGTCTCTCCCTGTCAAGTTTTAACCCCCCTGGAATCTCGTAATTCATTGAAACTCAAAATTTGTTCCTTCTCTCTCACTATAACTTCTGCAAAGATCTCGGTAGAAATTGAAAATGGGCAGATGAGTTGTTCTAAGGATGTGTTAAGCTTCTTCCCTCTAATGAAATGTGTTTCCTTTGTGACAATTTCTGTTTCATGGCATTCAATTTCTTGTCAAATGTGATAAACAACGGAATGAATGGGCTTTATATTAGCCTTTCATCACTCCGTGGACTATTTACTCTCACACAGCCTCTCTTACGGTCTCCTGATGCCTCATTTAGCTGAAATGGGACAACAGGAGAGCCTGGCTGTGACTGATCTATGCAATATAGAGCCAGTATGCAGACGCTCTCGTTTCTCAAGTACTAGTGGGGCTCGGTCAGGTAGTTTCCCTGTGTGCTGTGTAATTTAGTTAATTGCTATCATAACTTTGTCTAGTTTCTAGGTTCAACCCAAGCTGAGCATCAGTCTTTTGAACTCCGTACTCTGTTATCATCTAGTCCTTCTCACACATTGTCTCTCTTCCTTTCTCTGAGCTGCCATCTTGGTCTGTTTCTGTCTTGGACTCCTGTTTATTTGGTGTCTCTTTAGATTATGTGGTTTTAGTTGTATTTTACAATGGAATTACCTGCTTAAATACAATATTTATCTGTTGAATTATTCATCTAAACTTAAAAATATCTGTGAATTCCAAAGCTAATCATAACAATAGTTTTTGGCCTTTGTTTAAGCTGTAGTTTGTCGATAAAATATCTGTGGTTGGTCTTTGACAGCTAAGGGATCCCAGCCCTGATCTGCAGAACCAGAGAAGAGTCTGTGGTGAGAGTGTGGTGATCCATTCTGATCCGATTATTGAGAATATTTAAACAATTCAAAAAATCATGCTCCCATCAATCTTATCTTCTCTGCATCATGTCTCTTCTTATCAGGAACATAGAGATGCAATTTTTCTGACACACTGATATTTCCTTCTTCACCTGGAAATTGGTGTTGACAGTTTTCTATAAAGACTCTGAACTTTAATGTTCTTAATACAAAGCTCAACTGAACTCTTTAGAGAATTCATCTTTTTGCTTTTTTGGTTTATAGCATGGAAGCCAGAGATGAGCTTATCAATTTCTTTATTAGATATTCCTGGAAAGCTATAATTGTATGGGTCTTAATTTTTTCCTTTGCTAGACTTTGGTAAGAAAGTATGTTGTTATTCCTGGTGTTATTTGTTTGGAGTTGCCTCTTAACTATATTCCTTTCAGGGCCTGATGTGAGTTCATGTGTGTGCACATGCATGCATGTTTGTAAGAGTGTGCATGTACGAGTGTGAGTGTGTGTGTGTGTGTGTGTGTGTGTGTGTGTGTATCTGGATGAAGCAATGATGCTTTTCAGAAGGGCTATTTCTATATGGGAGTGTTTAAAAAGAAATCTACATTAATGCAGAGATTATTTTGAAATACATACTTCTAGCCATGTTAAATAGCAAAGAGTTTGGTTCTTCAACTTCAGAGGCAGTTTCTGAAGCTCCTGGGCAAAACTTTCTTTCAAATTTCATATGTTACTCACAATTATGTTGGAATAAGTGTCCTGCTAAGTGTAGCTCTTTCAGGATGAGAGTTTTTTGGCTCCCTAGACTTTTTCCTGTGCTGCTGGGGAGGCTCCCAGCCCGGAGCAGGCTAGACAGAAGAGAGCTCTGACATTTGCCTGTCTTCACACTCCTTCTGGGGATATTGCCTGCCATTATGCAGCCCTTTCCTCTGGGTTATATTGTGACCCTCCCCGCAACCAATATGTCAACATTATTTCTGACACTCATGAATGGGTCCTTATTTAGTCATGGGCTCTTTGCAGATTTTTTTTTTTTTACTTTACATACCTATTTAGATGGAGTGGTTAGAGCAGGTGTACTCTTATCAGAACATAGCTGCTGTCCTTAAAAGCTGAGACTGCTGTAGATAGAGGGATGTTTTGTTTTATGGAGAAATTTTCATGGAAGATGTTGGAATGATGCTGTTGCAAGCCAGTGAATGCTGGCAGTGGCCAAGATTTAAGAGACAAGTCAGGATACTTATCTAGCACTCCCTGAGGGACTGTGGCTTTGTAGAAACCCTAATGTCAGACTTTAGGTCTGTCAAATGGTGAGAGTCAGAGCTCTTTTGTACAAACCATCCAGCTAGTCATCAGTTATTACAGAGTCTACGTGAACATGAACCTTAGAAGCTACATGAACCTAGCTAAAGCCAGTGGGGTCTGGGACTAGATACCCATGGAAGTAGCAGGGCTTAGTCCAGTTAATTTTCCTGAACCAGGAAGGCAGGAGACCACATGCCTATTTCTTCCCTAGTGTGCTGTGTATAGAAATGAGAGGAATCTTTTCACAGATGACACATGTGGAAAGTGAGCCTAATAGATCTGGGATCTGACTGTGGTATGAAATTCAAATGGCTGTTGTACACATGGATAACTAGCCCTGATGATATCAGCTAGAGATGGCCCAATCCCCTGGAGGAACTCTCTCAGTCGTATAGCCCAGTGGTCTGGCAGACAAGAGCTGGAGGACAGATACTCTGGCTGGGTCCACATTTAAGAGGTGGGGAATCCCAGGCTGCTGGGAGCTGATGGATTGTCAGCTCTTCTCTTATGGAACTGTCAGCCTCCTGCCTGCCCCTTATCCCTAGAGACCCCTGGTGGGGGTGCTTACAGCCAGAAAGTGCACAGTGCCAGTCCCTCACCATCCTCAGCGAACACCAGGAAACCCATTCACATTTACTTTAAAATCTAGAAAATTTTACTATGTTAATACTTTTCCATTGTTAAGTGTGAACACCACTCAGTACCCCAGCAGGAAAGAGCCAGTTTGCATGATGCTATCTGCTTTAGAAAATAGAACTTAGGCATAGACTGGACATTGTTAACATTCCATACAACACAACCTGCTCTCTCCATGGAACCTACAGGAGTGACAGGAGCCTGAAGAAAGGTAGGATGAGAAAGACAACAGGGAAACTGGTGGCTGGACCACAGGAGGGTTGGTACTCCCACAAGAACAAGTAGGAGAAGCTGACTGGGATGAGCTTGAGAGGAAAGCTTGTATCCGTACACTCCAGAGGCATTGGCAACAACAGAGCCCCCTCCTTGGCTCTGCTTCTCTCTGTTCTGTGCACAGAGGTAAAATAAACTCCCCAGCCCAAAGTGTGGCTGGTGTGTGTTATGTGCATGCTGTCCCACAAGATGCTGTGATTTTAGCAGCAGCAAATTTGCCAGACAGTCCTGCCTACTTTGCTAGCCTGGTTGAGGTGAATCCAGGTTGTTTATTTCAATCTTGATTACTAATATTAACTCTCATATTATATACAACACAGTAATCTGTTAAGTACCTGATAGTAGTTTGTCTATCTATCTATCTATCTATCTATCTATCTATCTATCTATCTATTTATCTATCTATCATCCATCCATCCATCTGCTTATCTCTCTCCATATAGTTACAGGTTGCAGAATAAATGCAAGCTAAGGAGATGATAGCAAAGTTCAACAAATTCAGAAGTGGGATGATCAAAACACACATAGAGACTGTATTGATAAGGAACTTGAACCAGTGAAGAAGCTTCTGCTGTTGAGTTCAGGTCCAGGAGAGGAAAAGCAAAGATGTAGCTACCACCAGAGTTGAAAGGGCAGGACCAGGTCCTCAAGGGGCAAGCAGTGGGTAGTCAGACAGTAGTTGAGAAAGGACATCTAGCCCAGGGGACTGAGGTGAACTGAGTTCTCTACCTGTTGGTACTTGATACACACACTGGAAATGCAGTCATTCTCCATCCTCAAAATGGAGCAAAAAATTTGCTTGTAAATTTCAGGCCAATGTCCAGCCTGAGAAACCACTGTTTAGACAATATAAGGTAACCTAGAGCAGGGCACAGCATGACATTGATACCATGTGCCTCATTCTGACTCCCAAAATGCAGAAGTGTGTGACATTGAGGAAGCCATGCAGGCCAGATGCAGGTCACCCTGTGTTCTATGGAATGCCAGTGTTTAGGCTGGTACAGCATAGATGACTCCATTTGAGAATGCAACAATTTTGACCAGAGTTATCGTGTTCTGAGTATGAATGCCAAGAAAGAATGAGTCTATGTCTTATTTATACGAGTAAACAGTCACCATCTGCCACCACAGCAGGTGGCACAAACTTATAATGTTTGCCAATGTATAATAAGACCTAAAAAGATACCAATCTAATCACACCAAACCAGCAGTCACATGAGCTTCTCAATCATACCAGATGGAACCTCATCACCCAGAACTGTAAAGAAAGAGCACCCCAAGACCCACATGTGCAGGCACTCTAACTGGTCGCCTGGTCACGTGTCAGCCGACTTTTCCAGGAAAACGGCTACAGCAAGGACAGCTCCCTCTGTCCCCAGAACCCAGCTTGAGTAGATTCTCCTGCCTGTGACACTCAGCCTACTTCAGATCTGTGTCTGTGCCCAACACTTTTGTGCCCAAAGAGGTCAGCACTCAGGGTCTAAGACTCTTTATATGTTACCCTACAGATCTTGACTTGAAGAAACACATTCTGAACTCTGCAGACTCTTTAACCCTCAGTCATTTTATAACTTGAGTATTTACTCATTATGGTGTGAAGTGCTAATGAGACTCGAGAGTATCAATAATTAAGTTTAGAACAAAGGAAACCAAGTCCACCAATGGCTAGCTGTCATGGGAAATCGGGATTACTTGGAAAGTAGCTGCCAGTGAAACAGATATAGCCTGTGAATTTATTAGTTATTCTGGGAAAGATGGAAACGTGTCTGTTTCTCATTGTAATACACTCATGGATGCCATCAGAACCCCAGAGGCCTTGTAGTCTCTGGTCTTTGGATCTTAGAAAAAGAAGTTCAGGTCAACCCATGAGGATCAGAGCCATATGCAGCAGAACACTGTCCAACCAAGTCTTCCAGATGCATCAGCCCATATCAACATGAAGCATCATGATGTCAGACTTGTCTTCTTAACTGATGGTACTGTCCACCTGATGCCTACTTCAGGTTGATTTACATACAATGTAAGTTTTATTACAGGTGTGAAGAAGTCAAGCAATCAGGAGGCAGTGGCTGTTGGAAAGATACTTTGTACTTATAGTTTTGGGGAGGTGAGTCACACAGAGGGAGCCCCATGGAGGAGCATCAGTTGGTTCAGAGGCAGAGGAGGTAGTCTCTACGGGGATTGATTGGTGAGATGATTGGGAGCCACTCATTTTAGAGGCCTCTTGGAGCCCTGAATGAGAGCTCCCTGAGGAGGTGGCTGGGACTGTTGACTATGGATTGGTTTGCACATGACAGAGACATTCTACTGGCCATTGGCTCTAGAGATTAGTCAGTCCTGGGAAAGACCTCCAGATCTGGGAGGGCTTCACCAGAATAAGAGGCCAGCTTGATGCATGGCTCAATGTACGGCTTAAGGCTGGCTTTAGAAGTTTGGCAATGCAATATAGGAGGATAGGGGCCTAGATGAGACCATGGAGGAGGCAAAGAAGCATCTGAAGTGTAGTATTGAGAATTCACAGTGTGCAGGGATCGTACACAGCTGAAGCTGGGAGCAAGGACCTTCAAAGGGGTATCGAGAAATATAGGGAGGAAACATGGAGTGGGAGGAGCTTCAAGGGCTGCTAAATGAGGATCCAGAGGTTACATGAATCAGGGAGGAGGAGGGGAACATGGCCATTGGAAACAGCTCCTGGAGTAGGAGCAGCTCTATCCTCAGGGTGTGTGCAGGAGAGAACTTTCTCATCCGTCCTCCCACCTTCTTCCTAGCTTTCCTTCTTGCTTGATTTTCTGTCCTTGGTACACCCTGCTGGCTGTCACGCTACCATGGCTCACATCGCTGTTTGTTATCCAAGCCTTTGTTGCACAAGTTTCTTCAAGGCTGGGGATTCTATCTCTTCCATTACAGGATGTCCTGAGAATCAGAATGAAAGACAGATGAAGGACTCAGAGCTTCTCATCTGTAGGGGGTCCTGGAGGCAGAGGCCATGGCTCCCCACAGTAGAGTGATCAGACCTCCTGCCTCCTGGAATAGATGAGGCCCTACTTTAAGAGAGCACTTTGTATTGTCTTACTTACACCCAGTCTCTGATTAAAATCAGCTTTTCTATACATCTGACACACAAGAAGTACTTAGTAACTAGCCACTGGAGGACTAGTTGTGTTAGTCACCTTCCTTTCATGGTAATGAGACGCTGGAGAGAAAAGTTAAAGAGTTACAGTCTCTGATGTTTCAGTCCATGTTAGTTAGCATAATTGTCTAAGTCTGTGACAGTGAGAAAAATGGTAGTCAGGAAGAAGGAGAGAGACAGAAACAGAGGCAAAGGCACACAGGAAGGAGAGAGAGGGACAGGGAGAGAGGGAAGAAAGGGAAGATAGTGACATAGGGTGGGGTACGCTGTGAAGAAAAGATACAGCCTTCAAAAGCGCACCTCTCATGACTGACCTCTTCCAATTACTCCCATTTCTGACTCCCACATCTCCCAACAATGTCACCCAACAATGATCATCAAGAGAAGAATCTCATTGTCTAGGCTAGAGTCCTCATAATTTGATTACTGCTTTAAAAATGCTTATATTTTTAAGTTGTGTGTGTGTGTGTGTGTGTGTGTGTGTGTGTGTGTGTGTGTGTGTGTGTGTATGGGTATGTGCACATGTGCATGTACCTATGGAGACCAGAGGGAGCAGAAGAACCCTGGAGCTGGAGTTACAGGTGGTTGTGAATCTCCCAACGTAGGCTCTGGGAACTAAACTCAGGTCTTATGTAAAAGTAGGAACCACAGAGCCATCTTTCCAGCCACCCCCAAAGCTTCTTAATAATACCACCAGCTAGTGCTCAAGCCTTGAGTTGACACCCTGCCTCTCATTCCAGGCTAGAGGCAGTCGGCTTCACCTTGAAGGTTTACAGCAGAGCCCAGTGCTGGGCTTGTCAGGCACAGATACTCATACTCCTCCTATCTGGCTCTCTCCCATAACACACGCATCAGAATCTCTGGAGAAGGGATCCACATCCTGAGTCTGAATAGTTCTCATGGAATTCTCACCTGCCATCAGGTAGAGAACCACTAGGCTGGTTGAAGGTGGAATGGCATGCCTCTTTCATTCCATACCCGGTGAGTTGGCTGGGGTGTCCTGATACTGGTTTCAGTTCTGAATGTTTATATGATGGTGGCAAATGTGCTTTTGCGAGAGTCTGCTGGTAATGCTGATAGGGCATGTTAATGCTGGGTATGATATGTGGTTCTGATGTTGGTGTGGATGTTGGTGTGGATGCTGGTATTGGTGCTGATGTTGGATGCTGGAGCTGATACTTAATCATTCTAACACTTTCATGTCTCCAAAGACACTGCTTCTCCCTTTATTCAGGAGAACTCAGGGATACCACCATGTTGACCTGGCCTGACCCAGGCTTTTCCAAAGAGGTGACATGGGTCTTCAACTGTGGCACCATGGTACAGCCTTGATCTTTCCTGTGGGCTGTAGTTCACATGTCCTCTTTAATCCTAAAAATCTTGGTCTCCAAACACTAATAGTCAGCTATTGGCTTGTCTATCAGGGAAGTGCTACCTCCACAGACTGCTTCACAGTGACCTGATGAGGAGGCAGATTATACGGGCTTTGATTGTGTCACAGGAGATTATGGATGCTTCACAAGGTTGTATTGTATGGGAGTGTCGAGAGCCCAGTCTGTTATCTGTCGTGAGCAGGTTGTGATAAGGTTTTAGGGTCCCCATGGGAAGAGGAGCGACAGGTCCTCTCCACTCAGGAATCGTATACAGGATTGACTGTGAGATGGTCAGTTCCACGAGAGGGGAGAGAGTATACCAGAGACAGAGGTTTGATATTTAATTGCTCTTTAATAATGCACAGCAAACAATATATTATCACTAATGCCAAAGCTGTTGTAACAACGAGGTATTGCCACATTTCCTATGCACTGACTCTATCAATATCAGGACAATAAACACAAATAATAAGTTTCTAATTACCAAAGAAATAAGTATAGTAATAAGTACATTATTAATCGTGGGTTATACGACCTGAGTCCTTAAGTACATTATTAATCGTGGGTTATACGACCTGAGTCCTTATGACTGTAGTTTCCAGCAGCTTAGGTCCGGAGAGTGTTTGACCACAAAGATAGGGGCGTTCTGTGGCTTCCAACAGCTCAGGTCCAGAGAGGACTTGACCACGAAGATGAGAGTGTTCTGTGGCTTCCAGCAGCTCAGGCCTGGAGAGTGTTTGACCATGAAGTTGGAGGCTTCGGTCTCTAGGCTGTCTCTTTCATGATTGGGTGCAGAGTGCTCAGTCTCTCTGCTGTTACTTTGATGATCCATGCTGTAGAGTGCTCGTAGAGGAGGCCTGAACAGAGGATCACACTAGCCAGTCATGGCTATCAGCATGATGGAATGATGCTAGGTAACCATTGCTACCAGTTTGATGAAGAGCTCCGGCCAAGGGCTCCTTTTTTATGCTTGAATTAGGGTTACTTCTGACGTAAGATGTGTCTGGTTATCTGTGGGGCTATGACTTCATTACAGCTGGTTATCACACTTATTCAAAACAACTTAATGTACAAATATTTTGACTCATAAGGTTTTCAAAACAACTTTTGATTATCAAAACAACTTCTGGTTATCACAGTACTTCAAAACAACTTCACTTCAAACTTGTTTTCTTTCCTATTACAAATATGGAGTAGGTCCTGTTAAGGGCCTGCTCCTTACAGGGAGGCTCAAGGGTCCTCAACAGGAGAGCCATGTCGCTTAGCTGAGATCAGTAGATTCTCCTTTCCATCCCCCTTCCCTTCTTTATCTCCCTTCCCCTTCTCTCTCTTGCTCGATCTTATCACCTCCTCCTCTTCATCTTCATCTTCTTCTTCTTTTTCTTCTTCTTCCTCTCTCTCTCTCTCTCTCTCTCTCTCTCTCTCTCTCTCTCCTCTGACAAACATAGGTCAAAAGTGTGTGCTTGCTTTTGGAGGGGTTGAGGTGTGGGGTGCTGCTAGGAAGGCAACTCTTTCCAGAGGTTCTTGGATTAGCAAATACTTTAGGACTTGCGTTCGAATGGGCCCTGGAATCTCAGGTCAGAACACATAGTAGGTGAGGCCCAGGCAAAACCAGCTTGAGGCTTTCAGGAAACTGGGATGCACTCTTTGAGTTGGGCCTTGAAGAACTGTTGATCTAAACAAAAGCAGAATCAACCCTCCTAGGTAAGGAAAGGAGAGGGCCAGGGAAGTTCTCCCTGAAAGACAAGCAGCAGGTAGGATTCCCCTGGGAACCAATTAAGGCTTCCTGCTGAAGTGCAAGGTGTGGGTTTGGAAGGTCTTCCCTGCACTTGGCCTAGGGCCTGCCAACCTCCTCTTCAGAGTGGCTTTGTCTTTTCCTCTTGACTAATTGCTGTTTAAGCTAAATGTTGTCAGATAAATGGTTTCTGATTCAAATAACCAAATGCCTCCTGGGTGCTCTAGGGGCCTGCTCACCTTGGGCCGGGAGCAGGCTTCAGTTCAATTTTCTTGGTCTCAGCTTAGGTAATTTAGCAACTGCTGGTTGAGAGATGCTAAATTAATTAAAGAGGTGATGGTAATGCAGAACAGGGCTGAACACTAGAAAATCAGCTTCTAACTGAAGAATGAAATGCCTTTTCCTCACATCAGTGGTTAGACTCAGAGGCTGGCATTTCATTAGCATAGCACTAGCTGTTTAATGGAACAGTGGGGTCAAAGTGGGTCTTAGAGACCCAGGAAAATGGCCAACTGTTAGGCTAGTTGACAGCCCACCACTTCTTCCCAAGCCTGTGCTGAGTTGATTCTCGCTCTAACTCCTTCCAAGGGTGAATGAGGGTGCAGAGGGATGGCACATAGTCTACAAGGAAAGTAATGGCCTAATTTTATTTCTATACTATTGTGATGGTTTGTATATGCTCTGGCCATGGAGTGGCACTATTAGAAGGTGTGGCCCTGTTGGAATAGGTGTGTCACTGTGGGTGTGGGCTTTAAGACCCTCATCTGAGCTGCCTGGAAGCCAGTATTCTGCTAGCACCCTTCAGATAAAGATGTAGAACTCTCAGCTTCTCCAGCACCATGCCTGCCATGGTCCAGCCTTGATGATAATGGACTGAACCTCTGAACCTGTAAGCCAACCACAATTAAATCTCCTCAAAAGAGTTGCCTTGGTTATGGTATCTGTTCACAGCAGTAAAACTGTAACTAAGATAACTATGATGAAATACCCCAACCAAAAGCAACTAAGGTAAGAGAGGGTAAATTTTAGCTCACAAGTCTAGTTTATAGTCTATCAGAGTGGGAAAGTCAAGGCAGGAACTTGAAATAGTTGAGTATAACACATCCAGAGTCAAGAAGGAAGGGAAGCAAACACCTGCATGTTTAGTGTGCAGAATGCATTCTCTATTTTCATTGTTCAGGCCTCAAACTAGGGAATGGTGTCACCCATCTTCGGGCAGGGACTTTCCATTTCACAACCAACCAAGTCCATGGGCTAACTTGATCTAGACAATCACTTATTGAGACTCTTTTCCTTGATGATTCTGTTTACATCAAGCTGACAAAACTACCATCACAAGCCACTTCAGGCTTCTTCAGGAAGGCTCACTTCATCTGGTACAAGTGTCCCTAGCTGGGCAGGAAAAAATGCATAGGTAAGCTGGGTGCTGACCAAACAAGACTTTACATTCCTATTGCTCTAATCCCCCACTCCCTTAAACAAGGAAATTGAGGCTTAGAGAGGAAACCCAACTGTGTGGCCTCTGTGGTCAATGGCGAGTTCTGCAGTCTTGATCATTGTTCTGCTGCTGTGAAGAGATACCATGACCATAGCAATTCCTATAAAAGAAAAACATTTAATTGAGTGAGGCTTGCTTACCACCTCAGAGGTTTAGTACATTGTCATCATGGTGGGAAGCATGACTGTTGGCAGGCACTCATGATGCTGGAGAAGTAGCTTGAGAATTCTACATTCAGATGCAGGCAGCAGGAAGACAAAGCCCCTGGGCTTGGCTTGTGCTTCAGAAACCTCAAAGCCAGTGATGTACTTTCTCCAGCAAAGCCACACCTACTCCAACAAGGCCATGCCTATTCCAACAAGGCCACGCCTACTCCAACAAGGCCACTCCTCATAATCCTTTCACTCCCTATTGAACAAAAAACTGAAATAAACAAGGAGGACATGATTGCTCCTAGGTATGGTGGAATTGAAGGTTTTTTGTAGAGATGAGGGAGAGCATAGCCAGAGGCAGAGACATCTGGGAGAATCCAAAGTGAACATGGCTAGACTGAGCTCATCCATGTAAGGAGAGACAGGAAAAGGAGAAGGGAAGAAGAGGAAGAAAGGAGCTGCTGGCCAAGAGGGACAGCCTGGGCCAAGATACTGGCCAAGAGGCCAGGAGAGCAAAGGGTAGACAAAAAGGCCAGGTAACCAAAATATAGGGAAGGGTGGCTTGGGGGAAGAACATCCCAGGCTCTGGGCTGGATATGCCAGCCAGAAGGACCCTGTAATAGGTAGGGACTGAGGGATGCTGGGAAAGCCTGGTGGCCAAGTCCAATTTGATAGGTTAAGTAGACATATTAGTTAGCTATTTGTCCAAGTTTGAGACTTAACACCTATGAGCTTATAGGGGACATTTTCATCCAAAGCACCATACTGGCCTTCCCCCAACACGGCTTTCTTAAACCTTTCTGAGCCCTACATCTTTGCATTCTCTCTTTGTATAAATGGACTTAGAAGCTGCTTAACCAAAAGTGCAGTCTCTTCCCTCTGACCTGCAAGGTAGCTAGAAACAGATGAAAGGCTGGCAGCTCTGTCTTCATTTTGTATTTGTCTTCATTTTGTATTTGTCTTCCTTACTTTGGGTTAGATTTCTGTTCAGTTTTGCATGTAGGTATGTAATCATTTAAGAAAGATCATTAAGATTTGCAGGGACATTGGAAGTCACCTTTTACAAGCTTCTGATCCACCCGGAGTAGTGCCTACAAGTTTTCAGTCACTGCCCTAAACCTGAAGTCAACTTGGATTCCATTGAGCCTCATGAACAAATCTCCATGTGATGAGCTCACCATCTAAGTCAAAACAATTTCTGGGAAACTGTGACTGCCAATTCTTCCCTCCCCTCAAGGAGGAGCAATTGTCTCCCAGGAAGCAAACTTTCTTCTCAGGCAGTAAAAATAAGGACAACAATCATCATACAAAAATCCATCCTAATCCAAAATATCTTGGAGACCTGCTGTCACCCCCTTAATGTAGGGGAAATAAAATAATCTATCTTGGAGGCCTGGTATTGCCTCCATAGTCTAAAAAAGGGGTCCTGATGAATGACCAGCCAAGGTGGCAGAAAGCCATATGGTTGTTATTTATTCCAAGGTGAGCCTAGGTCCTCAGTCTAGATGACAGTAGACCACATAGTACATATCACAAGGTGAGCATATACCCTTTTCCTAAGCAGAAGTTGAATCCAAGTTACATACATGGTATGTTACAACAAATTAAAATGATCTATACATCCTTTTGAAATCACACTTGATAAGCTTACCAATCTTACAATACAAAAGTTAAAGTTTCAACAAATGCTTTAACGAGAACGATGTTAAGAAACACGCTCACTGCTGTTAATATGTGTAGGGTTGTAGGGTGAGTGGATCCATTGTTGGGTTGAATTGTGGGTCCCGCAACTGCTTCTCCCAAAGGGCTAGGGCCGCAGCTCAGAGAGGCAGAGGTGCTGGAAGTTGGCTGTGTTTACTCCTCGCTGGTGCAGGGTGGGTGTTGGGCTGTGTAAAGCTGGGGACTCTGCTCCAGGGGTGGGGAGAGACAGTCTGAGGTCCCACGGGGGCCGGAGCTCTTGAGTTGGGAGTCCCTGGGCTAGAAGGTGGCCGAGGACCATTTGGTTCTCAGGCCCTTGGGCTCTCAGGTGCTGCTGAGAAGAAGCCCCGTAAGGGCCGACTGAAGTGGAGGCACACAGCTAGATTAATCCACATCCAAGGGGAGGGAGGGGGAGAAGCTCTGGCTGTGACCCACAGGGATGAGACTCTTGGTCATGGTGACTCACTTGGCTAGGTCTCTGTGGCTGGAACATAGAGAGAGTGGGAGATTAGGCAGTGGCTTGGTAGTTGAAAACCTTCTCCATGGTTCCCCACGGTGAGTCCCAAAGAAGAGAGACAGTCCATGGTCTTAAAATGTTTATTGTCATGGCATAAAATGGATGAAACTATACCCCCATATATTCAGGGTGGGCCTGAGGTTAAGGCCCTTTTACAAGGAGGAGGGTCTGGGAAGAAATGCTTAATTGGCTATGTCCTCTGGCCTTTGGGTATCTCATGAATATGGAGAACTATCATGAGTCTCTGTGGCCTGTAGTCATACCCTCTACCTAGAGGGCTAGTAGGGGTGTTGTCCTACTTGCCTGAAAGGTGCAGATCAATGGAGGTCTTCCGCCTTGTGTCAGGAGTCTAGAGTCTGGGAGTGTAATGAAATGTATGCTGGTCCCTTTCAGGGAAACCTGTGGGGTCTCCAACCTGCTGGGTCTCCAGCCCTGTTTAGTGGGTGCTCAAATAGAAACCATGCTGTCTTTCACAGTCCTACAAGTATGTGGTGACTTAGGGATCTGCTCATCAGCAGGAGGAGTCAAGAGTTGGCTTTAGCTTTCTTTGTCAGTTCCATCTATGATGTAAATTATTTATTACAGATTTGATGTGACTGACTGCTTTCACCTTTCATCTAATGGCTGAGTGTACGGAATGAAAATGTTGTAGAGAATTTTTAAAGGGCTCTGTTAACAGGGTTAATTTTAGAAAACTTTATAAAATGGATCGTTTACTTTTGACATGGCAGTCACTCAGGTAGTAACTTAGGATGTTCTAGGGACATGCCTATTGGGGAGAAACTAAGGCAGCCACTGTCTCTGGGAGTATTTTGAAATTGAAAATTAAAAACTATTACTCTTTTAGGAAACAAATTAACAGTAAGCTGACTCTTGGAACATAGGCATAACAATTCGACGTGAAAATATGTGTTGTTATGATTTCACAGACTAGATATGGTCATGCAAGGTAATAGTCCCAATTCTGAAAATTTTATCTTAGCAGATTGTTTCTAACCAAAAATTGTGTTTTACTTGAGAAACTCTGTTTTTTTTTTCATTAAATAATAGCTGGTATTATTAATATTTAAAACAAATATACAAAGCTCATTATATATGAAAAAATATTAGCTAGACATTTTATGTTCAGATTTATTCCTTGTATACTAACCTTAACTGACTTCTTTCACCAACCTTCTAGGTGCCTGTTCCTTATGTATGAGTCCGAAGTAAAGGGTAACTTAAAATTACCTTGTCCTGCAGCAGGGCTCTGGTACATGGTCCAGCCAGTTGTACAATTGCTTTAACATTATATTAACTTTATACCTTATGTTATATTGATTCATGTTAATCTTAATGTAGATACTAAGAGACATGTAACTTTGTCTCTTAATGTTCCTCTCAGAGTTGTACAGTCATTACCTCCTGACTCATGTTCTGATCTTTGCCAAGTGCTAAATTTTATCAGGGACCCTTGGATAGACTCTTCTGAGATGCTCTGATTGCTGCTTCCCTGACATCCTTCTGTCAGTTTTGGGGCAGTTACAGAGAGATTGGTACTCCCAAACTCCCCAAAACAATTTGGGTGACCTCTAAAAGGGGACTAAAGGACCATGGGTCATCCAACTCACCCCTCTTCTGACCACTCAGGACATTGTTTTGAGGACTCAGACCTAAAACAGTTGGCCTGGGATTTCCTTTGCATCAGTTAACCTCCGTGTCACAGCAGCAGCTCAGGTCAGCTCAGCATCCATCAGGATCCACCAGCCCTCCCATTGCTGCAGTGCTCCAAAGTTAAAAAGAACTCCCTCTGACTTCTGCTAAGGATGGGATTTGAACCCTCCTCTGAGAATGATGCTGTTTCCAGGATAGCAAATCCTCACTGGTTTGAAATGGGCCCTAAAGACACAGGGACCAGACAAAAATTCCTTCTGTTTCCCTCTCACTCTGAGTCCTCCCCTAGGCTACTTTTTTTCCTCCTTATTAACCCCACACGTATGTCTTTAGCTGACTTTTAGATGCTTTATTTACTGGGCATCCCTCTATACCCAAACAGAATGTTTCACATAAGCTCTCCCAGAGGCTTTCATCCTACAAGAACTCTGTTTGTTCCTGATACATCTGCCAAAACCTTTAAGACGCCAAGGAGAAGCTGACTAGAAGGAAACTTCATCCCTTTCACCCTAGGCCAGATATAATTCCTTACCTTGGTCCTCTATTTCCTCCTGTTCCTCCCTTTGTTGTGCTGCAGTGCCCTGGTACTTCTGCTGGCTCATTTTGGTGCAACAGCCCGCGAAGTGGGACAACTCACTGTTACCCTCAATCAGCTCTACGCCTGCTTCCTCTGACTGGCCAACTACATCTTCCCCACCTCTGCTCTTTCCCCTCCCTGAACATTTCCAGAAAAGTTTGTTTACTCTGTAAGCAAATCATCTGTTTACAGCCCTCTAACGATTATTTTCCAAGTCTCAGGAGTACACATGTCAATCTCATGATCCATTGCAGCTGATCAAGTTGAGACTTTCCCTCTGCTACATGGCCAGATGACCTCCTCTTCAATGGACTCAGAACCACCTACTCTGACAAAGAGCCTTCTCAGCAGAAAACAGCTATAATGCCCCAGTCCTGCATTTTTAAAAAAATCTTCTTAGAGTTAGGAATGATAGTTTCCTGCTGAAAGACTACACTTCCCAGCTTCCCTTGTGGACTACAGAAGTCATTTCTGCCTTTGTAAGGGGCTTCATGCTATCTTTCCCTGCAGGCGCTTTGGTCATCTCCACACATAGATAACAATGATGCCTTTTTTGCTATGATAAACATGGTTCTATCTAAGGTCAGAAGAAAGAAAGAGAAAAAGAAAAGTACCCAGGTTTTTGCATCTTAAGGGATTGGCTACTGCGTTAGAAGTAGATACAATTTATTAGAAAAGAAGGAACTTGAAATGGAAGTGGGCTAGTGACTGATGATGAAGTCCCCAAAGCCCCAGGTTACGAGGCATGACTCTTCATGGGACCTTTACACAGCATCCACCTTCCCCAGTTGTATATGGAGGCTTTTCTTGCATATGCCTTGTTCATTAGATGAAGTTTGGACATGGAAGGGCTTTCAACCTTTCTGGACCATGCTCTATTTATCATACCAAGCCTCCCGCAGGAGGCTGTTAATCTCAGAGCTATAGTCCCTAGGTCCTACTCTCCTGCCACACAGTAGAGGATTCTCTACCACCAAAGTGCTGAGTCATAGGACAGTCTGAGAAAGAGCCCGACTGGAGATGCTCATGTGTAGAGACTTGGTCATTTCCCAGCCATCAAGACTGAGTATAAGAGGCTGTGAGACATCACAACTGACTATAGTTTAGGCTTAGTGTGAGAGCCCTCTGCTGAGTCTGGTTGTAATGCTAAAGGATGAGAGATGGGAGTTGGAGGAGCGGAGACAGACTTTGATCACTGATAGCTGCTTCAGATCCTAGACTCATGGGCTATAGCAACTCTGTCTGTGGCTGAGTCTGAATGATGCTCATACTAGGGTTTCATGACCTGAGCTGCCTGGCTTTGTATGGATAGGACTACAACTGCTACTGTCTCTGAGCTCTCTCTGTGAATCCATTATGGGAAGGAAAAGTGAGTCCCTAGTCCCATCCTGCTTGAGTAATTTATAGTTGAAAATATCCTGGCCTCCTCAGTCCCACTGTCTAGTAACAGCACAGACAAGAGGCATAATTGCATTCGGCATGATTTTGCTGCCACTAGATTTTGGTTAATGGGGTAACTTACAATTTTACACTTCAAAATATCAGCATCCGTTCAAACTGAGTACATTAAGAGCAATTATAGGAGATTATGGATTTGAAATGAAGAAGGAGATACATTAATATGTCTAATTACTATGTTAATTAGACATCCGGGCCATAATATTTCATACATAAATGGTAATGTTGATGGAGCTGTAATTACTATTATTGGTAGAAATATTATGGAGTGCTAAATGAATCTCTGCTATTCTGCTCAGCAGTAAATAATAGCCCGGTCCTTGGGGGGAATCTATGTGTAAGTCTGCCTACTCCCTGCTTTCCAGGGGTCTGAGTTATTTGTAATTGGTTAATAGAAAACTTGAGGGAGGGGTATGTTGGCAGACCTGTCATATGCTGTCTGCCTGTGAATGTTTGATACATTCATAGAAAGAATGTGGCTGAGAAATTCCAAGGAAGTTGCTGAACTCTTGCCTTCTAATGCCCTGGAAGTCAATGTCTTAAATCACATGTTAGTTTCTGCAGTTTTCCAAGTCTAGCCTGGGCAAAGAGTGTTGAGAGGGCCATCAGGGGCTGCCTAGGATGCCTAGGTCACAGACAAGAAGTTGTGCTAATATTACAGTCAGGGATGGATTAGAGTGACCAGGTAGAGTGCCTCAGGTTTGCCAAAAGCTTTTCTGATTTTAAAGCTTATAGTCCAAGCCAGATGTGATGATGTCTTAAATCTATAATTTTAGTGATTGGGGAGCTAAGGCAGGAGGATTTCTCTGAGTTTGGGGCCATCCTGAATTATATAATGAATTCCTGGCTAGTCTGAGCTAAGAGACTGCCTCAAATAGGGAAACAGAACAACCACAGGAGCCTGACATGTTGGGGTCCTATCCTGGCTTGAAAAGAGAATGTGAAGTCACACACCCCAGAAATTAGAACTGTCCCAGGAAAGTCACATTTCAGCCCACTCACACCTCCAGTGAGTGAAGGGTTGCCTCAGCCTGTGGGGTTGGTCACATGGTCAGCCACCCTAGGGTATGTGACCCCAACTGTATGACTCAGGCTTCTGTTTACAGAGTGGCTTTGTATTCCACAGCAGCAAGAAAGACTAAATGAAACACCTAGAGTCTTTAATTTTGCTTTATTTTTAAATTATGTTTTAATTTTGAACATGTGTTCAACATTCTTCTCAGATTTTTAAACATGGCTTTGGGCCTTTTGTGACAGCCCTAAGGCATGAGCTCAAGCATCATCCTGTAGAAGACAAAATGTGGATACCATGCTTGAGAGTCCTTAAACTCCAGGAGCCTTCCAGACAGAGGTGGGAGCCCCTCTAGGACTCACCTGGTGTCCACTCTACTTCCCGTTCGTAAAGTCACCCAGGTCATACAGGCTCAACGTGAGTCACTTTTCAAGTACCAGGCCTGTGGCTGCTTACTGCCCCTGCAGCACAGAAGGACTTTTCCTTTTAGAAAATCTACCATCCCTGGGAGATACGGTTGGGGTACATAGATAAAGGAGCCTGATTTTTTTCTGTGCCAATGAAAAATTGTGCCAACTTAGTCCAGGTGAAGTCACAAGATACCATTTCTTCTGTAGACTTTGTAAAAGTATCTTTTATTTACCTGATGTAATTGTTGTCTCTAAGACTTTCTAGCTCTTTCTGATTCTGGCTGGCTGGTTCAACTCAGCTATTATGGTTCAAATTCCTCTCCAAGCCGACTGATTCAAATTGGCTTCTCTCAGCTTCTCACTTTTTGCTTTGCTTGGCCTCAAACTAACTATAATGATCTGCTCTAGTTTTCTGGCTCCTTTTTCTCTGGCTCATTCAGTCTTCACCTGTGTCTAGTTTGTTCTCTCTGCAACCCGTCTCTGTAAAACAGTCCTGGTAAAAATTGCTTCTTGAAGTGCCTCTCAAATCACTGACTACTGACTCAACCGAATTGACTGACTAGAACTCAGAGATCTGCATGCCTCTGTCTCCTGAGTGCTGGAATTAAAGGTGTGTACCACCATGCCAGGACCTAAGCTTTTCTTCACCTGAAACTTGCTTTATACTAGGTTGGCTTTGAACTCAGAGACCTTCTTGCTCCTGTCTCCTAAGATTAAAGGCATATGCTAAGGGCATGTCTGTATTCCAGCCAGAGCAGCCATGTTGCTGGATTAAAATTCCCCTATAAACTTTGAATACTCCATAAAGTAATAGGAGACAAAGCTATAGACTGGTCAGTCCCTCAGTTCCCCAGATGTCTCTGCTGTTGCCTGGGTGATGGATAATCTTGCTGAGCCTAGGTCCTTTCTGAGAACAACTCCTTGGTCTTTTGTTTGATCCCATGAACTTCTTCCATATCTCTTCCCCCTCAAGTTCCCAACTGCTCAGATCTCATGTTGGTTAAAGCTGTTGTCAAACAAAGATCCTTCCAAATTGTCCAGCTTCAGCTTGGTAGTGTGTCAGGGTCAGGCAAGGCCTGACAGCTCCGGAACTGTACCCTTGCCATTAAGGAGCCCTGTTCTTTCTAACCTGGTCAGGGAGTGAATTTAAAGCCATTAGAATTCAGTGTTAAACAAACTCTATATGTAGTTCCCAGTAATCTCTGGATGGAATGGAAAGAGTCTCATGGCTTCTGGAGGTTTCTAGGTGACCCTGCCTCCAGGTAGGAACTGAGAGACTCGATTGCTGTGTTAATGTCGCTTCAGGCCCCCCATGCCCTCGAATGCTCACCTTATGTTTCCTTTCCTGCATGTACCTGTCTCCAGAGAGTGGCAGGCCTCAGGACACAGGCTCAGCTTGAGTCTACAAGTACCAGGCCCTTGGTTGCTTACTTCTCCTGCAGCATAAAACGGCCTTTAATTGCTCTCCTGCCAGCTCAGCCAGATGACCCAGTGAAAACATTCCTCATTTCCCAGAGGGCTCTTACCTGCCGCTGTTTTAAATCTGACAAATGCTTTAAAAATAAAAACAATACAGAAACTAATTCAGAATAAATGTAAGTAAAGGAGAAGACTGGGGAATAAAGAGGCAGAGAGAATAAAAACAGAACTTAGGCCAATCCTCCGGTCTGAGAGAGATTTCCACACCGGCCTAGTATCCTCCTGATTAGTGGGTATGTATCCACACCCTAGGTGCTGTGAGCTTTAGTCTCATTGTAATTTGGACACATCCTCATTTCAAGGCTTCTTTGAAAGGCAAAGGAAGAGGGAGAGGATGTTTTAGTCCCAGTCAACTTGGAGGAATATCTGGGCATGCGTGGGGGTGCATGTGCTTGCTGTCATTACTAGGTAGTTGGGGGTGTTAGTATTTTAACTGAATATTAGACGGAAACTGTGTGTAGCTTAAATGGGTGAGGTATTTGGGAATTCTAGCAATTTTGTTTGATACCTTAGGGTAATGGATCATCTTTTCAATGAGACTTTGGGTGGAGTTTTATTGTTCTGGACTATCTATTGCGAAGGGGAAGATGCCCATTCTCAGTCACTTTTGTCTGGCTTTACATTCCTCAGAGATCCTAGCATCAATTTAAAAAGAAAATGCTTTTGCTGATTAATTGGATGCAGGGAAATGATCTTTTCCCAGACCTTTGATACTTTTATTCATTCTTTGAACACTCAGCTTCCCAGACAATGTATATATTATTATGCATGTCTCGACTCTGCTCACTGACACTTAGAGATGGATGGAGCTCGCTAGCTTTACTTATATGGAGTCCACTATGCAGCAAACATCCATTATTTTCCTTCAGAGAGCAGTGGAGTGCTCAGCCAGGCTTTGGGGTCAGGAGTGGGATTAATTATGGCATCCTTAGCAAGAGGAGCAGGTGGGCGGGGGAAGAAATAAGATGCTCAAGGTCCATGATTATCCTCTAGGCCCAGGCTGGCAGGTGGAGGAGCTGGCAAGGTAATGTCACAGGCCCTCATGCTCTGACCAGCTTCCACTAATTGCAGAGCAGGCTTTCAGTTTCCAATATAAGTCAAGCTTTGTCAGGTTCTGTGTAAAGAGGTTGGAGCATCCTGTGTGTCTGCCTTCCCAGAAAGAGGCTTCTTCCCAAGCAGTTACTTGCCACATGTTATTCATAGGCAAAGTGAGACGTCTGTCCACACAATCTGCTTCAAGCAGGGTAGCCCTTAGAAAAACTTACAAGATATGTCACTAATACATCAGCAGTGGAGACAAAATTAAATCCCAAGGAGCAGTCAGATCATCCTGAAAGTGAACAGAAAATGGGTAAACAGAACAAAGACTTGAGGGAACAAGAAAATAATTGGTAAGTGGTGATCTTGAAACTACAACTCGATCAATAACTGTATTAGATGAAAATGTCACAAACATTTAAAACCTGTACAGAGCACCCTAAAAGCAGAGCTGAGCTGACTGGACAAAGGAGCAAGGCCTGGTATGAGTTATACTGTATATGCGGGTGAATATGGGTGTGGAAGAGGAAGATGGGTGTTTCAGTCCTATTGCTGCGAGGAGACACCATGACCAAGACGATTTATAAGAGAAAACATTTAATTGAGGTCTTGCTTACAGTTTCCGAGGGTCAGTCCTTTATCACTGTGGCAGGGATAGTGGTGGCAAGTAGGCAGGCATGGTTGTGAAGATGTAGCTGAGAGCTTTACATCCTGATCCATCAGCAGCAGGCAGAAGAAGAGAACGTCAGGGGAGACTGAGCCTGGTGTGTGGCCTTTGAAAACTTCATTGCCCATCCGCTAGTGACACACCTCCTCCAACAAGGCCGCACCTCCTATTTCTTCCCAAAATAGTTCTGCTAGTTAGAGACCAAGCATTCAAACATATTAACCTATGAGGTTGGGGGGCCATTGTTATTAAAACCATCACTGTGTGCAAGGAGGCAGATGCTGGTTTAAGGAACAACTTTACCTCTGTCAGGATGTATCTCAGAACAAGAATAGTCCAGCAACTTCACATGTGCCAGGACGTATCTCAGAACAAGAAAAGTCTGGACTAAAAGGGATGTTATATGGAAACAGAGGTCAATTGGTCAAGAGCCATGATTCTGAGTGTGCAGGCAGCTAATAAAGCACTTTTAAGTATGTGAAGCACATACTGATTGGATTGAAAAAAGAGGAGACAGATCCATAATTACAGTGGGATGATAACCTTCACCTTGTAATCAATGCAGCGAGTAAACAGAATCAGCAAGGGCCTGAGATGGAGCTGAGCTCTGCCAACTAGATTTGATGACACTCAGGACACTGATGCAGCAGCAGCAGCAGCAGCAGCAGCAGCAGCAGCAGCAGCAGCAGC
>JANHMN010000003.1:125135326-125172704 GCA_030674055.1 Rhabdomys pumilio
GCAGCAGCAGCAGCAGCAGCAGCAGCAGCAGCAGCAGCAGCAGCAGCAGCAGCAGCAGCAGCAGCAGTGACAATGGCATGGATGTCTTTGCTAAGCAAATGTGGAACTTACATCGGGTTCGCCAGCAGACATCAGTATCTCACGATACTGAAAGAAACCGAAGGTGCAGAAAGTGTATTCTGTAGTCACAAAAGAGACTTCTACAACCAAAGGATATTCAGAAATGCTCTCATTAGGAAATCAAAGAGCAGTCTCCTAAGTAGCTTGGGGAGTGGGGTCGGGGTGGAGGTGGGGAGTCAAAGAGGATGAGATAGTGTTTCTCACTGAACCGAAATGAAAACATTTCTAAATGTTTTCTAAATCTAAACCTCGGGTTCTATGGCTAAGGTAACACATGAGAGAATTACATGGCATTAAATATTTATGCTAAAAAAGAAAGATCTCACACGAGAACAAAAGATTCTTTCTTAAGTGATTAGAAAAGAACCAATCAATACCCAAACTATCAGAAGCAGAAAATAGTCAAGCTAAAGGCAGAAGGAGGGGCCGACGGAGGATCGGATGGTCACCTTGGGAAGGATGGCGCTGCGGTTGGCTGCCTCCAGGACACCACCTGCTGCTGTGCAGGTCAAGGCTATGCCTGGTATCACATTTTCAAGGGGGAAGGGAAAGGTTTGTTGAGCTTCTAGGTGTGGAACACAGGCTTATCATAGAAGACGCTACAGTAAAATGGTACAGCCCTCTGAAGAAGTCATGGGAAAGAATCCAAGAGGCTCAAAGTTAAAAACTAAAAAGGCAGCTAAAGAGGCAGGATAGCACAACCACTTACTCTGGGGAGAAACAGAGCCTCACTTTCTAGCTCTTTAGGCTGCTGCCGAAGCCCTCTGGCTTGGGTCACGTGTCATTTTCTGAGCCAATCACTGGCCAGGGGTGGGGGAACACGCTTTTGGCTGGACAAGCCAGGTTCTCAATCCTGGCGCTTGAAGCACAGGGTTGAACCACAGCTAGTCGTGAGGGGAGGTGATTTTTTTTTCCTCAGAGAGATATGGGTGGTGTGACTAGAAGAGGATTGTAAGCCAGGAGGAAGCTAGGCAAGGGAAATCACGAGGAACTAGAAGTTTATCCATCTACTCTCTTGCCGCTATTTATCATGAGTGACTATCGCCACTGAAACTAGTGGTCACAGTATCTTAACACAGCTCCGTAGTCTCTGGAAGTTCTAGTACTTGGAAGTCCAGGATAAGTCTGAGCAGACATAGGGGAATCGAGAGGACCATGCTTCTTTGAGTATTTCACAAAGCCCCTGCTTCCTTGTGTTGCTGCGTGGCTTCTGGAGGTGGTGGACCTCGTCTTGTGACCCCAGCCTGCATCTTCCATCTGGCACTGTGGGCAGAGTCATTGCTCCACTGCCCTTCTAGTCCTTTCTTTTCTCTTTGGTCCTTTCTTTCTTCTCCTTTGTTCCTTGCAAAGACCCTTCTCTGGCCAGAGGATCTCTGGGACAGTCCCGAATAGTTTTGCTGTGTCAAGGTCTGCTGACAATAGTGTCGATTGTTCTTCAAGCTTAATTCCCTTTGTTGGGTTGACGGGTTCCAAGGATCAAGACACGGACATCTTTGTGAGGATCAGCATTCCGAGGCCACATTTACATCTGTCTTTGGGTCATAAAGTGTGGTGCTGGAGAGAAGAGTTAACTGGCTCCCCAAGTCAAAGAGAATTTTAGTGGGCCAGAAAAACTATAGTTAGGGTGCAGCATGCTTGAGCTTTGCCCCAAGTGAGTTGTCTGTCTGGGAATTTAGTCTGAAATATGGAACTGGGAGATCTATTTCGATGCCAGGCAGGGGAGGCAGACTACATTTGGAAGCAACTACACATCCTGGAGGGGGGCTGTTAGTCTAATTTGATTTATTTTAAGCAAGATAATTCCCAAATTTGTCTCTAGAGGCAGTATAAAAATTTAACCAAACTGGAGAGATGGCTCAGCAGTTAAGAGCACTGGCTCCCCTTCCAGAGGTCCTGAGTTCAATTCCCAGCACCCACATGGTGACTCACAACCATGTACAGTAGGATCTGATGCCCTCTTCTGGCATGTAGACATGCTTGCAGATGGAACACTCATACGCATAAATGAATCCTAAAAAAAAAGAAAATGAGAAAAGTTATTAAAAATAAAAATTAACTAAAGAGTAAAGCAAGGGAGTAGACTTATCCCGCCATGAAGAATGCCTGGAATCACTCATGCAAAAGGAAGACCAAGTTTGGGATCCAACAATATCAGCTTATGAGAAACAGGGAAGCTGTTAGACATGGGGCTGCTGATTCTTTCCTCAAGTTCTCTAGGCATCCTCACTGTGATCACTGATGAACTGGGATGATAGTCCCCTACAAACCAGGAGGCGGGTAGGCCATGGCAACAAGCCAAGGAGCCACGAGCTGCTATGATTTCCTCCTGGAGAGAAAGGGAAAAGGTCAGGAGGTGTACTCGCCTCTGTGGGTGAGCCAGGCAGATCTATAGGGAGCCTGGTGCTCAAGGATCTTCTGTCTGCTCTGTGACTAGAAGAGGAGTCAGTGGATGTGTGGCTTGTCCCTGCCTTCCAGTGACTAATAGATGAAAGGAAGATGGGAAGCTTTGAAGTCATGGCGCCGCAGAAGGGGGGTTACAAGTCTCCTTGTAACCTGCTGTTTGAAGTCCAGGCTGCAACCCTGAGGTTCTCAGACAGCATGCTGGACCTTGCAAAAATGTCCGACTGCACAGTACCGCTTCCTTGGTTGATTTTCTTCAGAAGTAGAGGCAAGCAGTGGTATGGAGGAGCCATGGCATTGCTTCAGGGTGCATAGCTTTGCTCTGAGGTTTGTTAAACGGAACCATATGCCCTGATTATCAAGTGTGCACACTCCCTGCGATGCTGGGGGGGGGAGCATTTCCTTCCTGCCTGACAAGTGGTTATATTACACACACACACGTGTGTGTGTGTGTGTGTGTGTGTGTGTGTGTGTAGGCTTGTGGACAACTTACAAGAGTTGGTTCTCTCCTTTCACCATGTGGATCTGTGGATCTCAGGGACTAAACCCAAATGGGCAGGCTTGGCAGCAAGCACTAGAACCCACCACAGAGCCATCTTGTCTGCCCCAGTGAGCTGCTTCCTACATGGCTTATTTATTTCCCTCACTATCGTGCCTCTCTCCAGTTCTCCCAGGCATGTGTGTCACACCTCACTGTGCCTTCACAAAGCCCACCTGGGCCATGTGAGCCTTTGGGCACTGTTGGAACATCCTTCTTCCTGTCTCTTCTCACACACGCTCTTGCTCACTCAGGCAGGGTTCCCAATGATTACTGTAGGAATCCCAGTCTTACTTGGGAGGATAATCTCCCACCAGAGAGCCTAATTTAATGATAGATGCAATCTCTAAGTGTCATGTAAGGTCACATGTACACATTTCTGGGGATTGGGTTCTGGGATTGGCTGTGGCTCTGTCTGCCATTGGTAAATACTGATTAGTTTTGAACTACTTCAAGGTGTTTTTCTTTTCTTTCTTTCTTTTTTTTTTGCATGATTTATTTTAGCCAGAGAGCAAAGTACGTGCAAGCATGAATCCATAACTTAACTGATGATACTTCCCTTTGCTTTGGAGTTGACGTCATCTGACATTAATGTGTCTACTCTACTTTTTTATTGGACATTAAGTGACCCCCACTTTCCTATCTTTTTACTTTATCTTTTTTAAAGACCCATTTTGGGTCTTTAAGTATAGTTAATTCTAAATAAAAGTCACCCAAGACAGTCACACAGATTGTTGTCATTGGAGAGCTGTTCCGTCACTGAGTTTGGACAACTAGATGACTGGAGTGGCTCTGTATATTTGCTGACTTTCTGCTTTTTATGTCAAGTAGGGGGTATCTAGCTGTAATCATTTTCTCCCTTATATGTGGTGGTTTCTAATTCCTGGAGTTTAGGCTCTGTCTGTTGGGTCTCAAACATTGAGAGTGTCATATCTTTGTGATGAATTGAATCGACCCTCTTCCTCACTATAAAAAAAATCACTTATCTGATGATACTTCCCTTTGTTTTGGAGTTGACGTCATCTGACATTAATGTGTCTACTTTTTTATTGGACATTAAGTGACCCCCACTTTCCTATCTTTTTACTTTATCTGAGTCTCTAGGCAGGACACAATATATTTTTGCTTTTAGCTATTCCTGAAAGTTTCTGTCTTTGAACTGGACTGCTTTACCCATTTATATTTAATGAGATTACTGATGTTTGTTTTAAATTTACTCTATTATTTTTTAATCTGCTACACTTGTTTTGTTTTTACTCTTCTAATGACTTCTGTCGGGTTCATTGTATATTTTTACTATTCTATTTTTTCTTTTGTTAGCTTGTCATCTATATGTCTTTATTTGTTGTTTTAGTGGTTGAGTTTACGTTTGTAGTGTGTCTTAGTTTTCAGTGTTCACTTCCAAGTGATAAGACACAGTTTCATGTACAATGTAAGAACTTGATAAACCCAAATTTTTCTCCTCTGAATCTCTGAGCTGTTCTCCCCCACCCCTTCCTGCTCTCCATCCTTCTTCCCTTTTTCTCCACCTCCTCTTTCTCCTTCCCCCTTCTTTCTCATCATCTTCCCCTCCTCTTTCTCATCTTCCTCTATTTCTAATGTTTCTAAATGCTTTGATAATCCTCCCTCCAAAACAAGACCAGGTTCATCACAAGCAATACCCCATTCCTGGTACTATTTTCTATTCTAGTTAGATAGAGCTGTCAACTGAACACAATACAGAATTATTTGAGAGATTATCAACTTGGAGATCACCTTTATCATTATCATCAACACAACAACAACAACAACAACAACAACAACAACAACAACTTCTTCTTTCTCTTTCTTCACACACACACACACACACACACACACACACACACACACACACACACCTATAAACCAGATTGTACATTGTTATTTTACATTTAAGCAGACATTTAAATTAAGTACACTTAAATAGTAAAGATAATTGCCTTCACATTGCATCACACTCTTCATGTGTTTGTGTGAGTGTATGTGCTTGTGTGAGTGTGTGCATTTGTACATGAAGTTAATTGTACACATACATGTGGAGGCCAGAGATTAACAACAGGTTTCTTCCTTGACAGCTTCCTACTTTAGTTTTTGAGATGCAGTCTCACTAGAACTCATCTACATGGCTAAACTGGCTGAGCAGCAAGCTCTATGGATCCACCTGTCTCTTCTCTCCAAGCACTGAGGTCATAGACATGTGCTGTTGCTCCTGTTTTTTACACGAGTACTGAGGATCTGAGCTAGGGTCCTCATGCTTATGTATTAAGCACTTTACTAACTTTATAGATGTGATGGTAACATTATAGTATCCACATTTTTTTTTTTGCTTCAATATTGGCTTTCGAGGGCACATTTGAGCAAATGTCAACAATCTTGTTAGGAGGGCTTTAGCAATGGCTCAGAGGCTAAGGGTACCTGATGTTCTTCCAGAGGATTTGAGTTCTCTCACCCATATTGAGAGGCTCAGAGGCACTTGTAACTCTAGCTTTGGAGCAATTGAGTGTCTCTTGTGGTCTCTGCAGGTCCCCACACGTGTGTGCACATCCACATTCTCATATATAAACAGACAAAACAAGGCTTCAAAAACATTAGAAAAGAACAAAATTCCAAATTAAGGAGCCAGGTCTCACTGGGAGCATTTATGTTCTTCTTTATATTTTGATTAAACAATGTGTAACAACTTTCTAGAAGTACATGTTTCAAATACAGGCGAGCCTATGATTATATAGAGATTGTCACATTTTGTAGAAGTCCTTGACCTGACAGATTTTAGGTGTTTGGAACCAGGCTGTCTTTGAAGTGGATTCTTATTCACTAAGCTACATCTTAGTGTGGTGAGAAAGCTTATGACTAACACATGGTGTATGCTGCGACCCAGCTTTGACAGAGGCATGCTATGGAGATTTGATTAAGACATCTGGCATGTATATACCACACCCTAGTGCACAGAACCCCGTTATTATAGAGTAGAATAAAACAGTTACTGTGAAAATACCACAATTTAAAAAGTAAAGGTTACTCAAGAGCATGAAATTATTTCAAGTTAATTTTGCACTCTGCCTTTGACGCTGATTAGTGTAAAATGTAATGAAATATAATTTTTGCTAAACAGCTTAACCAGAAATATAGCACAAAAACCTGCAATTAGTGCTGATTGATACTGAGTCTTTCATGTGTCAAAGAAGACCTGAGTACACGACAGTGGTTAACAAGGTGACTCTGACAGGGCCAGGCAGCCTGGCCTTGCGGAAGTGGGCTCATCTCAAGTTTCCTATTTGTCATTATGTTGGGGGCCATAAGGACATTGCTAACCACTGTTAGTCATTTTGGCTGCCAGACAGCCAAAAAATGGGAAAAATGCTCTTTCTCTCTCTTCCTCTCCCCTCTGTCTCTGTTGCTCTTCTCTCTCTCTCTCTCTCTCTCTCTCTCTCTCTCTCTCTCTCTTTCTCTCTCTCTCTGTGTGTGTGTGTGTGTGTGTGTAATTGAGAACAATATACACAGTGAAAGACTTCAGAGGAATTAAATGATTCCAAAGACCAAGCAGGCAGTAGTAGGGCCTTTCTTGACTCAGCCTTTTAGTCCATATCTTCAGCAGCTGGATACATACCGTGCGGCTGTGCATGTCACTTAATTGGCAGACTTAAACATCCCTCTGACCCTGAAATGCCCCCACAGATGCACCGAGGACAATGCCAAATTCCTGGGCAGGAATTGACATGCAAGATTAACTATTGTTGGAGTCACTGTGACAGCCAAGAGTGGAGAAAATTGGTACAGAAGGTAGGACCCTGTACTTCAGGACTGAGAATTTTAAGATTTATGAGGTGTGAATATCTCCTCTACCCATCCCCACCACTGGCATCCTTCTGATGGGTGTGCTTTTCCACAGCGTCCACGTTTTTAAATACCATATTCCTACAACCATCAACAACTGACAAGGGTTAAGTTAAATAAAGTCCATAAGCTCAGGACAGCTTCTAATGGCATTTTTCCAATTTCTAAAGATGAAAATAGTTTAGGCATGCATCTTTCAAAACAGAGAAGAGTAGTATAGGGAGTGGGGGAAACCTCACTGAGTCAGTGACTGAGTCCTGAGTGGGTGTCTTAGGGTTTCCATTGATGTGAAGAGACATCACGACCAAGGCAACTCTTATAAAGGACATTTAATTGGGGCTAGCTCATAGTTTCAGAGGTTCAGTCCATTATCTTTAAGGCTGTAGCATGTCAGCATCCAGGCAGGAATGGTGCTGGAGGAGCTGAGAGTTCTACATCTTTTTCCAAAGACAAACAGAAGACTGGGTGCCAGGCAACTAGAAGGAAGGCCTCTCAAAGCCAACCCCACAGTGACACACTTCCTCCAACAAGGCTAGACCTACTAGTGGCATTCCCTGGGCCAAGCATATTTAAACCATCACAGTGGGTATATGTTGTTGTCATGGTAATGGCGGTGTCACGTTCCCCATCATTTCAGACCCATGGGAAAATGGCAGAGCCTTCAATTCCCCACACCCCCAGGGGATGACAAAGTCTTCCTTTGGTTTATGTGTACATGCTGATAGTATGTAAAGGAAATGTACACCATCAGCTTTTCATCCCAGATATTTAGGGTGTGAAGATTGCACCCTTCCCGGCAGTACTCCTACCAAGATTACCTAAATCTGTCTCCTTGGTCCAGCTGTTTATAATAATACTGCCTCTTTGTTCTGCTGTATGCAATTACTACCTCTCTGTTCAACTCTCTATAAAATACATGGAACTTTGGAGGTACAGAGGCTTCTCCATCAGAGAGAAACTATGTATGCATATGTATGCATGTTTGTCTTTTTTTTTCATTCCATTGCCACTCCCAGTTAGGTCAAGTCCCTGAGGCCATGTAAGGATGCAGCAGTGTTGGTCTGAAGCCTTGAGCATCCAAGTGAAGCCTGAAAGGCTATTAGGGGAGACAGCATATCTGACACCCTGCAGGCCTGCCTTCCACACTAGCATGAGTGTGTCTGGAGAGGAGGCAACAAGCCATTTCTTTTTGTCTTGTATCACTCATTCTGAAGGTCCCCAAAGCAGGCAGGTGATGAGCAGTGCCCATGAGTTTCCCAGGGCTAGACACTGTCATTTGCACTCAAGGCTCCCAGAGCCTAATACTCTGTCTCAGATCTGGGTCTACAGACCTCCATTCTGGTAAGCAGTAGGGACAGCAAACACTTGCTCCACACTCAAGGATATTAGCACGGGGAGGGGCAGGAGAGATTTTCAGATTTGTTGATGATGGCACTTGCTGGCATCACTGGACTCTAGTGCCCACCCGCTCAAAGAAGCAAGACTCTTACAAAGTCAGAACACCCTAAAGTATAGAAATGAAAGTTTGTGTAGTGGCTTCCCATGTCCCTGCCATACTTTCACCTGAGAGTATGACCCAGTTATGTGTGTGAAGCTTCCTGCTAAGTTTTCTCTAGATCAATGACTCTTCCCTCTGAGTCATAGACTAGTTCTCCTTCTAACCTGTGGTTCTGGCCCAGAGCTTGCCACCCAGGTTTTTTCAGATCGTGCTCCATTCATGGCTGCCTGGTCTAGTAGCCTCTCTGAACTTGTCTTTGCATTCTTTGTCTCAGATCTGAAGTTGTTCGACTTAGGTCAGATATTCTCCTGTTTCCTGGGTGCTCCCTCAGGAACAGGAGAAACATAGCTGTATATGAGTATTTCAGGGCCCACGGGGAGCCTCAGAGAATTTTTCAGTGTCCTTTCTGTGGCTGGGTGTTCCAGTCTGGGCTACTGCTTCTTGGGAGGCTCACACGTACCTTCAAGGTAACTGCATTTCAGTGACCGGCTGAGAGCTCGCTGTGGCCACAACCGCAGTCACTTTTTCTGTCACATTTTCTTTGTTCCTACCACCCTTTCATGGTGGCAATCTCAGTCATCAGTCCTGCTTTGGGACATTTGCCTTTTCCTTTGCATCCTTGTACTAGCTGCCTATGTCAGTCCAAGGTGAGGTTCCCTTGTTCAGAATTCAGCAGTCATTTTGTCACCAGAGTGAAATCCAGGGACTCACAGACTAGGATGGAAAACATTACGGCATGTTCAGAGTGAGCCACCTTTTTCTTCCTAGCTGTGACATGCCGATTCCCCTCAAGTCATCCACAATACGGATGGCAAGGACAGGACCAGCCGCAGGGTGTCTGTCTAGCTATCAGCCTCCTAAGCTTGTAATTTGGAGTTGTTTAACCAACACGTGCATGTGTTAGTGCATGGCTTTATTTTTAATTAACTATTTGGCACACGGTTTGCGTGCTAATGTTTTCAATTACCGCATGTAATTATTTAGATATAAATTTTAGAAATGTCAGGTGAATAGTTTCTTGGCAGAAGTTTCTTGAAAACATTCAACCAGCCATATTTCAAACTGTTACCGAAACTCAAGGCTTCTCAGAACATAGCGGGCATGCCCTTGGGTGGTCTGCAGGGCAGGTGAGGGTTGAGGAGGAGCATCTGCGATCAATTTTATTGATGAGAAGCACTTTTAATCATGATTATTTAAAACTCTCCCAAAGTATATTGCAGGAGGGATATATGGTCCATATATTTGAAGATAGTTCAAATGTCTCAATGTTCTCTGAGAATATGATTTATTGTATTATTACTATTACACATATTTATTTGTGTGTGTAGGGTGCACACATGCATGTGTACAAGTTGTGAGTGTCGGTTCTCTCCTTCCACTATGTGGGTTCCAGGTCTCTAACTCAAGTTGTCAGGCTTGGTGGCAAGCACATTTAGCCAATAAACCAACCATCCTACTGACTGTAGGACAGAATTTAAACCAGTCTCCTTTCTTCATGATGTTAGGTCATCCATCCAGTTTTTGGTCTTGCTTGGATGTCTTCATGCTTGGCAGGAAACAGGGATGGTTTATAGGAAGACTCTGAGTGATTTTAGTCATTGCTATGACAAAGCAAGTTAAAGGAGGGAGGGTTTGGTTTGGCTCAGAGTTTGAGGATGAAGTCCTTCATGGAGGGGAAGGTATGGTGTCAGAGCATGACGACTGGTTACACTGCATCCCCATCAGGAGGCACAGAGGGATACTTCTGGTGCTCAGCTTGCTCAGCTTGCTTTCTTCTTTTCATTTATTTCTGGGATTCCAGCCCCTGGGGTGCTGCTGTCCACATTTGGGGTAAGTCCTCCTTCCTCAATTAACCCAATCTAGGAAATATCTTATACACTTGTAAAAGATTTATCTCCTAGGTCACATTAGGTCTCCTAGGTCAAGATGACAATATGATCCATCACACCAATGATGGTATCTCTAGGTGTGCAGATGTTTGCTGTGAGCTGGGAGAATTTCCTGTGTGGTAATGGTCAGAAGACAGGCTACCATTCTGAAGATGAATGATGTATAAGAGAAAGAGATATGAATGCCAAGACCTCTGCTATTTGAGGATTTAAGAGAATATAGACCTTTAGTACACAGTCTGTCTTAAATATTGGTTGAGCGATGCATCTTAACCAGTGGAGCTGGGCAGGCTTCTAGACCTGGGACTAAGAGAACTGTCCATGGTTCTGCCATGGGAAAGGGCTGTGACCCTTCATGGCTTCATGGCTCTAGTTCATAGATCTGCTCAGTGGGTATGGTGCTCACTGGTGATCTTCACCCAATCAAAGATCACAACCATCCTGAAAACACCTCTTATCAGCCCTTGTCCCTGGAAAGCATTCCACTGGAGAAGAGTGGCCGGCACATGACCACAGTTAGGGTACTGGCTTCAGGCAGCAGGGAAAGACTTTTGCTATGTTTGCATCAGCTTTTCTTAGCATAATTTGTAGAATGGCAACAATATTAAAGGGGATTTATCTGCTCCAGGAAGCAATTTCTCCACTAAGGACAAAGCAGGGTCTTTGGGGTCCCTAGTACCTAGCATGAAACCAGCTGCATGGTTTGCTTTCAAAACAGCTCCCAGCAAATACATACATAGATGAATGGAGGGGTGGGTGCATGGATAATGGATGGCAGATGATGGATGAATGGATATGTGGATGGATGGGGAGATGGGTGGATGGGTGGGTGAGGAGACAGATGGATGGATGATTGATGAATAGATGGATAGATGATAATTATGCGTAAAAGCCTAAGTTCTTCACTTGTGAGTGGAGCTAAGGGGTTGGGGCAATGTCTCAAACTGACAGCACAGGCAAGTGACTCATGGTGGAACAGCTTGGTAAATAGCAGATTCTGGTCTGTGAATCCTGAAGGGAGAAGGTTCTTTGGGTAATGGTAGTGCTGCCCCTGTGGGGCTTTTGAAAAAGTGCATTTGGGTCAACTGCAAAGCAATCACATTTGAAAAAAGGCTACCTGATGGGGAAATGGTATGTGACCCATTTCTATGGGAACCTATGCTTTATGGGATAAATGGGACAGACAGTATCAGGCCTTGAAGTTTAGAGTCCCTGACCTTGGGGAGAGGGAAGCATCACGTGGAGTGATTAAGGGTAGATGTGGCCACAGATAATCTCAGATGTCTTTTGGAAGCTAAATCCAGAGTGACTTGGAGAGGAAGAAGCGAGGAGCTACATATACCAAGAGCAACATAGTCCCTAAGATGATGTGTGGAGCAAAGGATGTTAGGGTCCTCCCTCCATGGTGTTCCTGGGCTTCGATACTATAAGGTAGGAACCTAAGATGAAATTTAATCCCAGAACATCAAGGCCAACACATTGGTTAACAGGTATGCAAGTGTGTGTGTTTGCTGACAGGCATATGTATACAGATGCATGTGGATACCAAGCTCAAGATATCAAGCTTTATGTGCCATCCATCTTGTGTTTTGAGACATGATCTCTTTCTGGCCCAGAGCTGGTCAAATAGAATAGACTGTCTGGTCAACAAGACCTGGAGATCTACCTCTCTCTGCCTCCCCAGTGCTGAGATGGCAAGGATACACCACCACACCTGGCCATGTCACAGTGGCAAACATTTTACTAACTGGTCTACATACATAACCATCTGTCCAGTAAAGAATTACTATTTTCAGCTTGGTAGAGACCCTGTTGTCAGAACAAGCTACTCAAGCCTCCGGATATTTGTCCAGAACCTAAGAGAATTTCCTGAGTTGTAATTATTGCTTTCCTTACCAAATTATGGTCTCTGTAAGGCAGGGATCCTGTTTGGTCTATCCTTGTCCTTTGTCACTTGCACAATCCCTGTCACTTAAATCAATATTGGCTGATGAGTATAATTCACCAGATACCTTTCAAGGAAGAGCTGCTCCCAATTAAGCTGAAGGAAAACACTTTGGAATGACACACACGGTCTTGCATCTTCTGTGCCTCTCAATATTAAACAAAGTTTTGTGTTCTACTTTGTTAAAAATAGATGTTTATTCAAGGTATCGATTCTCGGCAAAATCTGATTCCCTCATTTTATGTAATGAAGGCGATCATTCTCCATATCCTCCCCAACATGATTCATTACAGCCTCAAGATACTGATAACTATAATCAGGGAAATGCGGCCCGATAATGAGTGGTGGGCTCCGGTGCCGAATGAAACACTGCGTCTATGACCCCATGAATGTGCATAGATGTTTTTCCAGTAGGACTTGAAGATCAATCAGACCAAGGGACAGACTCATTAACTAGAAGGAAGGACAAAGAGGAGACAGTGTCCTGATGAGGCACCAAGGCTTTCTATAACCACCACATAGCCACCACACAACACACACAGAGAACCACCAGGGTCCAAGTAGGGTAAGATAAGCAGGGGGCACCTGGCAATTTTGACCATTTGGAGAGGCCCTGGTTGGTAACTCCCAAGATAATCCTGCTTAGCCCACTAGGGTTCTCCCTGATCCTTGCATTGTCCCTGGCTATGTCTGAAAGGTAAGTCTGCCAAGGTGCTGCACTGTCTTGGCCCCAAGTCCTTGAGGCATGGGATCAAGGGGTAGAGGTGAGCTGGTGGGGCAGGTGAACAGCGAGACTCACCACCTGCCAACAGTGCCTCAGCCAAGCTCTGTGAGGCTGAAGATTTTGTGTGGTAGGAAAGGATTGAGCTCCGTCAATAGTGAAAGCCCTATTTAATGTTTGATTGGAAAGCTCCTCCCTCTAGTGCAGTCTGAGAAGCTAACTCTCAAAGGAGACAGCGAAGGCCTTTCTTGGCCCCCTCTTCAAAGTTTGCTTGGAGGGCAACCTGATCACCCCACTAGAGACCTCAGGAGGCTCTGAAGTTTATTCTGTTCTGGACTGAGTGCTCCCTGCCATTTTGCTGGTCAAGTGCTCAGGGAATTCTGAGCAACAGGAGTCTCAGAGGCCAGAGAACATCTGAAGCAGGGTTAGCTTTCCACTCTTGTTTCTTTTGTGATACCAACACTTTCAGGTTCATTTTGGCTTTTAACAAAGGACACTTGCAGGGCCAAGTGAAAACCTATTTATTTCAGACACCTCAGAAAGAAGCTTCATGTAAATCAAAATGGAAACCATAGCATTCCTGGAACACCATGATTGGAAACCTTTACTGTGCTGGATTCATGAAGCCTAGTAATGGTTATCTGATTTTTACCTCTGAGATTACCATAGAGATTCAAATTGCAGCATGAGTAACTTAGTAGTTCACACACTGGGCATGCTTACATTCCTTATCTAAAGATGAATGGAGATTGCTCTTTCCTTGTCCTTGGCTGCGGGTCAACCTTCTGCACAGCCAGCTGCTACATGGAGTCTTATATTTAGGTAGAGGGTGGACACAGTGCAAAGAAGGCTGAGATGAGCTCATGGTCTGGGGTCAGATGCCCACAGGGATGCCCACTTGTCTTTTCCTATGAGCTAAATAGAGGGGGATCCCACATAAGCATGCAGGCATCTTTCAGAAATAGGAAACTGTGATTCTTGCTTTTATGAAGAATGCTTGGAAGAGAAGCCCCTGCTGAGCAGAGGAGGGATGCTGGAGTTGGAGGTTAGAAATGAAGGAAGAATGAAAGGTATACCCCATGACTTCAAGATCATGGCCAGGTGCTATATGCCTCCATCGAGCTGAAAGAGTGGCAGTGGCTCTGCTTCCTTCACCTCTCTGTGTTCCCATATTGTCATCCGTGGGTAAGGAGGGCAACTCTTCTATGATGTAGGTGTTTTAGGTTTGGCTGGAGGGTTAAGTGAGATCAGATGGTTTCTGTCAAGCATGAAGCACAGCATTGGCACTTCGTAGTGATATCCAGGTGTTTCTAACACACACAAGGCCCACCAGCATTTCCAGGGGTGAGGCTCTTTCAGGGCAGGCCCTAGTCCCATACATTCACCCAGTCAGGATCATGGTCTTCTCAATCACAGTGGTTCTTCTGCTGCCAGGCCTTGCCAATCTGTCTCTTCCAGCTTCTTCCTGTTGAAGACGTGCCAGGCTTAGAAATGTGTGTTGGCTCTGTTCATGTCAGCTCAGTAGCAGAAGCTTGGCCATGCAAAAGCAACAGATGGTCATAGATAGAGAAGCCATAGGCTGGTGGTCTCAACAGGAGCCAGGCATAAGGATACCAGGAAGAGAAACAAGGAAAGATTCAATGGTGCTTCCCTAACAGATACAGCAGCACCTCCCTCATCCCACCATGCTCCTTTGACACCCTCCTGTGCTCCATGTGTATGACCACATGTGAATTCTCTGGGCTTGTGTTGCCCACCTACTGGAGTTTTCCAAGGTGTTGGCTGGCCTTGCCATAGCCTCTTCCTTGCTGGCTCCTCTGCTTCCCTCTGTGCTGACAGCAGAAAGGACACTGGCTCGCCACCTCAGCAGTGAGCATCTCTAGTGCCCACCTAGGACACAGGACACCAGCACCCTGTCTTCACGTGGAGCACGAAGACACAGATGAGGATGAGGACCAAACTCCTCTGAGACCTCACAGTATTTCCACTGTACATCCTGGTGGCTGGCAGTGCCTCCTCGAGCCCTGATATCAATATACATGCAGCATGCCCCAAAACAAATCTAGGGCAAAAGATACCCTAGATTTCCTTCTTCCTTCGCCAAATGCCCAGCCTTTCCTGATACCTCTCTCCTTACTCCATCAGCTGTTCTCTGACACTGCCTGCCCTATCCATCATTCCTGTGGAGTCATACCTTGACTTTCTTCCTTCCCTCCTTTTAATTTAATTAATTTTTAAATTAACCAAATCAATATCATTATTAATTATTAATTAATTATCGACATTGTGACAGTACTACACATCTGTCTATAAAACAGCTCTACTGTTGTCTTCCTGGGTGTGATGTCATACTTGTGCCCTGTGCTGCAGCCCCAGCTGGTCTCTCCCTCCCACTCTGAGTAGGCAGCTTTCAGAATTTTGCATCTTTGGATTTCAAAGTAAACTGGTAAGTTTAATAACTTCAGGGCTTCTACAACAGAGAAGTCCCTTAGAGTTAAGCATCAGGAGCCCCTCCCCCTCACTCTCCTGCTGTGTGTGCTCCCATTCAGACACTAGCAGGTTGACGAGGTGACTGGACAGGCAACCACACTATTGAAGATTGACAAGTATTTTGTTGAATCTATTTGCAGAGGACCCATACCAGGCCTCACTGTTCTTATGGTGTCTTTCAAAGTTATGAAGCTGATGAAAACTCTTGTTGGTCCTGATATGGTCTCTCAAACCCACCAGGCTACATGACCAGGCTTCATGAGGCGTGCTACCTCATGAAATGTACTGGGATACATGAACTGGCCTACATGATGAAAAGCCCTAAAGTCCCTAAAATATCCATGTGCCATTGGCTATCTCCTTCTTTCCTCGATCCAGAGGCAACCTGCTTATCCTTCTGAAGTAAATAAATCTCCTTGGTGCTGAGAATCTGGTGCCTGGGTGTGTTCTGTGACTCTGAGGCCTCTTTGGCTTGTATTTTTTCCATCTCCTCACATTTTGTGAGAGTCTGAAGGTTCTCATCACACACGTTCAGGGACTCCCTTCCCCCAGTTTTCAAGGATAAAAAAGTAGTTTTATCTCCCAGTGACTCACCTACTGATCCCAACTAATGCAAGTGCCACCACACTCCTTTGAGGTCTAGCCCATATGTCTTCTTAGTTCTCCTTTGTGGCAGAGATGGCTGCCTTGTATTCAGCCCTCATTATAGCTTTTCCAATGGGAGTCTGTCCTGGCCCTGGCTGGTAGGCATTACAGTCACCTTTGATCCAGGCCTGCAGACCCCTTATCCCATAGAGTGTGCTGTCGGAGAGCAAAGCCTCTCCTTATCCATGGTTCTTGTGGTCCTATGGTTTCAGTTACCTGTGGTCAGTTGTGGGGTGAACATGTTAAAGGAGAGTGGGAGGGAGAACATTCATATGATTCATATGAGTTTTATGATTTGTGTGTGTGTGGGCATGCGTGCATGCACGCCCACACAAATGCGCACGTGCAAGTGTGCTATGGAGGCCATAGCACCAGACACCCTGGAACTAGAGTTACTATGAGCTATTCCATATGAATGCTCAGAACTGAACTTGGGTCCCCTGCAAGAGCAGTATGTGTACTTAACAATCGAGCCATTTCTCTAGCCCCCACATGCATTCTAGCACAGCACACTTTTAATTGCCCTGCTCTTATATAGCTAGCTATGTGTTACCATGAGAAACCATGGCAGAGACACATTCCAGTTCCACAAGTGATGTCAGTCACCAGAGCTTCCCCATGGATGGAGGCACCTCCTGCATTTGTAGATGGGTGGGTTAGTGCTCACACAGCTGGAAGGGCACTCAGCTGTCTAGAAGCCTGAAAGTTTTGTGTAAATAGTTCTTTTTTTCTCGTTAATCCCTAGATGTTAGATGAGTAGAGATACAGAGCACAATACAAATAAAGCCAGAAGCATCTTTCTTAATTGGATTTGAAATGCTGGTAATTATATCCATTTAGAAAGCCCATATGATCTACCTCAAATGGATGATGGGATCAGAGTTGGAGGCTAGAGCTTCTTCCACATGGATGAAGCCACCAATACTCAGCCAGGATGACACATTGAAAGATGTCTTCTGGGATTCTTCTGCCCAGAGTGTTTATGATCAAGGAGGACTATTGAGCACATTACCAGGCTGACATAAAATATCCCTGGAATACTGCATGAGAACCCATAGGGGCCTCAGCTGTGGCTCTGGTAGGGAGTGAGTAGACTGGCCAACTAATGATGGACTAGTGAATGCCAACTCCCACTTTTAGTGCTTCTACCATTAGCAGGGGTACAACTGCCTTCTGCCTGTGATGTAGGGGGTTTGGAGGGGAGGTCAGTGCTACACGCATGGCTGGAGAAGGAGCTGGGGCTCGTATGATATCTAAGGACCCTGGATGAAGGTCTATCGCAAAGAGGCAGAAGTGAATGATCCAAAGCCTGAGAACATGCTTGTGTGTGTGTGTGTGTGTGTGTGTGTGTGTGTGTGTGTGTGTGTGCGCGCGCTTGTGTGCATGTTCGTGCATTATATGTGTTTAGGCTTATAGTTTTCAAAACCTACTTTAATAAGGATTCTTAAATGCTTTAACCTCCCTTGTAGCCCACCACCCACAGACGTAGTGGAAGGAAAAGGTTAATAGGACAAAGGGGGATGTGAACCTGCTCAGAAATAGTTCTTTTGGTTGATTCCAATCTTTGTTTTCAAGATATCAGTGGTTTAGTTCACATCAATCAGCAACAGTAGATTCATCCACTCACAAACACCATTTAGGAATCAGCAATGGCAGTTTGATCCGGAAGAAAATGCAAGGCTCTGCCAATGGGCCCAAGTCTGTGGAGGCCGCCCAAATATCATGAGAAGTTCTTTGGTGTGTTTCTCTCTGCAAAGTCACAGCAAACAGTGATCAGCAAAGAGTGGCAAGGCGAACCAATGCCACGGTGTGGTCCACTGTTTGTTGGGTTATACTCTTTCCAAATATCATGTGTTCTCTCAAGTGTCCACTCCAGCAAAACATCACATGCTCCCTTTCCAGGTAACTTCTAGAAAAACACCACGTGTCTGTTCTCAGCAAAACATTCTCTCATGTGTCTGCTTCAGCCAAACAACCTCTCATGAAACAGTTTCCAGAAAAACATCACATGATACAACTGAGTGTCATGTGTATGTATGTGTGTGCATGTGTATACATGTGTGCATGTGTATGTGCATGTGTACAGTCATGTTTGTGTACATATATGTGTGTATGCATGTAGGGTGTTTAGCTATGCTCTGATTACCACCCATTGCTTCAGATCCCCTCACAAAGCTGAATTCTTTACTTTCTAGCCTGGGAAGGTGAACATGAATGCTATTGGTGGTATTTCCAGTTTCAAGTGGAATCTTCCCCTGGCTCAGATTTCCTTACATGGGTGGCCTCATGCAGAGAGTGCATGGGTGAATATGCCCATCAGAAGCTGGACCAGCTATGCACCATCCCTCAATTTTGTCCCATCCCCTTGTCTCCTCTGTGAAATTTGACAGACTATGGTGGCTCTGCTTTGAGCAGCCCAGGCCAGTTCCTTTAGAGGCTTGTGTATGAATTCATTTCCTCTGAGAAGCTGGGTAAAGAGGCTCCTAGGGGGGCCCTGCAGCTGCGCAGGTATAGGTGCGGGGCTGGCAGTGGAGTGCTTCTTCTCTGGAGTACCCCTCTTCCGACACTTATGTATGCCTTTCCAGTTGAGTTTTGGACAAGGATGGATTTATCTTGCTTATGTCTCATGTGGTGACAGTATTTAATGAAGAGACATTTCAAGGCATCTTCTGAACTTGTGAATCTCGAGACAAGAATAATAGCTTCACAAAATTCACTTTCTAAAACAAGTCCTGAACCACAATTTATTTAATGAAAGTAAACCAAAAAGCATGACCTCGCTGCTTGGCTGGATGTTCCCTTCAACATGTCTCCACTTGCACACTTTAGTGAGCCCACAGATCTTGAAGCAAATGCTTACAAACTGCAGGAAATTGACTACCAAGAATGTGAAATAACTCAGCTTGTTTCTGTTAGAATTCCAAGACAGGAATATCTGCTCTGCATCTGTGTGGATCTCCTTGCTGAGTTAGGAATTCTGACATCTCTTCACAACATGTTATCGGGGTTATTGGACTCCTGGTTATCAGGGTCTTGAGTTGGCAATTTATTAAGAGCTTATTCATGACAGCATGTAGATTGCATGGCTTCTGGGACAGTATGTGTGGGAGACAGTTGACCTTGTGTCTATATCCATGTGTTGTGTTCATAAAATAGTTCATAAAATAATGTGGAATCTCCTAAAGAAATGCAGTTCCATCCTTCTTGTGGGCCTGACTTTCTAGGAGTTTGAGAGTCTTGGCATGATCTCAGCCATGATTCCTGGATCCCAATTCTCTTCCAAGAACCAGAGGAGGTGTCCCTGTGAACTTGCAGGGCTCAGGCTGATGTGTTTGGCCTTGTATCTAACAGCCTGCTAGAATATCACCTTCATATTCTCATATCTCTGTTTTAATTTTCCACTGATATACCCCTGTGTAGCTGCCTGCAGCATGGGTAATTAATGATGGATTCAGACGGCAATGGAGCAGACCTTGCAACTTGAAGGATGTTGGAAAGTCTCTGGACTGAATTTTCAGCATCATCATTGTTAATTAGGTGAGTTGAAGTGAGGCCATTTTGGAAATAAAAACACATTGCTCTGACTTTTAGGCCCACTGGATCCCATTAAGGTTCCTTTTCCACCACCTTGGAGATACATGCAGATGAAGGCTTGGGACTCTAGGCTCATATTTGCATGTATGGTTGTGGCTTTGGAGGTTGTTTCAAGACTCCTGACAAGAGTCCTTGGGAGTGGTACCTCTTTCTGTATTTTGCTGAGCTCAATTGAATCTGGCACTCCCACTGCCTAAAAGAGAAGAGAAGGCAGATTCCCCAGAATTGAAACAGCTGCATTTTGAGTGAGAGTCTTGTTGAGGTAATGTACCTGAAAGTGTCTTCCATTTGGACATTGGTCCCAGCTTGCAAAAGACCTTCATTTCTTTCCCAGTTTCTCAAGTACCTTTTGTTCAAGGCCACTATACATTGGCTTCTTGCATGCATCAGTTTACCTGTCTGGCTTGAGGGTTGATCATCTCCATGGGGAATCTCATTTTAGCTTTAAAACCCTAGAAGCAGGCATTGGCACTAGAGGTGGACAAGATACTGGTTCCCCAAAGATATCTGTGATTTACCCTCCAAAATTGTGAATATGTGACCTCTTTGGACCAGTGTCATCACAGGGCTTTTATGAGAGAGACAGCAAGTTGAAAGGATATGTTGAACTGGTAGGTATTTCAGGCCAGAATGAGGCACTGTGAAGATGGAAAAGGCCCAGGGTCCAGGGATACATTTAGAGAACTGACAGCCTGTGGATCATGACCCTTCTGTGGTTGACTCTTTCACAGGTGTCCCATAAGACCATTGGAAAACACAGATATTTACATTACAACCCATAACAGTAGTTAAATCACTGTTATGAAATAGCAGTAAAAATACTTTTATGGTTGGGGGTCACTACAACATGAGGAACCGTATTAAAGGATCCCAGCATTAGGAAGGTTGAGAAACACTGATTAGAGAGAGGCACCATGAAGATGAAGGAAAAGACAGTGACTAAGGCCTTCTCCAGAAGCCACAAAGACAAGGGAACAGATTATCCCTTACGGGACACACGAAGAGCCAGCCTTACTGACACTTTGGTTTCAGAGTTCAATAACACTAAAGAAACAGTGTTTTGCACCACTGCTTTTGTGGTTCTTTGACACAGCCACTGTGGGACATTGGTCTATAACCTTGTGCTTTCCAAGTCCAATTGCTTATTGTGTGAAGAGACAGATGGTGGACCTGGAAGCCCAGACTTGTGTCTTTGTGTGTTTGTGTATGAAATCAGTTTCCGCGAGTGCTGACCATCTCCTGTGAGGGTTCCACTGCACTTCACGCAAGCAGGCTTGTTGCACCATGAGGTTAACAGCCACACGCATGGGATGGTGTTAGTTAAAAACCACCTCTGACCAACAATGTCAGCACTGAACAAAATACCCCTTAAAAGGAAACGTAAGGATTCCTTTCATGAAGTTTTCATGATGTGTTTAAAGTTAACGGTGTGAGGGTACCACTCTGTTATCTTCTTCAAAGATGCTGGGAGAAGTAAGAAAGAAGAGCAGAGGAACAGAGTTGGGCCAGGGTGGAGACGCCATCTTTTGAAGGCACACTTTTTCTGAAGTACGTAATTCTCCATGGGCCACATGTATACCTCTGGCTTGAAAGGATTCTTTAACTTTGTTTTATGTTTCTTTGTGTCTTGTGTCTCAGCATGTCCTTTACTTATGCTCAGCATGTTGCTCTCATTTTGACAAATTGATGCCAAGCACGTCTTCAGGAAGGTGACAGTGAGGCCTATGTGGTGCGAGGCGGTCCTGAGATTGCTGAGCTCTCAGTGACCCAGTCCCTCACTCCCTGTCTAGCTCTGCTTGCCTCCTCTGTAAGCAAGGGGGTCTGTGAGATCATCCCAGAGACATTCTACTCAGGTTTTTGGTGTTTCTCACGGCCTCGTGAAAGCTAATTCAATGGGACGCTTTAATGGGACATTCATCAGTTCTGCTCACCTGAGATTTCCAGACACAGTCCTTGGAGGTGTGCTGGCCTTCCGAAGCCTCTCCTGAGAAAACAACAACAGCAACAAATCAGTTTGTAAACATGTTAATAAGCTTCCCAAAGACCACTATTCATCATTCTGATTGAAACCTTTTAAATCTCACAATTGTGCGCTGTTTTTCTCAGTTACCATAATAAAGTAGCTTTGGGGGCAAGAATGATTAACTACGCACCTTACAGCCCATGATGCTTTTGTCTTTAGGTGTCCAATTGGTTTGGTTTTGCATTTATCTTAACTCTGTGTGGAACAGATCGGGTAGGAGGCTAGTATGGCAATCATTACTTCTTAATTTTGTCTAAAATTAGCAGCGACGAAGCTCATATTTTCTCTTTAAACATGTTGATTTCTCCATTTTGACGTATGCCAAGGCTCACTGCAGCCTTGGTATTTATTGATCTGTGCTTCAAAATGAAACCTACAGCCATATAAATACCATATTTTTTAAAAGGCTTAATGTATGACTTTAAAGATTTATGAGATTCTGCAACTAGATTTTATATAAGGAAGCACAGACCCTAAATTTGTTGCCTGTAATAAGATCAGAAGGACTGATTCATTGGCTTTTGGTACTTTATAGAAAGTCGATCAGTACAGTTCTCTGACCCCTGGGGAACTTTGGGGCTTTCCATCAACCTCAGATGTACATTATGGGGTAAGGTTTCCTGTTGAAATGGTTCAGGAAATGCATAATTCAATAACCATAACTGGAAGTCCTCGGATGACTTCTTTCCTCTAATGTGAACCATACCTCACCCCCATCCAAATTCCCAGTTTTCGAATATGCCTTCCAGTTGCACAGGTCAAAGAACGGTTTTGAATCCCTTAATGGCAAGTCGTAAAGGGAAAGATGTAGAAATAATTGCTTATGGCTTCTAGACGGTGCCTTCGAAACCATGCTGATCTAGAGGATATAAACAGGTTATGAGATATAAGAATTATCTGCTCTGGCAAGCATGAAGTGGACATAACTCAAGGGTATGATAGCATCCCCCATGTGGAGAATAAACCAGAGAGTCAGACAGTGAAAAGGAAGGGCAATAAAAAGGGCTTTCTTTGTTCTTCACCATAAAACTGACATTGTGTTTAATGACATGACCTCAGAGCATGAGGAGGATGCAGGAGGAGATGTGCTGGGTCATGGGTCAATCTATGCACTCAAGAACAAGCCTAGGGCCACACAAACCACATGGAGCATGGTCTGTGGAGGCACAGTCACTGGAGTGTTTAGATTGACTTATGATTTTAGGTAGAATTTTAAAGTAAGTTCTAAAGTAATATTCTTTCTCTGTCTGTCTGTGTCTCTGTCTCTGTCTCTCTTTCTGCATAGTCTATGCATGCATGCTTGAGGTCACTATAAGGTGTCTTCCTTAGTTACTCTTCAATCCCTGCCTTTTACTTGAGATAGAATTTCTCTCACTGAACCTGGAACTCACTGATTCATTTAGACTGAATGCCCAGCAAGCCCCCAGGATCCTCTTGACTCTGCACAACCCCAACACTGGGGTTATAAATGCATACTGCCATGCTACGCTTTTTATATGGATGCTGGGGATTTGAACTCATGTCCTTTTTCTTGCATAGCAAGCACTTTACTGACTGAGTCATCTCCCCAGCCTGTAAAGTTTCTTCCATATGAAGAGGAGCAGGGTGGTTTCCTGAACTTGGATGCCATGTTATCTTGAAGGAAGCAGGAGGAATCAAATGGCTCCTTGGATTTTATTTTATAGTCACTGTTAAAATTTTTTATACAATCATGTATGTGAGTCACACCTTTTATAGTATTATAGAAAACAAGACTATATCTGTTTTCAGAATGAATAAAGACCATTCATTATCTAGCACAGGAGAAACCAAGCACTGGTCTTCCAACACAGTGTCTTTGGATTCTATGTACATGTGCCTACTCTATCGTTATGATAATGTGTTGTGCTTTTCCTTGTTGGTACTTTTAACCTATGTTATAAACACATGCATCACATGGCTCATGAGCACACAACTGCACACATCCATGAGCCACTACTTAGATAATCATCACCAACTTTCCCACCATCTGGGAAGGAAGGCTTCATTGAAACTTTTCCAAGAGAGGCTTTTCTGTTCTGAGGCTGTGTTCATATTTCATATGCTGCTCCTTGTTTTTAGATGTTCTAGATGCCTTCTGTTCTTGGCTATTATGAATGAATTTGCTGTAGACATTCTTGAACCTGTACTTTGGAAAGACCACATTCATTCTCTTGAATGTCATTTCTAGGAGAAACATTGCCTGGTCATAAAATGGTCGGGTAATTCTTCAATCTCAGTGGGTATGATGGCTAATAAATTAAGAGATACCTAGGGCATTAATGTGGTATATCTTTGGGTGTGTCTGTGGCAGTGTTTTCAGAGATAATTAACTGAGTGAAGCTCTGCCTTAAATGTGACATTATCCCATGATGTGGGAGAAATGAATAGAAAAGGACGAGAGAGAAATCCAGCTGAGCACCAGCATCCTTCCCATCCTCTTTTTTCCTGGTCTGTCAAGAGATAAGGAATCCCAGTCACACACTCCCTCTACTGTGCCTCTAACCATGAGGGACAGTGACTTATCAAGTCATGAGCCAGAATAACTCAGAATAAATCCTTTCTTCTTTACACTGATTTTACTGGGTATTTTGCTACATCAGTGAGAAATAACTAATACAATGGGGGCATGGTTCTTGGACTTTCCTCAGATACCACTCTAGTTTCATCCCATTGCTTTGATAAAATATCCTAACAGAAAGCAACTCATAGGAGAAAAAGGTTCACTTCATGTTATAATTACAGGTTTCAACCATCATCATGCAGAAGTCACAGCAGAAGGTCAAACAGCTAGCCACATCACATCCACAGTCAAGAGCAGAGAGAAATGAATGTGTGCACACCCGTCTACTTGCTTGTGTGCTCAATTCTATTTCTTCATTCATACACTTAGGGAATGGTGCTGCCCACCAGTGGCCCTAGGTCTTCCCACATAAATTAAAGTAATTAAGACAACCAATCCTCTACCGTCATACTCATGGACAATACAGGGCAATTCAAGGTTTCAAGACTGTTTGGATTTGAGGATGTGGAACTTGTGGGAATGGACGGGTGGCTTTGTGTTCATGACTTTAACAGGTACTGTAGAATAGCTCTGTGCTGCACACTAGCTGCTCCATTTCTCCACTTTCTACTTTTACATGCCAGCCATTTCTATCTTCTTACAATGACATCTACTTGCGGCTCTAATATACATTTTTTTTCTGATAAATAATTACACTGGGAAACTTCTCTGTGTTATTAGCTGCATGGATAATTATCTTTTGCAATTCGCCTGTTTAATTTAACCCACTTAAAAATTAGGTAGATTCATATTATTGATCTGTAAGAAGTCTTTACATATTCTGGATGTGAGTATAGTTTTGCATGTATGTGTTACAACTTTTTTACTCACTCAATGGTGAATTTCTTTAATGCATGAAAATCCTTAGTGTGGACATATCCAACTGGGCAACATTTCCTTTTCTGCCTGACTTCCTGTTATTTGGGGACATTTTCCTTCTCTAGGTAGGAACAGTGTTCCTATTGCATTGTTTAACTTTGGCTGTTAGATCTGCAGTAGGTCTTAAAATGTCTTTTTATTTATTTTTATTTTATTTTTTGGGGGTCTAGCATGGAGTAAGTGTGAGGGTTTTCTTCTCTGTGTGGCAGCTTGGTTGTTTCACTTGCCTACACTGAAGAGCCCGTTCTGCCTAAGTAAGCACAGGTGCCTCTTGTTACAAAGCATAGCTGCCTCTGCATGCACTCCCCCTTGCTTGTCTATGCAGTGTTACTATTGCACTGTCTTGGTTGCTTAAATAGTAATTGCTGATCCCTGACCCCCGTAGTCTCCTAACAGCATGCTTCTGAGACCCCTTGACTTGTAGCAGGGACTGTGCTAAGTAGGTCTGGAGATCAATCTAGGGGAGAACCAACATGTAAAAAACAATGCCTTTTCTAATCCACCTAACAAGGCTTTTCCTCCCTACAGCGTCTTCTTTAGTTTATGTCAGTAACGTTCATTCTATAATTTTTCATGCAAAGGCCTTGCACTTTAAAAAATAAATTTTTCCTAGGTATTGACTGTTTTTACTCTATTACATAGTATCTTTCCTAGTTTTTCTTACTTTCATAGGAAACACAGTTTCTAGATTTTGTTGACTTCTTATGTTGAATACATTACTTGAGACCTTGCTAAAACTCTCCTGATAATTCTTAGCATTTATCTATGAATTATTGTGGGCTGTCTATACAGTTATGTCACCTGTGAACTTCCTCTGTTCCTTCCTCCTTTCATCCTTCCTCCCTTCCTCCATCCTACCTTTCCTGTCTCCCTTCTCCTCCCACTTCATTCCCTCTCCTCCATCCTCTTCCCTCTGCCTTCCCAGTTCCATCCTTCCTCTCCTTTCCTCCCTGTCTCCCTTCCTTCCTTCCTCCCTTCCATCCAGTCCATCCCACCTTTTCCCTTCCCCTCCCCCTCCTTATTCCCTCCCTCTCACCCCCTTTCCTCTCCCCTTCCCTTCCCTTCACTTATTTTGTTTATTTCCCTTTGTGGCTCAAGCACAATATTTCCTGCACACTGTCTGACAGGGATGATAAAGGGTCCCTGGCTCACAGGAGTAGTGTTCTGTTTTTACATCAAGCATGCTATTAGCTGTAGGCATCTTTAAAACACACACATTCTTTACTATATTTCAGGACATCATTTCTATTCCAGTTTTTGGAACATTTTAATCATGATGGATAGGTATTGAATGTTATTAATCTCCTGAGATAATCCTGTTTTTGTCTTTTCTTCTATTAAAGTGCTCGATAACATTTATAGGCATTTAAATGTTAGCCCCGTGTTTCTGGAACCAGCCCCGTCTGGCCATGATCTATTATGCTTTTTCCATCCTTAGAATCAAATCACTAATGTTTCCTTAGCAGTTTTGTGCCCACATTCAAAATGGTGTTTAACTGTAATTTTCTTTCTTGCTAGTATTTTGGTGTTATTTTTTTAGTCAGGGTCTCATAAAATTTACTGCTGATTATCCCTTTTCTTTCTTCAAAAGTATATTTTTAGATGGATAATAATTTTTAAAGGTTTGAAAAAGTTGACCAGTGAAACAACCTGGGTTTGGAATTTTTGTTTTCCTTTTCTTGTCTCTGTTTTGTGCCCCTGGGGTGGAACTAGGGGCCTTGTGCCTGCCAATCATGAGCTTGGCCACTGAGCGGCTCCTGGCCCTGGGATTTTCTTTATGAGAGACTTCCTATTTATTCAATTAAAAAAAAACAGTCCAGGGTCATGAAAATGTATTTTACCCATAAAATGTATTTTAATCAGTTTCTAAAGCTGTGTTTCTCAGAAAATGTGTTCTTTTATCTAAGTGGCACCTGACGTTTCATGCTGTGACCGGTCAGTCTCACAAGGTCCCCGAGATACTTGCAATGTTTTCTCTCCTTCCTGATACTGGTTAGTAGTAATTTGGAAGTTCTTTTTGCCCTCATTGTTCATGGCAGAGGATTTCCTGATGATATTATTGTATGTATTTAAGGTATATAATGTGCTGTGATAGACACATGACTACAAAGATAGTCTCTGCCAACAGGCAAAGTGACACAAGCCTTCCTCAGCTACCTGCTCTCGTGGCAGTAACTGCTGAATTGTGCTCCAGGTGAATGTCTCATTTATAATAGTGTTGTTAATTGGACTCCCCACTGCTGAACATCTGACACTTGACCTCTCCCCCCCTAACCCCGTTCAACAGAAAGTTCAAGTCCTTTGACCCATGTCTCGTGGGGCAATGGACTGTGCCAAGAAACTTGGTAAGGTTGAGTGAGTTCAGAAACCCTGACACCCAGACACCCAGACACCCAGACACCCAGACACCCAGACACCCACCTGAGGATGGTGATGGTAGGAGTTTCCCTGCTCCCTGATTCCTGGCCTGGAACATGTGGTCATACTCCCCAAATACGAATGTGACCAATGGTTACATAGCACAGAACAGACTTCTTCATGCTAATGAGATACTTAGATGGGCCCTGAGCATTTAGCCAATAAGCTTCTCTTCCCAGACATTCCTTCCTGTAAAGGTATTTAATCTCTGGCCCACCCTGAGAAAGTGCTATGCATCCATTTAAAATAAATGGTATAGACAAGCATGGACTGTCTCTCTCATTAAGAGCCACTGTGGAGAGCATGGGGGAAGCCTTCTTCTACAGAGCCACACCACCTAAGTCTCCTGCAGAAGTCTCCTCTGCACTCTTGGATAATCAAATCACTGCTAATCTAAGCCAAGTCAAAGACCTCATCCTTACCCCTTCCCTCTAGGGCTTGTCTTTGCAGGCTTGTGGGCCCCTCCATTCCCAACTCTTCCTTGATATTTCCAGGGGTATCTGGGTGTCTGGGAATCAGGGAACCCCAGCTTTGGCCTCAGCCTATGCCCATTCTCACTTGGGCTAAGGCCCCCACCAAGGCTGCATTCTCCCACACCCCGAGTGGTACATTGGTACTTCCCACAAGCCCATCATTTGATAGTGGCCGTATGTAGCATAGCATTCTGTGTTTAGTCTGCCTGAGTTCTCACACCCCTGTGAGAGGTAGAATGCAACTCTGAACCACAACTTCTCTCTGTCCTGATCTTGGTAGTCACTGCTGTACTATTGTCTGTTTCTGTTTTGTAACATTCACAGATTTCACACAATGGCTTCTTTCTGTGTTTATCTAATTTCATGGAGCATAATGTCTCCAATGTTTATCTGTATTGCTGTAAGTGGCTGGATATATTTCCCTCACAAGACAGAGTAATATTTTTCTCTCTATTTGTCATCAATCATCTATCTATACTGACATCAGTCATCTATCTTATCCATCCATTATCTATTATCTATCATCTATCTATCTATCTATCTATCTATCTATCTATCTATCTATCTATTATCTATCTATTCATTCATCTATCTATCTATCATCTGTTTGTCTATTTTTTATCTATCCACTTATTTATCACACATCTGTCTGTCTGCCTGTCTGTCTGTCTATAATCTCTAGCTATAATATATATTTATCCCCCACATTCTCTGTTTCCACTTCTTGGCTGTTGAACATAGCACAGCAATGAACATGGAAGCTCAGCTATCTCAGCAGGGCGTGGTTTTGTTTCCTGTGGTGACTGATTAGACTTAAAGTTAACTTTCCATAATGCATGTGCTAGCTTACATTTTCATCGACAGTATGCTGATCTGAAGGCTGCACCTCCAGGTACAGACTCCCAAGGGCACACCTCTGGCAACCACAGTCTCTAGTAGGACTCTCTTCCTTTGTGACAGTTGCCCATTTGGCATCCCAGGAAGCCCTGTATACTGACTCTACATCACATTTCTGGACTGTTACATTGAAAACCGAAGATGGTGGATGTTGTGTGCTATCCCTCTCTTACAGACAGGGTTTCTGCAGTATGAACATTTAGATTTCATCACAGACAGTGTCATGAAGGTAGTGGGCACAGGAAACTGCGCTCAGTGTCTAGGGCAGAGGGGACTGCTTTTGGGAAGATGCACATGTCAGCAGACAAGGTCTCCAGAAACCTCTGGGATAAATATCCTACTCCAGGCAGCGTCTGCTGATACAGACCTTGTACCCTCCCCTCTTCCCTTCTACCTTTATCTACGAGATTTTGTGGAAATTACAGCTGAATCTATGCCTCTTACACTGAGCTGTTTCAACTCCTTTATGGTAGTAGCCGCTGGTATAGATAACTCATCATGAATTCATGTTCTCTAACTGCAGTGGGGCCATCAGAGGAGCCCAACTATGCCATTACATTCTTTGGTCACTGTATTTATTCTGTAATTCCCCGTAGGAGTGGTCACACATCTCCTTGCTTCTTTTCAGGTTTGACATTTCTCACTTCTACCACTGCTACCCAGCCTTCATCCTGCTCTGTGGGATGTGGGGTGTGGAGACTGCGACTGGAACATACCCTTTTTCCCACAAACCAACCTGTACCCCACATACCCTTGTCTTCCTTGCTTGTCTGAACTCAGAAGGTCCCTCCTGCTGTAAGCCAGGCCCTAGTGATGGTTGAATTCTTGTTCCACAGGTTTCAAATATGGTCCTCTCTTCTGCATCTTAGATAGTACCTTCTTTTGCAGGTCTTTGCTGTGAGGCAGTGACCATGTTCAGCCATAGGCTGATGCCAGAGGAGATGCTCAGACTCTGTTTCCAACTGATCTCATGTTTCTTCATTACTCCAAATCTTTATTTTTTTTAAAGTTGTTTTATTTCATGCATATGGGGATTTGCCTGTGTGTATGTCTGTGTACCACCTCTTTACTGGATGCTTATGGAGACTAGAAGAGGCCCTTTAACTGGTATTACACATGGTTGTGGGCTATGATGTAGGTTCTGGAAATCAAACTCTGGTCCTCTGAAAGAGCAGTCGATGTTCACAATCAATGAACCATCTCTTCAAGTCATAGTTTTCTTTTGAGACAGGGTCTCATGGAGCAGAGGATGGTGTCAACTCACTGTGTGACTGAGGATGACCTTGAACTTCCGATCCTCCTGCCACTACCTCCTGCGTGCTGGGATTACAGGTGTATAACAATATGCCCAGTTTATGTGGCATTGAGGATTAAACTGAGGGCTTTTTGTATGCTGGACAAATATCCTAACACTTAGGAACATCTCCAGCCCCCATCGCGGCTAATCCTCTGTGACCCCACCCCTTATTCTTTACCCCCCCTCACCTCATTGAGCCCCTCTGCTCACTCCTACTATTGCTCTTTCAGCCATAAGTCCCTCATGGAAGGCTGTATGAGGTTCAATGTCTGCAGCAGCAGTGCAGAAGGAACACGGGGTATCACAGGTCAGACCAATAGCCTCTCCAAGTCTTGGCTTCATTAGCTGTGGGGTGGTGACCTCCAAGTCTCAAGCCTATCACAGGGCTGCTGGGTTTCTGTCAAGAGTGTGTGCTCAGGCAGCAGTATTCTTGCGGGTTGCCCTCTGCTCTTCTGCTGCTGTGCGGTGGTTATTCTCACTTGCCCCTTGTGTCTGCAGTAGCCTCTGCGGCACTCTCTGTCTGATCTCTCCCTTGGCTGTGACTGGCAGGCCCTCTCTCTATTCCTTTTGGGTTCCCTTAGCACCACCGTCTGCAGTTCCTAACTGCTCCGTAGGCAGCACACAGCTCATCAATCAATACCCATGTTGTGCATTCTACAGGAAAGTAAAGGTCACTGGATGATACTGGACAGCGGGTTGCTGTGGTCAAGCATGTATGGCCACTAAGAGGTCAGCCAGCATGACCATAGCAGTATGACCTGGGACTTTGCCAGTTCTTGGGGTCCCATATGCTTTGATTTTATTTGGGTATCTACAAATTCTGACAGTGGCACACTTGAATGAGCAGGGTTTGCAACTCCTGGCTATGTCTGGGATAGGAGAAGTGTTCCCAACATTTAGGAGAATAATGTCCTCTCTACCTCTTCTGCACCAGGCCTCTCCCCACTGCCATTTCTCTCTGCACTAATTTTTTTTCTTTCTATGCTATGTGGAAAAGGGACTCAGTATCTACTCCAGGGTTGTGGGCCCCCATGGGAGGCATTTGCTATCTGTTAGAGATGCCTCTACTTTTCGGAACATCCCTGGAAATATCTACAAGCCAGTGTGGTACTTAGCTGTAATGGGCTACATTACAAGCCAAACCGAGTTGGGCTTTCTTTAAATTTAGATTTTCCCATACTTTGTTCTGTAGAGTATGTCTTCATTATGAAAGCTCTTTTAATACTACTGTGTGGTTTTGAACACTAAGCTGCATTTAACCCTACACCACCATCAGGTGCTGGGCTTGCGGGAAGCACCAATACACCATTCAGGGCATGGAAGAATGTAGCCTAAGATGGGTACTTCAACCTGACTGAGAAATGATACAGGCTGAGGCCAAAGCTGGGGATCCTTAACTCCCAGACATCCAGTCACTGCTGGAAATCATGAGAAGTCAGGAATGGAGAGGGCCTGCAGGCCTGCAAGGACATATCAGGGGCTTGGGGGAGGGATGACTCTGGTGGCTGTCCCAGCATGGTTCTTGAAGAGAAAGACAGACCTTACTTGTCCATATTGTTTATTGATAGTAGAAGATGGATGCATACAACTTCCTTGGGGTGGACCAGAGATTAAATAACTTTTTTTTGAGAAGGAATGTCCAGGAAGCTTATTGGCTAAACCCTCAGGGCCCATCTAGATACCTCATTAGCATGGAGAACTCTGTGTTCTGTGCTAGGTGACCACTGGTCACGTTCTTTATGTGGGAAGTTGTGGTCATATGTTCTAGGCCAGGACTCTGGTTGGGAGTAGATGAAACACCTACCGTCCTCAAGAGAGTGCAGGGGTTTCTGAACCCACTCAACCTTACCAAGTTTCCTGGCATGGTCCACTGCCCTACATCTCTTCCTTTTCCTTTTTATAAAAGAGAAGGTGTCACTGGAGTGACTGTCTCTTAAGTTATTTATAGTGAAAATCTTGGGTGGGGTGGGGTGTGATCATCAAAAGAAAATACAACATAAGCCAGAGGAGTAATGAGGAGTGGGGCCTAGGAAGACCAGAAATTATTGAACCAATTGTTTAGTGGATTAACATTGAGGGTGAATTTGTACAGAGTTTGTGAGAGTATAACATTAGTTTTAAACAACATTTGATTTATCTACATGGACATAATGTTTTCCTTACTATCATCTATATTTCCCCAAGTTCGTTAGCCATTAGGCTCTGGTAAGAGAGTTCATCTGTCACTGGAAGGTCCCAAGGCTGTCATCTGTGGGCCTCAGCATCTGTTTGCTTCAAAAGTCTTTAGTCAGATGATGTGTCTGGAGAAAGGCAACTTCACAGCCCCAGGCAGGTCCAAGGAGATGGTGGTTTGGTCTGTGGTGGCAATGTGGTCTTTCTCCTATTTGTAGAGATACACCTGTAGAATGATCACAACAGAGGAACAGAACCCCAGCAGGGGCGTCTGTGCACAGGGTGGGTAATACATATGTCAAGCTTGTAACAGTTTGATTGGGAACACATCTGTGGTCTGTTGCTATGGTCCTAGAAAAAAGGCAAGGGTGTTGAGGAATTTAGTTCTGAACAGCATTTTTTTAAAATGAGAAGTTACCTGTGTTATATTAAGGAAAGCAGAGGGAAGAGTGGAGAATTCATCTGTTTTAGATGGCTGAGGAAGAAAATACCATGTGAATTATGTATCTAGGATAGGCCGTAACAGCTTCTCTGTAAAAAGAAACTGGTTGTTAATTAAGGACTAAATGATGGTTATCAACGTACTTGGTTTGATCTGTGGGAGTAGATAAAATATGATTTTGGAAGTTTAAAAGAAATTTTAAACATATTGAAAAAATTTAGAACAGTTATGGGTTAAAAGCATGAACATTGTTTTATGTGTTACTGCTAGGGAGAAGAACAAGCATTTAAACAAAGAGGCTTGAAAATTGTGAGGTTAAAGATTTCAGGTGTGTTTTTTCTAATTCTCAGCAGCAAAATCTCATCCAGTGTTCTTGGCGGGATCATTTTGCCTAGGTGGAGGGAGAAGATACTGCTCGGTCATGTCATGACTGTTGGCCATTTGCTCTAGTAGGGAGGTCCTTCCCCCTCCCTCCTCTCAACATTTTTTCTTGTCTGGGCTATGTGCTGTTAACCCTAAAAGCAGAGTATAGGGCCTTGGTGGCACCATTTCAGCAGGGCCGGGGGTGGGGAAGCAAGCATGAAGTCCCTTTATATTTGCGTGTGTGTATGAATGGAATTGGTCTGTTTGGTCCTTTACCAGACACTATGCAGAGCAAGTGGCATTGTAGAAAGAACACATCAAACCCTAAAAGCCCAACTTCTAAAACAAAAGACAATCACCTATCCCCCAATGTATAATTAATGATAGCTCTGACTACACTAAACATATTTAACATCTACAAAAACTCCAAACACCCTCCTATCTCCCTCTATTGGCACACACCAAAATTACTCCCCCTCCATCTTAAGACTATGGGGTGATCTTTTGGATGGAGTTTGGAAGAGACCAGACCCTCTCCTTACAACTGAGAAGGAATGTCTGGGAAAGGAAGCTTATTGGCTAAACCCTCAGGGCCCATCTAGATACCTCATTAGCATGGAGGACTCTGTGTTCTGTGCTACGTGACCACTGGTCATGTTCTTTATGTGGGAAGTTATGGTCATGTGTTCCAGGCCAGGAATCTGGTCAGCAGTAGGTGAAACACCTACCGTCCTCAAGTGGGTGCTGGGGTTTCTGAACCCACTCAACCTTACCATGTTTTCTAGCATGTTCCACTGCCCCACACTGGTGTGAGGAGGAGGAGCTACCATCCTACCTCCAGAGCCAGGTATTTGAGGTTTTGTAATTCAGAGCAGAGCCTCTAGCCCATTGGAGTTGGGTATGAGCCTGTGCCTGTGCACTTACAGAGTCTGAGAGCTCAGTTTGTGTTCAAAGCTCAGGTGCTAATTCTGAAGGCAAAGGAAACTTGCAAACCAGAAAGGCAGGCTCCTCTATTGGGCAGCTCTAGCTAACCTACTGAATGCCCTTAGTGTTATGAATGGCCTTCTCCCTGGCCCATTAGTGCATCGAGTTGTTAGAGGCAGCACTGTGGCCTTGACCTTGCTGAGGTTTGGGCCTGGGAGATTTTACTGAGTATGCAGCAGCTTCATTGAAATCTTCCGTAGCAGCTTTGCCAGAGTCTGAGAGGGCGAGGAGCTGCTGAGAGCTCTCTGCCTGCAAGCAGGGTCCTCAGATACTAGGTAGGTTTCTGAACAAACCCAGTCTGCTCCAGTTACGTTCAGAGATCCTCACTGTTCTTTAGCAGGATGGTTACATGGGGCTCCTCGGTGACTGTGGTGATGTTCCCTCTGTGACTATGGTGATGTTCACCAATAGCTCTTATCACTGTTTTCATGACGTTTTATCCCAGCTTATGGAGCCTCGTTCTCTGAAAGTTGTTATTCAGGATGTACATTGCTGAGAGTTGGGCAACTGAAGATATGAGGACAGAGTCATTAGATACTAACAATGGAGACATCACCACTGTCACCTATACTAGCTTGCTTTCCACTGCTGTTTTCGAATGACCAAAAACAACTTGGGGGAAGAAAAGACTTTATGTTCACTTGTAGGTTACAGTCCCATCACTGAAAGAAGCCAGGGCAGGAACCTAGAGGAAGGAAGGGAAGCAGAGGCCATGGAGAAAAGCTGCTTACTGGCTTACTTTCTCAGCTACTTTTTGTTATGCACCTCAGACCCCTTCCCAAGGGATGATGATACTGCCCACAGTGGGCTGGGACCTCCTCCACTAATTAGTAATTTAAAAAGTACCTCACAGATGACTTCACAGGATAGTCTGATGGAGACAATTCCTCAATTGGAATGCCCTCTTCCTAGGTGACTCTAGTTTGAATTAAGTTGACAAAATGGAACAACGCATCATGGATCCTCCAGACCAGCTCTGGTGTCAGCAGCAGCTTCAGAGGGCAGTTCTGTGACAACCGAGACCTGCTTTGCACTGATGGTGCCTCAAGTCAAGCATATGCTTTGCAGAGTTACACTTTTGGATCCTGAGGACATCTGGGTGCTCTGAAGGCCAGCAGGGAGTGTCTAGTGGAGAAGGCAGATGGTACTAGCTCCATCTGTCCTCCGGGCGAGCATTTCTAAGAGGTTTGGGGGGACATTTTCTGATTACATGCAATTCTTCTTGTCTGTCTCTGTGTTTTTGTCATTTCACTGTCTTGGCTGCCTCCTGCCTCCTAGGATCATCTTCCTAGGCCCCAGCTCCATCCTTGCTTTTGGAAGAACCCAAGGAAGCTTACTGACACATGAAAACGTTCCAGATGGAACAAGGCTTTCCTAGTACGGTAGTTTTAGTTTAATTGGCAACTTGATACAACCTAGAATCACCTAGGAAGAGAGTCTCAGTGAAGGCCTCTTTAGATAATATTGGCCTGTGGGCATGCCTGGGAAAAGCTGTTTTGTTTTTTGTTTTTGTTTTTGTTTTTTTTTGTTGTTGTTGTTTTTGCTTTTACCTGAATTAACTGAGGTAGGCAGATTAGTGGACAGCATTATTCCCTGGGCTTGGGTTCTGGAGTCTTTAAACATAGAAAGGGGCTTAGTATAGGTAAGCATATTCTCTCTATCTCTCTGTCTCTGTCTCTTTCTTTCTTTCTTTCTTTCTTTCATTCATTCATTCATTCATTCATTCATTCATTCCTTCTTTCCTCTTTTCCTTCTTTCTTCCTTTCTTCCTTTCTATCCTTTACTTTTTCAACTTGACACAAGCTAGAGTCATTTGAGAAGATGGACCCCTAATAAAGAAAATACTGCTCCCTCCTCGCCCCCCCCCCCCCCGCTCAGACTGACCTGTGGGGCGTTTTCTTGATTGGTGATTGATGTAGGAAGGCCAAGCAGGTAGTCCTGAGTTGCGTAAGAAAGCAGGCTGGGAATGCCATGAAGAGAAAGCCAGTAAACAGCCTTCCTTCATGGTCCTGCCTCCGGTTTCCTGCCCTGAGTTCCTGCCCTGACATTTGTCAGCAATGGATTAAGTTCTGAGTGTTGTAAGCTTCTTCCTCTAGTTGCTCTGGGTCATGGTATTTCATCACAGCAATAGAAACCCTAAATAAAATGGCCTGCATGCATTTACTTCTCTCTGCTCTTGATTGTGGATGTTATGCATCCAACTGCTTCAAGTTCCTGCCACTGTGCCTTTACTGCAATGATGGGCTGTAACCTGGAAATGTGAGCTAAAATTTGTTTTTGCCAGGATATTTTATCACAGCAATAGAAATGAAGCCAGGAAACCAACCACTTTGGAAAGGAGTAGAGCTTTGAGTATGTAATCTCCACGTTCTAAAGTAGGTGGGATGTGGTCAGACTTTGAAGGCCCTTCCTAGGACGGAAGCTTCAGGTCTGTTCACATAGCATGACTGGGGAAGAGGCCCTGTCTATTGTCCTTGCTGGTCCGCCCAGAACCAAAGCACTTGAACTTTCCTTGACTTTCTAGAAGGAATCTGGTGAGAAGAATCTCTGGGTTAGGTGAACAGCAGACAAGCTTTAGGGTTTTGGTTTTTTGTTTTTTGCTTTTTGTTGTTGTTTCCTTCCTTGCTCACATCTTTATTAGATCATGTCCTTCAAGGGATGACCAAAGAATTGTCAACCTAAAACTACACTGTGTCCCTATGGCCATAATTAATGAAAAATCCTGCAGAGGAGACAGCTCTGAAGAAGGCTCACTTAACGCCTCTGACAGTGGCCCTATCCTCGTGGCCAGTCCTACCCTGGGATTTAAGGCTGGCCAAGCCATCTGAAGAGAACCGAGATTCCATGAACCCTGGATTCCTGGTGCTTTTTGCTGTCTCCCATAGGAAGCTGAGACTGCTTCCTGAGGATCTTAGCGTAGGACAATGTGCGTTTTAGATTCTCAACTATATTTCTCTCTCAGCAGAGCTCCGTGCTGAGGTTTTGTGCACTGGCAGGAGAACAAAGTCATGCTGACTCTCAGATGCTGCTGGAAGTGTCCAGAGCTTTGTTTTATTGTTTGAAGATTTTTGATGTTTGAGTTTATATGCTTAGTTAGTAAGCAAAAAACCCAACCAACCAACCAACCAACCAACCAACCAACCAACCAACCAACCAA
>JANHMN010000003.1:125172714-125195633 GCA_030674055.1 Rhabdomys pumilio
CAACCAACCAACCAACCAACCAACCAACCAACCAACCAACCAACCAAATAAACAAATACCCCAAACAAACACCCCAAACAAACAAACAAACAGACTGTTTTTTAACTAGTGAAACTAAACCAATCCAAGCACTGCCACCATACTGGGGCAGCACTGCTGTTTGACCTGTTTGTGCAACTTTCTAGAGAATTCATGGGAATACTTTGAAAACCAGACTCAAGGCTTTGTGCCTGACACCTGAGGCCAGATAGGGTAGGTAGTCAGGGGCTGTGGTGCTTAGTTTTTATTGTCAACTGGACACAACCTAGAATCACATGGGAAGAGAGTCTCCATGAGGAGTTGCATTGAGTGTCTTAACTGGTGTGGCAAGATACAGACTGTAAGTAGGTGATACCATTCCTGGGTTTGGGACTTTATAAGAGTAAAGAAATTCGAGCTCTATGCATGAATGCATTTATTTCTCTCACCTCTTAAATGTAGATGCAATGTGACAGGCTGTCACACTCCTACTAGTATGACTTCCCCACAGTGAAAGACTGTAACCTGAAATTATGAGCTGGAATAAATTCTTTCTCTCTTCTAAGTTACTTTTGTCAGGGTGTTTTATCACAGCAACTGAAACCAAGTAGGACAGAAGTTGACAATATTGCATTGAGGCTTACAGATGGAATGGAGGGACCACAGGAACCATTCCCAGTGATTACCACAACCAAGTGTTTACAGCAATGGCTGCTAATACTGACATCTAACCTAAGATGCCACTTAGGATGAAAAAGAACTTTCCAGAAAGATGCTTAGCAATCTTGGCAAAAATATGAGACTCCCAGAGTATTAGGAGAGAGAATTTTCCTAATTAGCTTTAACTGTCAATGTGACACAGTCTAGAACCACCTGAAAAAAAAGTCTCAGTTGAGTAACTGTTTTTGTTAGATTGGTCTGTGGACATGTCTGTGAGGGATTATTTAGGTTTTCATAATGGATATAGATGGGTCCAGCCCACTGTGGGAGGCATCATTTCCTGGGTGTGTGGTTCTGGAGTATAAGGAAGCCAGCTGAGCATGAACTTAAGTGAGCTGGAGAGTAAGCCAACAACAATGTTACTCTACGACTCCTGCCCACAGGAGTCTGCCCCGACTTTCCTCAATGATGGGTTGTGACCTGGACATGTGAGCTGAAATAAATCCTTTCTCTCTCAAGTTGCTTTTGGTCAGAGTGCTTTATCACAACCTGAGGATGAAATTGGAACAGGAAGCAGTGAAGGCCTCAGATGGGAAGGCTTCCTTCTTCACAGACTGCTTCTCTCTGCCTGGCAAAGCCTGGGGAAAGCAGAACCCTGCCAACGTCAGCTAGTCTCCATGTTTTATAAAAGAGCCCCGGTTTTGTGCCTCTGTGATTTGTGCAACCTAATTGGCTGTTTTTCTCTTAATTGTGAATAAAAAACCGTTCAAATGGTTTTCCCTCTGGAGAAGCTCCCTCATAAGGGAGAATTTAAAACATCCCTTGAGATGTATAACTGTTCCTTTGTTGTTGTTGTTGATTTTAGACAAGAGTATTAGTTTCCCATTTTCCGTAGTAAAACCTTTTTGTATAAGCTCAACAGGACTACATATCTCTCCCAAGGATGTTTAAATGCTGCATAATTAGATGAACCGTTAAGCATATATTTTATTGTTCCTAAGGTAGCTCATTGTGCCCCACCATGACCACATGCACACTGGCATGCAACGATCAAGAGAAGATGCATAGTATTGACCTCCCGATAAGTGTGCAGGAAGGTATGTAATTTACACACGTTGTCTTCACTATGCTAGATTCCTGGGAGCTGAGATGAGGCCCTATGCACTTGGACGATCCAGCTGGCCAATTCCCCAAATGCCTGGAGGCAGGAAAAGGAATATCTTTGGGTCCCTGCCTTACTTCTTTTTTGTAAAATCCTGTTTTGCAGTTTCTCACAATCTCTCTGTTTTCTGAGCTGACAGGGTGTGGGGCAGTGGACCGTGCCACCAGACAGAAGAACTGATAAAGTTGTAGCAAGTTTAGAACCCTGATAAATCTCATAATTGAGAATGGCAGGAGTTCAAACTAGCTCCCCACCAGGTTCCTGTCCTGGAGCACATGACCAGGACATACCACTAAGAGGACCATGACAACCAGCCACATAGCATAGAACTGCCATGCAAATGAGATATCTAGGGCCTGAGTGTTTAGCCAACGAGCTTCCCTTCCTGGGTATCGCTTACTACAAAAGGTATTTATCCCTGATTCATCCTGAGTAGGACATACGCATCTTCATCTTCCATGAATAAAACAGATTGGACAAACAAGAACTGTCTCTTGCATCAAGGACTGCTGCAGAGGGAGGCCTTCATTACACAGAGCCATGCTGAAGTCTCCCATAGAAGCCTCTCCTTCCTCTGGGCACTCACTCAGAGCTAAGGCAGATTCCACCCCTTTTCTGGGCTCATCAAGGACCCACAGGCTCCCAGTGTCTGGGTACCCAGAAGGATGAGAACCACTGCTCTCAAGTCCTTGCAGTTCCCAGTGGTGTCTGGGTGCACAGAAATCTGAGAACTACAGCCTCTGTCTCAGACTTCACTGTTTTCACCCAGGGAACATGGGCTGGGACCTCTAGCTTAGACAGTGTTTTACCTTTCCTGAGCAGCCTGTAGGTGTCCTGGCACCCTAGAGGTGAGGAAGAAACACACCCCAGAGCCCTTGCATTTCACCTTCCCTGAACGATGTGTCCACACTCTGGCATCCTAGTGGCAAGAGAGAAATGCAGATTGACAAGAGGGGAGTTGCCTTTAGAGATTTTAAAATGCAGAGAAGTAGTCATGGTTTGTATATGCTTGGCCCAGGGAGTGGCAATATTAGAAGGTGTGGCATTGTTAGAATAGGCTTGTCACTTTGGGTGTGGTCTTTAAGACCCTCATCCTAGTTGCCTGGAAGCCAGTATTCTGCTAGCAGTCTTCAGATGAAGATGTAGGACTCTCAGCTCTGCCTGCACCATGCCTGCCTGGATGCTGCCCTGTGTCCACCTTGATGATGATGGACTGAACCTTTGAACCTGTAAGCAGGCCCCAATTAAATGTTGTCCTTTATAAGACTTACCTTGGTCATGGTGTCTGTTCACAGCAGTAAAACCCTAACTAAGACAGAAGTATCCTTAAATGAGTCTGAAAAAAAGAGGGAGATGTTTAAGAGAAAGAGGCTAGGATGCTTAAGAAAATGTGATGTATTTATATAATGGGGATTACGCAGCCTTCAGGAAGACAGAAACTATGCTATTTGCAATAATATGGATGAAAGTAGAGGATATTCTACAAAGCAGAATAAACTATAGATAGAAACATACACATCAAATACATACAGAGCCTTAGAGTGACGCTCTTAGGATTAGAAGTTAGGATGATTTGGCAAAACTTTACACATACTTTGTCCTGTGTGGTATTGGATAGTTACAGAGCATTATATCCAGAGGAGAAGAAGGAGGAGGAGGAGGAGGAGGAGGGGGAGAAGGAGAAGGAGGATGGGGAAGAGGAGGAGGGAGAAGAGAAAGAGGAGGAAGAAGAGGGAAATTATTAATAAGAAGATATGACGCTGAACTCTATAAATGTTGCAGTGATTTACTGTATAGCATTAGCTCCTAGTTAACAATACCACGTTGCACACTTACAAATTTACCATGAAGGTAGATCTTGCTTTAAGTGTTCTTACTGTAAAAATAATGGATGAAGAAGAGATGATTAATAACCGTGCAGAAACTCTTTGAAGTGGCGGCATGCATGTGGCCTCGACTTTGGTGTTGGTATCACAGGTACTCACTCTTCTCCTTGTGCATGTTAATCATGGACAGCTTTCAGTATGTCCGTCATACATCCAAAGTAATGTTCACAGAGAAGAGACAAGATGGGAAGTTCCTAGCAGTGAGAGCTTTGTGCAGCTTGATATAGCTCAAAGGTCTAGAGTAGCAGGACCAGCGCTGGGAGACAGGCAGGAGAGGATGTCTCTTGGAAGCTATGTACCCTTACTATCCATTGAGTCCTATTTATACTCTCTTCAAACATCACCTGTCCTCCAATAGGTCTTGCCTCAGAAAATACCACGTGAATCTGCATCACATGACAATACCTGAAACTTCCACTTTATGGTCTCTACAGGGCAACAGTCTCAGGCTGCAGTCGCTGGAGAGGGAAAGCTCTAGTTCATACATTCTGCAATACTGCTGACATCCATATCCCCAGCAGGGGAAAGCCTTGCCATTACTGTGAGCCTGACCTGGGGAAGGGCTTGCTGCTCCCACAAGTTTAAGGCATTGGCATGTTTGACATGGCCATACTCATGTCAATAATACACACCCACTTGGGACTCTTTCCACATCTGCCTTCTGTTTACAGTTACATGGGGGTGGAGCACGGACTCAGCCTTCTGTGTTCCCTGCCAGCCCCCTCCCTCAGTACCACTTACCCCCACAAAAGCTACTTTTCCTGTAACTTCACTTCATCAAAACAAATAAACCAAAAACAGGCCAGCAAACAGACAAAAATCTCTGGATCTCTCAGCTGAATTTTCAGTGTGAAGGTTAGTACTAACAGTCAACACTCCAAGCTCCTGCTGCTGTGACATCCCCATCGAGAGCTAAATAGGCCCTTTCTCCAGTAAATGGCTGCCGTCTGAGCATTTTATTTTGTCATCAGGAACAACTAAGACACCAGCTTCACTGAGTCAAAGCAACAACAGAAACCTCCTTCAAACTGAACTGCTGTTTAAATAACAACCCACATCCTTCTACATGAATCTCCCTCCCTCCCTCTCTCCCTCCTTCCTTCCTTCTTTCCTTCCTTCCTTTCCGGTGTATAATTTTTCCTAGGGAGATATGAAGAAATCTTTATTCACCCCAGATAAGTCTCCCACCAAAGGCAGAGTCCCACCAAGTGTAACTTAGAGAACCAATGCATTTATTGGGGTTACTTACATTGGTGCACATAAGCATGGGTAACTCATAGGACCACATTACCAGAAAATCCACCCCAGCATGGGTGATGACTTACAAAAGTGGCATCGCTGGGGCTCCCTGCTCAATTTCCAGGCATCTTCACTGAAGAGTCTTCTCTTCCCAGCAATTTTTATTGCTTATGTAACCTCCAAGAGGGGCTTATGAGTCTTGTAATTTCTTGTGAGGTCCATGAGTTCCCACCACCTCAGCTTTTCTCCAAGAGAGAATGTTTGTTTTGGGAGAAAATAGCTACACACTTCTTATTCACAGTTTTCTCCTATTTTCCTGTAAGTGAAGGTGAGATCATTGGGTTGAGATTTCCTTCTGTTTCAATCTAAGAATGGACTGTTAAAAATCTCCCTGTGAAAGTTGCCTCAGTGGCATTCTGCACATCAATTTGCCGGTTTTTTGTTTTAATTTCATTAAAAATAGTTTGTGATTTCTCTTGTGGCTCCTCTTTGACTCATGAGTTCTTACAGTGTATTGTTTAATTTGGCATTTGGACATTTTTCAGATATATTTCTGTTACTGATTTGTACTTTAATTCCTTTTGGGTCAGAGAATACACTACATGGTTTTAATTTTCTTACATGGGTGGACTTTTGTTTTCAGACTGAACGTGGCCTGTTTTCATGAGTGCTTAATCTTGAAAGAGTCTGTACTCTTTGGCCTCCATAAAGAATGCCTTTTAAAGGCCAGTTAAGGGTGAACTGGGTAGTTGTGTGGCTTAGGGAGACAGTGTCCTTGGAATCTGCTTGTGTTTTTGTTTGTTTGAGACAAGGTATCACTGCATAGGTCAGGCTACCCTGGAATATCTATGTAGAGCAAGCTAGTCCCATGGTACAGGTAGTCCTGTGATCTCAGTTTCCCAAGCATAGGGATCACAGGTGTGAGACACCATATGTGTCTTTTGTTACCCAGAGGACTGCTGACATCACCAACACATTCACTGGGGTTTGGGGTTTTCTTTCAGTCCTCATTGCTTTGTGTCTTTGGACCTCTATGCTACATGTGTGAGCACTCAGGACTGCTGTCTTCTGGGTGAGCTGGCTCCCTGTTCACACTGCATCCCTCTCTCACTGGTGGTGCTCCCTTCCCAAAGTCTAGCTCTGCTCTCCATGTAGCCATTCCAGTTTATGTCTCTGGACTCCCTGTGTCTTTCCCAGGCTTTTGCTTTCCAGCATAAGTGCTATCTTGTGTGCACCTTTATAGTAAGCTGGGCTTCTCAAAGACTGCCTGTGTTTTGGTTAGGATTTTGATTTTGATCCAGTTTGATTGTCTTTTCATTGTTTTTAGAGCATCTTTTAAGCTGAAGTGATGGTTGAGAGCACGTATGGCTTTTGAAGAGGACCTGAATTGAGTTTGCAGTGCCCAGGCTGGGTGGCTCACAACACTCACAACACTATCACTCCAATTCCAGGGGATGCTTACACTCACCTGCACATACCCACCCACACACACCCTCCCACACACACACCCTCCCACATACACACACTCACACACACACAAGTAATAAAACCTTTTAAAAGGACCATTTGTATGTAGTAGAATTATTCATCATGCAGAATTTCAAATACTTTCTTGCTGCCAGTTGGTTGGATTTAATTGCAGCGTGCTGTTTCCTTGAGGACTCCGCCTCCATTTCTTCATAGACTCTCCTACTCTCTTTCCCCCTAATTCTCAGCGTACTCCAGACTACGGACTACCCACACTCTCTTGTCAAAATGACTAATGTGGACAGCCTTTGTCTCCTATTGAACTGAATATCCTCCAGCCTGGAGGCTTTGCTGTAGTGTCCACCAGGTCATCAACAGAAAGGAGATATCTACAGACATTTCCTCCCCACAGAAAGCAGCCTTACACTGAATTCCGGATTCAGTGCAGATGCCATGGGAAGGGGGGAGGGGTACAATCATGTGACTGGCACACAGGTTTCTGGTGCTGCAGCTTTCTGCTCTCACTAGCCTCAAAATGCCAGATTAGTTTCTCATTACTTAGATAAAATACCTTACAAAAGCAGATTGAGGAAGAGATGGTTTACTTGACTTATCTTGTAAGTTTAGGAGTTCTGTAACTTGCCATGGGGAAGGCATTGTAAAGAGCTCTAGTTTTGGAGGCAGGAGTGTGAGGTGGCTGGTCACATGACACCCAAAGTCAGGAAGCAGAGAGATATACATTTTGGTCCTCATGTGGTTTTCTCTCATGTCTAGTATTGTTCCAGTGATGGATATGACTGGGGTAACAAGGCAATAAAGAACAGATGGACAGATGGACACATAGACATAAGGCTGGGGTTTGGTGGTTTGGGCTCTCAGAGGGAGAAACTGAAGCATCATGGAATCACAGTATGTTTATTATATAGATTTGATCATAAAGGCAGGGTTATTGCATGCAATTGAACAAGGAGGCTTAGGTGTTACATACAGATGAACAAGGAGACAGAGGTTATGGTGTACAGCTGGATCAAGGAGACAGGGTTGGCTTGTCTTTGTAGAAAAAGTCTCTGTAGGTGAATCATCTTCAGGCTGTAAATACTCAGGGAGAGAAAGATATGGTGAACATTTTCTGCACACACTATCAATATCCACATTCTGATTACCACAGGAGACTTTGCCATGTTTCATTGGAGTCTCGCCCTAAGGTGAGCCTTTGCTGTTTCTCCACAGGTCTGAGGCTCTGGGGTACTTGGCATGCTCTGCTCACTCAGGCCTTCTTCCCTACAGTGTTCTCCATTTTATTTAGTCTAGGACACAGCCTATGGATGCTGCTGCCCTCCCCTCCTCATTTGAATCTCTCTATAAATGTCCTCACAGACATGCCTGTCTAGCTAGTCTTTACTGCAAGTGGCACAGAAGGGTCAGTTTGTACTTCCATTTCTGCCCTGGCTACTGCCCATCTTTAAACCAATAGAGCGAAGTCCAAACTAGGAACCAAGGCAGCTCCAGGGAGATAGCTGTGCATACTCAAAACCCCTTGGCAATTACCCTGTGAAGACTTACACTTGATTCTCAACTTCGATAAAAAGTGTAGACTAAGAAATGAGGAGAATAGTCACCACAGGCCTTGGCAGGATTATACCTCATGGTGTGTTTCTAAGTTATTTCACCACAAATGTTTTCCTCCCTCTGCAAATGTGTCTCTGTGCCAACATGGTTTGCTTTGCCTTGTTTACCCCTAATTTTCCAGTGTGCTTCAGATTCTGGGGAGTCCAGATTCGTCCATGTGCCTGAAAGAAAATTGCTCTGTCATGTCACATTAACAACAGCGGAACATTCTGCCTGAGGGCCGCTGAGCCCTGCTGCTGGGCTGACCCACGCACAGGAAATCACCTCTCACTTCCCAAAGTGCTCTTGATTTTTTGATTTGGCCATTTGTCAGGTTTCTGTCATCTGGATCCCTGCGGGAACGATCCCTTGGGACAAACAGAGCCTTAGAGGGAATAGACTGTTTATCTATTGCTGGGAAACATGACTAGCTTGTTACAAAATGTGAGATTGGAATTGAAAACTCGTGAGATTGGAATTGAAAACTGCTCTTCTTGGATGAAGTTCTGCTTTTGAGACATCAACTTCTGGGGTATAGGGGAGATGCACACTTTATGGGGAAGTGCTTTGAGACGAAGCTCATTCTGCAGCTTGTTACAGAAACTGAATGTGGGCACAGAAACTTCTGTATGTTTGACTATTTAGATCTATATGTCTATGGAAAGTATTAATAATCCCCAAATAGTTGGAAAATGGCTCAATATTTTTAAGTGGAAAATGTAGCGAAAGAGGCTTACCTGCATCCAGTTTTGCAGTGGGTGTTCAGCACAGCTCCTAGAGGAAATGTATGGCAACTCTTACAGGGAACGCCCACAGACAGGTAATGTGTTTATTGATACTTAGGCCTGGTGCCTAAGACTGATAGTCTGAAGTTTGGTCCTCTCTGGGCAATCAGGTAGTCTCAGGGGCATCAAACTGTCTTCATTGGCCTTCCAAATCTGATGTGACTTTGCCCCTGTGCCAAGGACAGGTTGATTGGTGCCACCCACAGAAAATTCTGGTTTAAAGAGAGGAGGAAGATCTTGCTTTGGCAGGCTCACAGGTGGCTTTTCATTAGGCTGATGCATCATGGTCTGTGAAATACCAAAGGGAAACATGGAATTCACAGAGGAGCAGAAGCTGCTGGGGCCCCTGGCAGCTGTGGTGGGCATCTCACAGCAGCTCTGGGAGATGTGGTCCATGAGCCAGCTTTTCACATGCTGCCGATACCAGTGGAGTGGCCTCCTGGCTCTCCACCTCTTACAGAACTGAAGATAAATGGCAGCTGAGTGACTGCCATGAAGAGCTGGTCCTCTGGAGGGAGAGCACCGAGCCCCTCCAGCTGTTTCCAAGCATGAAACAGCCTCCCCAAGGAGACAGCGACCTAAATAGAGAGGATTAGGATGTATTAAATGACTCATTAAATGTCTCCTTCATAAAAGCAGAAGTGTGAGCAGGGATGAGGAAGCCAAGTAGGGAAACAGCTTGAGAGGTGTTAGAGAAACAGAGCCTGAAGGCATCCTTTTCTGCCAGGCCCCTGTCTTTGTCAAATACTAGCCTGGATAAGTCTGCTAGCTAACCAGGGAAGCTGTGGGCCTTAGTATGCATTTACTGAGTGGGTTTAAATGAATGAGGTCGTCATCAGATGCTAGGACTCATGTGGGCATGGGACTGAACAATTGGACCTTGGGTGTTGCTCCAATGTGGCACTGAAGTAAATGTGTCCTTGAAGGGCTCCAGATCATCTAGGTTTGCCCAAATTTTGCATATCATAGGCCCTTTAGTTTACATGGGGGGGAGTTGCCACCAATGACCAAGAATCTTGCCATGCTCACTGAAGGAAATAAACAGGTGACAACTTGGAGGAGAAGACTCATTGGATAGATGTAGGTTGTCTTAGTCTGCAGGCTTGGTGTCTTTGTTTTTCACTGTTGTGAAGAGACGCCATGACATAAATGCTTACCTAGGTGTAGTGATGTGAATATGCTTGGCTCATGGGAAATGGCACTATTAGGGGGTGTGGCCCTTTTGGAGGAAGCACATCACTGTGTGGGTGGGCTTTGAGGTCCTGTGCTCAAGCTCCACCCAGTGCAAAAGAGACCCTTCTCCGGGCTGCCTGCAGATTACAGTCTCTTCTAGCTGCCTTCAGATCAAGATGTAGAACTCTTGGCTCCTCCAGCACCAAGTCTGCCTGCAGGATGTCATGCTTCCCACCATGATGATAATGGACTGAACCTCTGAACCAATTAAATGCTTTCCTTTTTAAGAGTTGCCTTGATTATGGTGATTCTTCACAGCAATGAAACCCAAACTAAGACACTAAGCCTGCAGGCTGAGACAACCTCCATCTATCCAATGACTCTCCTCTGAGATGTCCCATGTTTATTACCTTCAGATAGTGAATGAATGTGGCAAGATTCTTGGTCATTGGTGGCAACTCCCCCCATGCAAACTAAAGGACCTATGATATGCAAAATTTGGGAAAACCTAGATGATCTGGAGTCCTTGAAAGGAGAGCTCTGCTTCAGCGCCACTTTGGAACAACACCTGAGGTCTGACTGTTCAGCCCCATGCCCACGTAAGTCCTGCCTAAACATCTGGATTCCAATGCCACATTTGGTAGTTGTAGCTAGACTCACTGGAGACATCCGACTATTTCCAGTATTGTAGTAGGGAAAGATCAAGGCAACTTGAGATATGGTCTGATTGCTAGAAAAAGAAAATTCTTTCTTGAATGGTAGGCACGGAATGCGTGGAGTAGAGTCAACCAGTAGGGGTGTTTGCTGGCTGCAGTGTTAAAATGGTGTTTAAGGTGTTATAGAAGTCAGCTGAGTCTGCAAAATGTCTTGAGATTAGCCTGACCTTTGAAAGTGTTAACCAGGAGTGTATACAACGGCAGCAAAGAGGGTGAGTAATAGGATACTCTTGCTTTGAAGGTTGCGTAGTTAGGAGGGTGTTTAGGTTCTTCATTCAGTTTTGTTCCTGTCTCTGATGTGCACGTGTATACTTGTTGTTTTTTACAATCAGGAGAAGGGGTCTGTAGGAAAGAGTGAGGGTATCCATAGGGTCAGACAAAGTGGGATGCATTTGAGCATAGAGACGTTTCATGTCATCAAGAGGGGACTAAAGTGGGTGTTGTGCACAAGGATTCCTGGGAAGAATCTATGTCTGCAAAGGCTGATTGCCAGGTTAAAGCTTTGATGGCCTTGAGAGGATGGGATGTCGCAGATCCAGAGCCTCAGTATAATCATCCTGGGCTACTTTTAGCTAAATAGCCATTTCTTACCTTGCTCTAAGTCGGACTTAACATTCACACGTGTGCACACACAGTTAATACAACAGTAGATAACTACAGCCTATCATGGGGAACTGATACACAGAACATGCACCTTTCTCTGCCTACCTAGTAAGCCAAGTCTCACTGGGAGCTCTGACTCCTGTGTGAGGACCTACTGCCCCCGAATTGGGTACTAAACTTCTTGAACATCCAACAAACACCTACAACGAAGGGCTGATACACATTCAGGTGAGTCTCAGAACCATCTCTGGTCCCAGGACCAGGTTGCTCACGACCAGCAGAGTTGGGGTTTTGGGTACTTATGTGGGTGAAAAGGGGCCGAGGTCAGTGGTGCACGCTGCACAGGATGCTTCTGGCCAACAAGTTTTTCTGTTGGGAAGAGATTCCTTTTAGGTAAGCTAAGCTGTCTTGAGAGAGAAACAGCCAGTAGCTGGCACAGATAAGAACACCCTCACCCTAAGGAGAAATCTTGGCTCTGGTACAAGGTCTGAAGCACCAGGGCTGGTGCTCTGTTTAAAGATGAGATTCTGTCTCCATTTATTGTTAATTGGTTACTCTGTTCTCAAATATTCCATCTCAGAAGACCCACCAAAGTCTCTGTAGAGGAGATTCTTCACAGGTTGAGGAAAGAATTCAGATAAGCTGGGCCAAAGACAGTCTAGGTGTAGGAAGTAAGTGCTGGATCTGGATTGCATCCAAGTCTGTAATTGCAAACACATTATTTTCTCATACTTCAGAATGGTGGAATCTTTATACATTTATTGTACAGCATGGTGGGAATAATACCGTGATTATTTGGGGGGCTATTTAATATGTATTAATATTTTCAGGCTCAAATGTAATTTCTCATGAAATGATCCAGCATCCCCATGCAGTTGAGGCTTGCCTGGCCCTTCTCTCCTCAATCTTGGAGGTTGCGAGCTATTTTTAAATGCATATTTACTTGGCACCAGCAAACGTGTCGTTCTCATTCATTACACCCAACCACTGCCTCTGGACCTGTCTCACTCATAAATTACCAATTTTTGGATTCCCAAATACATAAACATAGACTAATTATCACGCAATATTAAAATGCATACTCAGTAGGGGAACGGTCATTATTTCTCCGTCATTATTGTCCTAGATATTAGGTCTTTCATGGTTTGACAAATATGATTAAGTCTTGGCTCTGTGGGGAAAAGGAATTGCTGCCCACCTCAGTCTTATTACAGTCATGCATTTGAAGCTCCTCCATTGGTTTTCCTGGAAGGTATGGCTGGCGATCTGCTTGGCCAGTTTTGTATGCCATTTTTTTTTTCCTATCCAGCTCCTTCCTCCTACCCCTGCTAACAAGCAGTGTGATGAACAAAGACTATTAGGGAAGAATTATAGAGGATGAGGAATCCAGTCTGTGTATATTCCACCTGATGGTTGCTGCTAGTTAGCAGGGTGCAGCCCGCCATTGTGGATAGGGTCTTCACGCAAGGCCTCCCAACCTCTGAGAAGGCCATCCATCTCTCTTCAGGCTCTCACACCTGCTGGGCAGAAATGCTTCCAAGCTTTGAAGAATTAGCTCCTACAAGACATGCCTTCTCTCCTTAGACTGTCCAGAGCCCATCAACCATTGTGCCCTCTGCACCTAGAGGCTTGGCCCCTCCAATCCCCAACTGAAGGATCCTCCACAGATTCTCTTCTCTTCCCTTTTCATATGCAAAAGAATATAAAGAACCTTGGCAGGGAGCCATCTTCTTTGGTTTGATGTGAAACTCCTTTGGTGAAGTTAGTGTTGGCGGTATCCTCTTCCCAGGTTTGTTTTGGCTCTAGCACTTTTTGGAGTTCATTCATAAAAGGGAAACTCAGTGTCAAGTTTGGCTGAAACATGGCTCCCCTCTCTTTTGCCGTGGAGCACCCAACTCTCTCAATGGACCTGTTGTCCAGCTAGTATTCTCACCGTGGGTTCAATGGGGGTGTGTGTGCAGGCTTTCCCATAAATGGCACTTTAAAGAATTATTTTTGTAATAACTGAGATTATTTGAAAGTTTCAGGAATGTATCCACATTTTCAATACTTCCCGTGAACTTCGTCTTCGTAGTGTGCTTCTAATAGGGGTTCTGGGTGCTCATGGGATTGAATAGCACTAAAAGCGGGGAACCTGTGGAGTGTAAAGTTGGCAGCTGATATTGCACGAGGACTTGAGAATCCTGACTCAGCCCCAGTTTTTGCCCATGTCTGCCATTCTGAGATGACACTTAGCTAAGTGGTCTCCCTGGACCCTGGAGGGGAACACACACTGGTCATCTCTGACAAGCCACTGTGCTCCACTCTTATCTGTCCCCTTTGGCTGACTTAGGGCTGGCAGTTCTGACTTTGTGCCGGGTTAGCCTTAGGGTTCTGAGGCTTGAGGAGCGGCAGGAATTGAATGGGGATAAATAATAGAGTTGAACTCTGAACAAATGAGTGCTCGTGCTTGGTGACCACTGACCCGCCAACGAGGACCAAGTGTGGGTGTCCTCAGCAAGTCTTCCTTTCTGCCATCACGGCCCCAGCTATTGCCAGTGGCACCCACTTCTGCTTTACTGTCATTGTCCAAGTCCTCCTGAGTTTTTCTGTGCTTTCTTGTTCTTTCGAGTTTATTTGCCCTTGTTCTGTCCCTAAAGGGACCTGGTACAAGTCCCTTGTCTCAGTTCCTTTGGCTTCTATAATGAAGCACTGGATTGGGAAACTTCTAAGTGACAGGACTTCTTTCTTAGTTCTAGAAGTCAGACATCTGAGATTAGGGTATCACTTGTGTGGTGCTGGTGTACCCCTTTTCCAGATGCACTCCTCCTTGTTGCCTTGTGAGGGAAAGGATGAAGGGGCTTTCTGGAGTTCCTTTAGTCAGGGCACTGACTTCATTTGTGAGGATTTATCTCCCTAAGGATTCTTCCTGATAGTGTCACCTTGGGTCTGAAGGAACCTGCTTAAGCTTTGGGCCACAAAAATGCCCTTTTCTGCAGCATTCCCTGTGGCTCAGTGGCCTCATTCCTTTTTCTTATCATCTCTCCTACTTTCTTTTTTAAAAATTGGATATTATATTTACATTTCAGATTTTATCCCCCAACCTCCTTCCCCCCACCACCCAGGGACCTTATCCCATCCCCCCTCCTCATGCTTCCATGAGGATGTGTCCCCGCCTATCTCCCCCACCTCCCCACCCTCGAATTCTCCCCCACTCGGTGTTCATCCTTCATGGGACCAAGAATCTCCTCTCCCACCTATGCCTGACAAGGCCATCCTCCCCTTCATGTACAGCTAGAGTCATGGGTCCCTCCCTATGTGCTCCCAGGCTGGTGGTTTAGACCTTGGGAAGTTTTGGTTGGTTGGTATTGTTGCTCTCCTCATAGGGCCACAAACCCTTTCTGTTCCTTCAGTCTTCTCTTTAACTTCTCCATTGAGAAACCCTTGATCAGGTCAGTGGTTAGCTGTGAGTATCAGCCTCTGAATGTGTCAGCCTTTGACAGGCCTCTAAGGAGACAGCTATATCAGACTCTTGTCAGCATGCACTTCCAGCCATCCACATCAGTGTCTACCTTTGGTGATTGTACCTGGGATGGAGACCCAGGTGGAATGGTCTCCAGGTGGCTCCTCCTTCAGTTTCTGTCACACACTTTGTTTCCATATTTGCTCCCTTGAGTATTTTTGTTACTCCTTTTAAGTAGGACCGAGGCATCCATACTTGGTCTTCCTTCTTCATGAGCTTCCTGTGGTCTCTGTGTTGAGTCTTGGCTATTCCAAACCTTTGGGCTAACATCTGCTTATCAGTGAGTAAATATCATGTGTGTTCTTTTGTGATTGGGTTAACTCACTCAGGATGATAATTTCTTTTTTTTTAACTCAAAACACTTTATTTATCAGTATTTGTATATACATATGTACTTATACATATATACATATATACATACATATATGAACAATAATTAAATAATAAGATGTATTTGAAAAGTATGGGGGGTTGGGAAGAGTGGGAGGAAGGAGAGGAAGGGAAAAATTATGTAAATACATACAGTGCTCATATATGAAATTCTCAAAAAGGAATCCAGTTTTTTAAAATGTTCAACAGATTAACTAGCATTTTACAATATGAAAATAAATATGACCTATAATTATGTTGAAGAACATTTTAACTCACTACAAACTTTGAAGTTTAAAATGAAACCAATAAAAATTATTTTACCCAGCATACTAACAAAAACCACAATAACATTTTATAATTCAAAGTATTTCTGAGAACAAGAAAATGGATTGTCAGAAGCTAAGTCAGCAGAGTCAGGGGGACACTGTGTGTTATTTCTTTTTTTTTCTCTTTTCTTTTTTTTATTATTATCAAATCATAATTTTTACTTTTTAACACAGGATGATAATTTCTAAGGCAGAAACAGTGAGCGTGGTCCTGACTACTCAGAGGGAGTCCTTGGTCCCCAGGACAAATCAGTCTGTCTTCTGAGGGTGGCAGAAGGCCCAGCTCTGGGAGAGAAGTCTTCTCTTTTGGAGTGGCAGTCTTTGGAAAGCTGGCTTTGCTTAGAAAACAGAGCAAACCTTCTTGAAAGTACTGTCTGCACAGAGCACCCCCAGAGCAAAGGGCTTTAAGGCTACCAGGCAGGGCTCCCCACGAACCTTGATCCATGACCAAGACTTCAGGATACCAGCTGCACTGGGATTGCTTGCTTACCTGGAGTCAGAACTGCAATAGGGGTAGGTAGGACCAAAGGAGCTCCAATACCTACCTCACACAGGACTATACCCAGAGCTGCTGTTTATTACAGTGGAAGGGACAGACACACAGCCAGATCTCAGAGGACAAGGAAGCAGGCAGGAGAATCTGCCTGTAATCGGTATGGGCTTCCCTATCCATTTCCCACCTCAAGAAGGGGTGTCAGCAACTCACTCTTCCTCCTACAACACAAATGCAGCCAGAGGTGAGCCTTATTTTGATTTTTAGAAAGACTCATCCAGGCTGGCCTCCAACTAAGAGCAACTCTGCCTTAGCTTTGCAAGTGTTGGGATTACAGATGCAAGCAACTGGACTGGGTTCATGTCGAAGTTTTCATTGGTGCTAGTCCATAGATCCCTCTGCCTGGGGCATGCCAGAGCGTGACCAGCTGACAGTAACGAACAGCAAACAAAGCATCATGGAGTTCCAGTGTCAGAGGTACAAATCTTGAGGTTTGATCCAAGCACACTGCTGAAACCACATGTCACCAAAAGATGAGCATAATCTCTAAATCCCTTCATCAACAGGGCTGAAGATCTGCTCCGTGTTGGCAGAGGTGCAGGTGCTGAGTCCCATAACTGCATACTGGCATGTATGCCACCCTGCTGGACCCTTCCTTCTTTCATGCATAAAACTGGCCGCTGTCAGCATGCTTAATCATGAGAAAAACAATAAAAGCGAATGACAATTGATTCAGTACAGTCAGGGTTGTTAGAGTATTTGGAGTTAGTGGACTGGCTGAATATTTTAAGGAAAATCACAAATTTTAGATGCATATTTATTTTCTTCATTACAGCCCCTGCTGAAGTCACATTATCCTCCTGTGGTGAACCTGTCAATCACTGCTCACCATCTCCCATATCAATGACGACAGCTCTAGTCCTCAGGCATGGGGAGGTCATGGGGAGGAACGGTGCTTGTTTCCCTAGAGTGCAAAGTGGTAGTTTAGGGCAATATGGCTTTGGGTGTGAGCTCCTGTTTGGGCCAGCTTTGGAGTCTCAGCCATCCCTGGGAGGTAGCTAAGCTTGTAGACTCCACAGAGAATTGTTGAGCTGACTGAGACAAAGCCAAAAGGATGGATGCAGTCTTTATAGGGGGTACCAGGGCTATGTTCAACAACAAAGAGATAGGGAATGCAATCCCATCATTCACTTGTCTAGGTAGGGGCAAGGGGCTTCTTTGAGAACTGGCCTATTAGCAGCAGATGATATCTAGTTGTAAGCCCAGTTCTGAGGATCTTTTATGTGGTGACTTCAAGTTTTCCCTTGAACACAACCTCACTTTAACATTGGGAGGTTATGGGAGTTTTTGAATGTAAGGATGATTGCAGATGTACCTGTGAAAGAAAGTGATGGTACCTTCAAGTGACACATGTTACACCTCAAACTGCCAGTGACATTAGATGGTGAAAAAGGACTCATCAAAGGATGGGGCAGGATGAATAGGAAGGAGGGAAGGAAGTCACAGTCTGGTGGCTTGGGTTGATGCCTCAGTGTTTGGAAGGATCTTCCAGGTGGCAGAAGGCATTTCATCACTGGGTGACATTGCTGGAGCTGCTATCCCTTTGTGATTCTAAACCACAAGGTACTCTGAGTACCAGTTAGGCGTTACAAAGGCAACTTTAGTAAGAACAAACAGCATTTAACTGTAAGCTGCTGGAGAATAACTGTGGGCTGAGCTGTATCAGTGAACCCATTAAGAACTTAAAGATTCATTTTCATTATGACTGCTAGTTAGTAAACATTATCTTCATATCAGCCTGGAAAATAATATGAGTGATGGGAACTATTTAATTTTTTTGGTTAATTTTAAAGCTTTAATTATGGCAATTCTTTGCATCTCAAATAGTCTTTTAACAGGTTTGAAGCAAGTTAATTTTGGTGTCTGATTTGTGGAAAGAATTCTTACTGGGAGGGAAGTATTGTGAGCCCTTGGAAGATTGTGGGCATGGGAGAAGGAAGGCAGCAGCAGAAGAGCTGGGTGGATTGGGAATTCTAACTGACCTATTTAGGCACAATCTTGTAACAAAGAGATGCCATTCATTTGTTCATTCATTCATTCATTCATTCATTCATTCATTCATTCATTCCTGGATGAATACTGGTTGAGGCTAAGTAGAACTTTGGACTGTTGAATCTCTCATAATCACTGGCTGGCAATTTGGTCCTTTGTTCCCCACTTGCCTCCTCTGAGTTTCATTTTAGGCAAGATCATCAGACTAAGCCAGTGTGGGCTTAGCTTGATGGAGTAAAGAGCCAGGGTTCGGCTTTACAGTGACCAGGATCTCAATTCTGATTCTGGGGCTTCCAAGCTGTGACCATGGGCAAATCATAGAACCTCATAGAGTTTCCTTTGCAAGAAGCTCATCAGAGGGTGATTGGTCTAGGTGGAGGGGCCTCAGCCAAAGCCTTGCTCCTCAACCCTCTTGGAGCTGTCCATCACAGCTCTTGACTGCTTTGTTGGGGGTGGATTGTCTGAGTGAAAAGTCAGGAGAACATGCATATACACATCACACCACAACTGTGCATGTCAGTGGATGCTGGCTTCCTTTTCATCCACCCAATTTCTTAACACATTTACTCGAGTTTTCACAGGGCGGAGTAAGAACCAAAGATTCCCTCACATCTCATTTTTTTTTTCTTTAAAGAGTATAGCTATAATCTTTGAGGCCTTACAACTCCTATACATTTGTGGAATTGAGACCTAGGCCTCAGGTGACCTTCAGGGCATGGGCTAAAGGTCTTATGGTTCTCCATCCATCTGTTTCTTTCCTGGCTGTCCAGTTTGATGTTGGAAAATGCTTTGTGAGCCTTTGTGTCTGAATGAATTTTGTTCCTGCCTCTCAAGAATACAGTGTTGCTGATCTGTGCAGGCATGATCTCCAGTGCCTCTGGCAGGCATGACTCCAAGGTGCAGAACAGTGGAACCCGTGGCTCATCACAGGTACAATTCTCCTCTTTCAAGAGCATTAACAGTGCTTAACACAAATGGTGACCAGAGATGACTAAATTGGAACATTTGAGAGTAAGAGGTGTAGACACTATGCCTGTTGGGGGCACACTGTTAACCCAGAGTCTCTGTGATATCAGATTTGCTGCCTGAAGCACTGGGGATTGGTGGAGACTATCCACATACTGTAGCTTGCCAGTGCTGGGCTGGCAGCCAACTCTCCCTCCCCTCCCCCCCGCCACGCACCTTTTTGTAGAATTGCTGTTGTGATCTTGCAGCTTTGCCAGATGTTTCTGCCTTAGGCTCAGTTTTTCTCCTCTTGTGGGTTTTCTGGAGCTCCTGTAATGATAAGAAAGACTGCAGAGAACATATCAGGGCCCCACGGTGTCCCTGAGCTGCTGAGTGGGTGGTCCTGCCCTTAAGGTTACCAGTGTTAGCATACTTGGAGAACTCAGCCAGCTGGCAAGAGGGAGAGTGCTTTGAAACAACTCATGGTGTCTCAGAGAAAAATGAATACTGCTTTCTGCTGGCTGTCAGGCATGGGGCCAGGCATCTGCAGGCCCTCATCTGTTAGAGGCCACTCTCTTTGCTTAGGTTGCTTGTATCTTTGACTTTGTATCTTTGACTTACTGAGCGTTCCTGCCTGTACAGGAACCACTGATGTTGGATGGAGGTAGTTGCACTGAGAACTCATGAGCCAGAGAGTGAGCTCCAAATGAAGGTTCCGCTTGAGTGGGGACACAGGCAGTGGCCACTGTCTAGGCAGGTTCAGCTTCAGATCAGCCTGGCAGGTCACTCTGCATTATTCTGACTTAGTATCTGTTTTGTGTCGTTGTTGTTGTTGTTTTGCTTTGCTTCAAAATAAGGAGTTATGTACTCCAGGATAGTCTGGAACTTGCTATGTAGCCAAAGATGGCTTTGAACTTCTGATCATCCTAGCTCTACTTCCTAATTGCTGGGATTACAAGTGTGTACCACCAGGCCTGGATTATGTGGTGCTGGGATTGGATATAGTGCTTTGCTTTGCTGGGTAAGCAAACTACCAACTGAGTTACATAGCTGTGGGGATGTGTGGGTTGGGTTGGTCATAGCTAACTCCTAATTCATGGAGGGGGTATAAAGCTGAATTGCAGTGTGTCACCCACAGAGAGTCAGGGGTTAGCACAGTCTCAAGGAAATGTTTCAGGAGCGCTAGCTCACAGGTACCTTTTGGTTACTTAGGATTGAAAGCAAACAGCAGTTAACGAAACAGAGGGTGAACTCACAATATTCTAAGACACTCAACCCTGTGAGGGAAGGGCTGGTGTTGCCTCAAAGGCAAACCTCAGCAGAGAGACTTGCAGTTTCTTCCTGAAGCTCACTGTCCATAGGCCCCAGCTGTGTTCTTATCTCTCACACCTCTGATTCTCTGCACACATGGGGCACTTTCTGCTTCCCAAATCCAGATTCCAAGAGCAGGTGGACTTGGCCAAATTTGAGTCAGAAACCTTCAGATCCAATCAGGCTATCCAAGAGAAGTGGACAAGGCACTCGACACGGAGCCTACGGTATGGCAAACACCTGAACATTTATTAACTTCCGTAAGCTAATAAATACAAATGCAAGTGCGTTTTAACAACTGTTTGGCATTTCACTTCCCATCGTGAGGTTCACAGCAAACTCAAGTCTATGACTGAGTATCTGCATCTAAGGTGCAGGAGGCTGCGACGATGGGGCATATAGTAGCTGTGACACAGTTCAGCCCGGAGCTGGTGCAGATGCCATCTGAATTGATGAAAGGTGGCAGGGGACTTTGGGTCATTCTGGGAAAGTCGTAAGTTTTGAGAATCCAGCACAGAAAGGGAGGGATGAAAAACTTGAGGTCATGGAGTCCTCTCAGTGTCCCAGAGACAGAGAGAGCGGCATCCTGCATCTCTCCTATTGGTTCTGGGTAACCAGCTCAGGCTCATTTGTGCTTGTTTTTACTCCATTTGCTGTGGCAAAACTTTATTTTATTGTTAGTCATGAGCTGTAGCTGATGTGCTTTGTCATTTGATCCGTTGGTTTATAATAGAACCCTAAGTAACTCGAGCCAGTTTGACAAGCCAGCTGAGGCAGCTATAGTGGAGGTGGCTCCGTGGGCAGCCATACAGCAACTCCTAAGTTCCCTGCCTCTAGTAGCCTTCCTTGTGGTTTGATTGCCCATCACCCTAGGCCAGAATACACATCCTCCAGAGCTCAGGCTGTGCAAGAAGCAGCTTCTGGAGTGTAAAATTTGACCATGGCTGTTTATTTTCTAAACATGAAAACTTGCAGGAAGTGCATTCATTTTTCTAGCAAACATCCAACTGGATTGTGGATTTGCTGTATTCTGCAACTCTACACATGGAAAATTTCCAACATAGTATCTACCCAGTTCCACCCCTTTCCCATGCAGGCAAGAAGACCTGAATATCTGTATGTTTTGCGATTACCTAGATGCACGAAACTGGATAAAGGAGACAGACATAGGGCTCCTCACTCCCATGTTGGGGTGTGAATAGCATGGTGATGATCTGATAGGATGTTGAGTGGGGTGACCTTATGTGTGAGGTAAGTTTGGGGTGGAGACCTGACCATGGCTACTAGCTTCCTCAGAGGATGGGTGTGTCACTTCTGTCCCTTAGTCTGATAGCACGGTGGGAGACTGCGAAGACCATGCCTCATACTCCCTTGGCTCCTTCTTCTCTGTGTCCAGAGACTGTGGAGACTGTTTTCCTATACTGTCAAGTGGATGCATGGGTTTTGGGACAGAAGCCAGTCATAGCAACAGCATATGTATCTTAGGGCAGAGACAGAAACTTCCAGAATAACACACTTTGCCTAATAACTTTCACGGCCTTTAGAGCCAGAAAGCTTAGCAGCCCAGTGAGCTGAGCCTTAATGCTGGGCTCCTGATGGTGGAGTAATGGGCCAGAAAGGCAGGGCTATTTGGACAGCTGCTGCAGGCCCTGCAAGTAAACCCATGCTCTTAGAACATATTTGATTTTCTTTGGCACCATTGCACAGCACTTAGGAGGTCCTTTTCATTCAGCTTTATTTCAGCCTACTTACCCAAGTTAAGGAATGATCACCAAACAGGTTCTATAGAGGGAAATTTGTTCAGAGGGAGTGAAAGATAGTCCCCTAGGGGAGAAGGAGCCAGGCACAGGTGGGTGCAGTGGGGGGTCGACATAGGTATTCTGAGCTTTCCAATATGTAAACCAGATGGGTCATTGGGGAGCAAGCCAGGTATGGTGGTTTGAAAAAGAATGTTGGGAATCACCATGCATTGAACTCAGGATGTCTGGCAGAGCAGTCAGTGCTCTTAACCACTGGGGCTATGCCAAAAGCTGTTGCCTGTCTGTAGGATATATTATTCTGGCTGGGGTGCACTGTCTGGACTCAGTGGGAGAAGATACACCTAGCCTCCCAGACTTGAGGGATACCCAAGGGGAACCCACCTACTCAGAGGAGAAGGAAAGGATTGTGGGAGGAGGTGACTGGGATGGGGCAGTGAGTGGGATGTAAAGTGAGTAAGTAAAAAAAAAATTAAGAAAGAACCTAGCGATGTAGCATTGCCCAGGCAGTGTTCAGCTTTGGTTTCTTGGATTTTCCTTCAAGCTGATAAGCTTCACTGGCAAGCTTTAATTCTTACTGTTAGGATGACAGGCCTTCAAAAGCTTACAGTTTGAGTGTTTTGTCCCCAGTTTGTGATATTACAGTTTTAAAATAAAAATTGGCATTTCATTGAAGGAGAGAGAGCCAGAGAGAGAGAGAGCCAGAGAGAGAGAGAGAGCGCGCGCGCGCGAGAGAGAGAGAGAGAGAGAGAGAGAGAGAGAGAGAGAGAGAGAGAGAGAATACTCATAGTTTCATGCATTTTGAATATTTGTCCCCAGTTGGAGGCACTGTTTGGGAGTCTTA
>JANHMN010000003.1:125203000-125250261 GCA_030674055.1 Rhabdomys pumilio
ATAAAAGAAGCAAGAAGCAGTTCCTGGTTTTGATCCAGGGTACCCTACTGGTCACCTGTCAGCTGGGATGGACACTAGTTCCCACCTGAGTTGGCAGGGCCTAGGTTTGCCACCTGTACAGTCTTGTTCTGTCTTGTCTACAAAGCAAGCAAAGAACTGACCACAGAGAGCAGAGCCTCAGTCTGTCCGGAATTATTGAACACTGCATAGTGTTGGTTTTGTTTTTGTATAATGGATGCCAGGCTCTTGATGAGGCTTAAGATCCAGAGTCAACCAGCGGGGTCTATAGACCCAGGTAGTATTGCCTTGTTGGGAAAGGATAAGCCAGAGAACCTCCCCAGGTCAACTCTGTGGATGATGCTGGGTGCTGTCCAGTTACATAGCCAGTTTGTTATCGAAAGAAGGGAAAGGGATCCTTAGCCTATTTAGTTAAGAAGTGGCCTTTTGAGTCACAGTTTTCTTAGGACCTAGGATGCAATAGAAGGATTTCTATTTAAGCCTCATCCAACTTTCCACCTGTGTCATGTCTACATGAGTTTACACCTCCATGTCATGTCTACATGAATTTATACCTCTATGTAAGCAGGCATCCACCCTTATAGGTCTCCTCTGGAGTGTCCTGAGATTCAGGACCAGGAATTACAGCAGCCAAGCTGTGCTGTGCAATACATTTTGTGTGTTATTGATGGTACTTGGTGGAAGTAAATTGCACCACCCCCACAGCTCCTCAAGACATGACTGCCAGTCTATTAGCATTTTGTGGCCGGAGGGGACAGCTGGCTGGTTGTTTGAGCCATGTGAAAGATCCCACCGGCAAAGCAGCATGCCAAAAGTACAGAAAATTTAGCTTTCAATAAACATATTAAATCGTCACCGTTTGTTTGCGGTGGTGGCTCACTCAGACTAGAAAGTTATTTTCTTTTCCATTTTGCAGAACATTTTGATGTCACCTGCAGATTTCACGGTGTGTTGCACAGAGGTGTGACAGATGAGGACAAAAAAGTTGCGTATGGTGGCTGGTCTCTTTGGGTCATAAATACAGAACTAGAGCTTAGGGCTTAGGACCCAGAGCTGGTCAGCTACTTCTGCTGGCTGACCCAGGGCTCCCTTCACCTTACTGGATGTTCACTAAGAGTGGCCCTGGGGTCTTGGGAACAGGTGCTCTCTCTATATCTTGAAAGCTGTGATCCAGCTAAAAGGGACACAGTAGGGGGAGGTGCTGGGGTGACAGTCTAGATTTGGATTTAGCATGCAAAATAACCAGGTAATGGAGTTTTAGTGTGAAAGCTAGGTGCTGGCGTCCCAGTGGATCAAGTTCAGTCACCATTCAAAAGACCATGGGAGGAAAACACAGTGATGAAGTCACTAGAACAGCTTTGTTTGGACAGCTGCCCTGAAAGAATGGAGAAGTCTAGTGACCTAAGGTCTGTCTTCAGGGTAATAATAAGAACCTTGAGGGGCTACAGAAAAGGGAAAACAGGCAGGGCCGGGGATTTGCTCACCTGGGCTTTGCATAGATTGGAGGTTTTCTTGGTGTGTTATAGAGTTGGGATTTGCACTGATGAGAGTTTACATAGGTGAGTATTGAATTGGGGTTTTGCAAAGCAGAGAGGGGTTGCATAACTAGGAGTTCCACAGCATGGCAGTTGCATAGCTTGGGAAACTGAACAGTTTGGGTATACCATAGCTGGGGCATGGTTTAGCTGGAGAGCAGCATAAGGGATGGGTAGCATAGCTTAGAGGATTGCATAGCTGGGGTGTGGCATAGCTGAGAGGTCGCACAGCTGGGGAGTTTCAGAGCTGAGGGGTTGCATAGCTGGGGGTTTGCATAACATGGTGGTTGCATGCATAGGGGGAGTGGCATGACTTAGTGGTGGCATAGATGAGGGGTTAAATAGCTGGGGATATTATATGGCATGGGGTATTGTATAACTGAGGGAGTCTCATTGCTATCAGGAGGTGAGTGGCTATCTGGCAAAGCAGCAGCATCAACTAGGCTTGAAACTGATTCATCTAAGTCTTCTCTCAGGATGGTAGGTGAAAGAGTCCCTGCTGTTCAGGGCTATTTTAACTCTTCTCCCAAGATATATTATACCCAGCTGTGCTGTACCCCAGCTATCAAATATATTATACCCAGAATCCAAGTTGGCTGTGAGTGAGCCTGACTCAGAGAAATGATAAATCAGAAAGGAATGTGGAGTTAGTTCCTTCAGGGTCAGGCTTTGTGACTGGAGATGTGTAGTCACAGCTCCGGGGCCTGGAGCAGGATGCAGTAGCAGATGACAGTTGACCATACATTGACTGCCATGTCCCTGAACATCTCAGAACTATCCTAATTACTCTTGTGTTGGTGTCTTCAGCCTTGACCTGGTGAGAACCTCCAGCTCTGGAGGACTACTCATTGAATGTGAAACACAGTTGAGTGTAGAACCGAGCGGGAATCTGACTTGAGTCTAAGGTAGCAAAGGAGACAGGTGGAGAGTGGAGGCAGAGGCTCCAAGCTTTATCACTTTTATCATTCACCAGGCACCTGAAATGTTAGCGCTTTGAGCACAGCAGTCTCCAAGTCCTCCTCCTGTGGGTTGCTGCAGAGGGTGTGGCTCCCACTTGGGAAAGATGATATGCCTGGTAGCTGTGGGGAGTAAGTGGTGTTAAGGGTCTGAGAGTAATTCTAGGTTTATGGCCTGATTGTCTCTGTGCCCTTTACCAGTATATATGGTGATCTATAGCCAGGCTGTGGGCACTGTCTGGACTAAGAGAAATAGAGCAACCCTAGTACCATGCCATTTTGTCCATCAGCCATACAGTCCAGAGTTCACACAGCAGGAATCTGGCCAGGTCCTGCTTCCTTCCTTTAGGCGAGGCATGCAGTTCCTGCTCTGTTAAGACTTGGTCTAGTCTCCCAATGACACAGATGATGATGTTGAGGCCTGAATTTGTAAGAGTTACAATGAGACGGACAGTCGGTCAGAACACATCGATTGATCCAATGCCTGAGGCACACACAGTGACTTAAAAACTGTTCCGATTCCCAAGTCCTTGGCGAGTGTTTCAAATGTCTCTGAGAAGTGGTATGGAGACAAGTCCCATGGGGTAGAAGGAGCAGGGTGATGGACGAGTGAAATGTCTCTAGTCACCAAGCATATTCTAAGGGGTGTGGATAGTGCTTAAGTCTGAGACCCTCAACACCATCTGGTCATCCTGTTAATATCTGAGAATTCTTGGAGGCCAGGACCCCACGGTATGAAGAGCCATGCTGCAGCTCTTTAGGGGACAGGCCATGTTATGTGTTAATGAGCCTGGGAATGCTCAGGCACATGCTACCTGGAGCTTCCTGACTCCCACATGCCTCATCCTCCTCCCCCTGAGATGGGAGCATGGTTAACACCCCTTATGAGTGTGCCTATAAGGAAAGAAAAGAGGAAGCACACATGGGATCCCTGGTGTGCCACTGGTGCCCATGGAGCTTTGTCCTTCCCATGGTCCTTCTACTCACTGTGGATTTGCTCTACTAGAGGAGAAAATTACTTAGAAAAGCTAGGACTTCTGGGAACATATGTCAACTTCATCGTTGTAAACAAATTTCTCTTTGTTTCTGTTTAAGGAGGGCAGGATCAGACTGTGCAGTGAAGTTAGAAACGTAGACAGAGGCAACTGCTACAATATGACCATCTGATTCTGGACAGTCTTACTCTGGGATCTGGGATCTTCAGTTCAGACACAGTCATCCATCACTGTTAAGATTCTCACACATAGTTGGAGATAGCTGTGGTCAAGAGACAGGGTCCCCAGAATTGCCTGGACTAGCTTGAGCAGATTCAATTACTGGCTGCCTGAGCCCTTCAATGTCTTGTTCACCCACAGGAGAAAAGCAAATGTGGTGTAAAAGCATGGTACAACTATCAGTCTCTCTTCATGGTCAAACTGACCATTCTCTCTGGCCTAATGCATAGAACCCTGAGGAACAAGATGTATGAACAACTTGGGGTTGTTGGCTGTGCTTTTGAGCTCTGCCAGGTGGATGGGAATTGTCAGTGCAGCCAGTGGGACTGGAGTCAAGACCCTGGACAGAGTCATCCTGGAGCACTCTTGCCTTTCTGAAAGGCACTATCAGGAGATAGCCTGTGTAGTTAAGCCTGGTCTCTGTCTTGGGAATCATACTTGAGGTATTATACAGGCTGCCTCCTCTCTGAGCAGACTCAGGTCAGGGTCAGTAGAGGATGGAGACCTAAGTTGTACCTCCCTCTGCCCATACCTACTTTGTGAAGGATGAGTTTGTCTCAGATGTTTGGTTACTTTCCAATCTTGTCCTCAATGGTTTGTTTGTGTGTCAGTGGATGTCTGTGTAGGATCTGGCTTTGTGAGGGCATCCAGGACTGAAACTTAACCTGTCTTTCTGTGTGCTATTTGTTACATTCTAGGGCCAGTGTTTCTGCAGGCTTTCTTGTCTCCTCGTGGAAAGAAGACTCACTGGAAAGGCCAGATTTCTCCATGCCACCCCCAGCAACATGCTAGGAAATTATAGCTGAGGATGGTTGAATAGGTACATCCCTCAGGAATGTTTGAGAGAACCTGCTCTCTACAGGGTAGGGGTGTGTTGGAATTGCCTGTATCTATACTCCTGTGGTGGACAGAATCCTGGGAAAGCACAGGTCCTTAAGAAGGATCCATCCCCACACCTCCCTGCCATAGACCCAGTGATGAGGATATTACTGAGTAGATGTGACCAACCCAGACAGGAATATAAGCTTGGAGTCTTGGTCCACTCTCTACTGCTGTAGCTTTGTCTTGTAGACCTACCTGGTGGTTTAAGCAACACAAAATTACTCCTTAGAGTTTTGGAGGCTGGAAGTCTGAGATCAGATGCCAGTGAGGTGGCTCTCTGTGAGGCGCCACTCTCAGGCTGAAAAGAACCAACTTCTCACTGAGTCTTCTTTACAAGAGTTCTAGACCTGTTCATCTATTTGTGTTGGCTATTGTGTGTCTCTTGTGCTTCCCTGTGAGGGAGAGGATTTCTTTTTACAGCTCTGTGAAGAATGTTGTTGGAATTTTTGATTTTATGCACGCTGAACCATCCTTGGGTCCTTGATCATAGTACATGTTTTAATGTCTTGATTTTAGCTTGCAAGTATTTTGTGTTTCATTTCATGTCTATGCCCTCAGAGTAACTACAATTTGTTGTTGCTGTTGTGCCATCTAATCGTGTCATCAGGGTCACACTGGCTTCATAGGATAATGTGGGAGTGGCCTTTCACTTTTGATGTTATAGAACTGCTTGAGTAACATTGGTGTTAGGACCCAAAGGTCTCACAGAAGTCAGCAGTGAGCCTGTTCTTTCCCTAACTTTGCTTTGGTTGGAGTTTCTGTGTTTCTGCCTCCACATTGTTGACCATTATTGACCTGCCTAAGTTGTGTGTCCCTCTTGACTTCAGTTTGGTAGGTCATGTGGAGTTATTGTTTGCCTTGTTATTTTTCTAAGACCTTGGAGTTATTTATGTGGATTCTCTTCAATTTCTAAGTCTGTCAGTTACTTATTTGAGATTTCTCTCAGTTTGTAGTGTAAGCATTCATAGCTCTTAATTGCCCCCCTCAGAACTACCTTAGGTCAAGCCAAAAGGTCCTAGTATGTCCTGTTTTAATTTTCATTTGATTACAGACATTTTGAAATTCCTTTCCTGCTTACTAGCCCTGCTACTCAAAACCATGTGGTTAAATCTCTGAATGCATGTTTAATTTCTATAGTGTTTCTTGTGAGTGAGTTCTGATTTTACTTTATTATGATCTGAGAAGACACCATAAATTGTCTCCATGGGTTTTTTTTTTATGTCAGTGAAGTGTTACTTTATGGCTGGACTCAGTGGACCATGCCTATAGGCCCAGCTACTATGGAGGCTGAGGCAGGAGGATTCCTGAGGTCATGAGTTTCGAGCTATAGTGTAGGTTGAATGACCAACTAAGTTCGGCATCACTATAGTGATCTTCCAGGAGTGGATTAGGGCTAACTTGTGTAAGGAGTGGTGAACTGGCTCAGGATGGAAACAGAGCAGGTCGAAACTTTTGTGCTGCATAGTCCCTGTGGACAGGCACTGCACTCCAGACCGAGAAACACAGCACGGCCTATTCTCTAAAATAAAAGATGTGCATGTTCGCTCTATGGCCTAAAATGTGCTCTCTTTTAAAGATAATTCAGTGGTTTGCAGAGAGGAATATTTGCTTCGTGTCTCTGGACGGAGTGTTTTGTTAATGTCTGTTCAGTCCATTTGATCTGTGCTCAGATCAAGTCTGAAGTGTCCATGTTGAATTTTTGGTCTGGATGCTATCTACAGATACCATGGGGTTATTGAAGTCATCCTTCATTATCCTGTCTGCCCTGTCTAGACCCACTTGTCCCTTAGTGTCCAGTTTCATGAAACTGAGTGCAGCAAGGCTGGATGCATGTACATTTACAATCATCTTATCTCCTCAATGATTGTTCACCTTACTGATATGAAATGATTTGCTTTGTCTCATTAATCTTGGTTTCCACTCTACTTTGTCAGATGCGAATGTGGCTTCTGCTTTCAACTTCCACTCTCTGCTCTTTGCCTCTGTGTGTTCACTAACTCTCCTGACATCCACCCAGGGTCTTAGCAGAGTGTTCACGCTAACGAGAGCCCTGCTGCCTCTGTTCCCTCTACAGATTAGGAAGCTGTGTTTTCTGTTCCGGCCTTTGCTCTGGTGTGTTTTTAAGTGTCTTTGCCTGACAGATGAAGCCAGCCCTCTGGCACCAACACATTTTCCAGTGCCTCATCAAGGCATGGCACTGTAAATGTATGCAGTTCATGGAACTCAGTTGTTTAGTTTGTCCCCTTGAAATGAGTGTTATGTCAGGCAGGAAATCCAAAGTGATCAGGGCAAATAGAGAAAAGGAACCGGTGAACCCTGAGTGGCATGCTTGTTGGAGTTCTGGCTCTTGATTTCCATCTGAGGAATTTCCAGTTAGGGCAGAGGAGGGGTTGGCACTTAACTGTGTAATGCTCCCTGCTTTTATCCAGGGGAGAGTTTAGCAGCTGTGGGGTTCATGCTGCTTTGTAGCTTGTTTTTTCACGGTTGAGCCATTAGACTTCCCATCAGCATCCCGCCACGATGACAGGCAGCAACACTCAGACCTCATTTAATTCTCAACTGGAGTGATGACCAGGCTGGAGGAAAGACTCAGAGGGAACAAATTCTCTGGGTTCAGGTAGACTGACATTTGCATCTGGTGAGATTTCTCTTCAAGCTCTCAAAAGAAAAAAAAAATTAAAGGCGCGCTCACAAAAAGCCAATACACATTTCAAAATGTTTCTAGCTCTGAGTTCCTATTTAAGGCTGTGCTGTTATATGCTTCTTTTCAAAAAGCCAAACTTCTCTTGACAAGGATCAATTTAACTTTGTCGGGGGAATATTTTGTATGCAATTAAGAAGATTGTAGGTGCTGGGAACCTTTGTAAATACAGCAGAAAGAAGTGGAGCATGCCCTAAGCTTTTCATTGTTAGAGGGTTATCTGAGAGGCGTCATTTCATGTGAAAACTTCCACCCACAGAGGACATAGATCTTCCAACCTTAGAGAGTGGGCTTACATTACACTAGAGCGTGTCACCCTCCATCTCATCAGGCTACCTTCTTCCCTGGGGTGACATTCATGGGGATGCAGCAGTGTCCATGAGGGGTTATAGTTTTTCCAACTAACAATTGCCAGGCCATACTTTTAAACCTCTAGGTTGAATGCCTTCCAGAAGCTTAGTAGGTTTGGGAGGGAGATACAAGACAGTCTGTTAGTTGATCACAAGCATCTAGAAACACATATCTCTCCTCCTTCCCAGGAAGGATTGCTTATCCAGAAAGGATAAACAATTGGCCAGGGACACGCCCTGGAAAGATCTTCAGCCAGTTAGAAGCTAGGAGCTCCAGTAAAATAGTCTTCTGTAGGTACCAGCCTGGCTGTGAGAGTGAATTGGGTTTTGTGGATGCTGGAAATTCAGACATTGTCTAATGCTCTTGACTAGACAGCTTTGACTTGACTAGAATCTTTTTAGAAGTTACAGACATCACTAATTAGTTAGTAATTCATATTTCTATTTGTCTGTTAAAATAACTGGTATAGCCAAATACATTGGTTGGTTGCCATGAACCAGGTGGAAGCCCATTTTCCCTGTAGGTAGAGAAGAGAGGTGGCCCATTCCATCTAGAGTCCTTTTCTTGGGCATCTACCAGGTTCTGCTTCTTTCCTGAGGATAGAGTTGGGGAAACGGAGCAGGAGTTCGCGAGAAGAGAGACAAGGTAGTTTAGGATGGTGCCTGGTGCTGTCCTGTGACTTCTGTTGTTACTTTCTGGATACATAGTTCTGTGGGTGTCCTTGGTGTTATCCAGGTAGCAGAATTCCCTACCCATGGATTGAAAACTCACACATTGAACAACTCGTATACAGAACCATCCATAGATGAAATCTCCACTGCATCATTCTGGAGCATCTGACTCCACTTGCTCACTTGCTGCTTATGAGATGTAAGGGGGACCCTCACAGCCCTGCTTCCTGGACCACACAGCACTGTACTTGCCTGACTTTAGAGGGTCAGGAGCTCTTTTCACTGAAGTGAAGGACAGGTAGGAAGGGTTGTAGCTGCTGGGATCTGCTGACATCAGTCATAGTAGCTTTCTGTTTTTGTTTTCCCATATGTGAGTTATTAGACTTTGCATCAGCTTTCAGGATGCCAGATTCAGGGCTGACTACTTCCTAACTGCAGTAGCTTTCTCCTTGTTCAGATCCCTACACTCTTTGGAGTGTTTCTGGAAATACTCTGTGGTCACAGGAGCTGGGTCAACTGGCCATACCCAAAGCCACTGGAGAGCGCTCTGTATTTTATTTTTATGCAAAGTTTGTTGGAATCATTTTAGCTGGCCTTTCAGCCTAGAAAATGATGAGCAGACTTTGTTCTCTGACCAAACTGGGGAAAATCTTTTCATCAATAGTCTAAGGACCTACCAAAAAGCATTTACAATAGAAATAAAGGGTGGTAGGTGGCCGGTCTTAATATCTGTTTGTGAGCTTGGTTTTCTTTTCTTGTTTATATTCTCTTAAACAGGTATTTGAGTGTCTAGCTGATAATGTTTATCAGCTCTGCAGGATGGAAAACATGCACCTGTTGGCTTAAATCAAGCCTCTTACCCCTGATCGTGTACAATTTTGGTTTCAGTCAATATTTACACCTTTCTGTGAGTAGCAATACTACTTCCGGCTCTGAGCAGGGGGATGCAGAGAACAGTTGGAGGAGAGACTTTTGCCATAGCAAACAGGAAGAGTGAGGAAACATTAGCAAGCAATGTAAACAAAGGACCCCCAACCCAGAGCTGTGTCCACAACTAGAATAACTGGGATGTTTGTGCAAAACCCGTCACTCGGGCTTCCACAGGCCAGGGCTCAGAGAAAAGATGTTGTAGCATAAGAGGAATCGAACAAAAGCAGAATGGAAGAGCTCATGGCAGGATGCAGCTGTGAATGTTTCTCCTGGTCTGGTGCCATGTTTTCTCCACCATAGCATCAGTTTCAAACCTCAGAGAAGGTCTGGATTGTTGGAGGTGGGCTCCTTGTGTGTTATGGCAATCTGATTCTGCTAGAGAGAGGTCAGGACATGGCTTGTTGCTTAGTCTGTTTTATGTGGCTGTAATAAAATCTCCAAGGCTGGATACTTATCACAAAATCCCTGAGGCTGGTATTTACAACAAATCCCTGGATCTGTTCACGTACAGACGCCCTAGATGGGTATTTACAAAGTAAACTTGTTTATTGGGCTCACGATTATGGTGCTTGAAAATCTGAACAGGCTGGTGCTGGTGTTCTGGCCAGACCTTCTGGCTGCTTTGCAACATTGCAGAACCATGAGTTGGTAACAGAATCAACCCATCCTTTCCCATAGCATCTCATGATCTATTATCCATGGCCCACTAGCCTTATCTCACCAATGTTACACAGTCTCAGTGCATTACACTGGGACCCAGCTTCCAGGGACATCAAGCTTTAGAGGTAAGTCATTTCCAAACTGCGGCAGCTGTCTCCCTGCTCAGTTCCCTACATTCTTTGGGGGTAGGGTAATCCCTGGGAGCATTCTGTGGTAACGTGATCTGGAACAACTAGCACCATCCAAAGCTACTGGTCCTCTGTGTTTTTATGTTCATGTCGTTCCAGCTGTTCATGCTGGCAGAACATGGGCCTTCATCTCAGTTTATAATTATTTCAGGCAGCTCTGTAATGAGGATTGTTCAGATGGTGGCAGAGGTGGTCTTGCTAATGTCACTAGCCCTACTTGGGGGTCCTTCTTTTTTATTGGGACCATAGTCATCTTGGCAACATGCTAGTTTGGAGGACAGGAGGACAGCAGTAATTCTCTGAGGTAGCTTCTCACTGGGTATAACTCCTGGACAGCGAGGCCTCTATTTAGGATGGAAGAGACAATATAATGTGTTCTGATAATCTGCCCTATCCCTGTAAGGCAGATGCTGGTGCCATTGCCAGGGCCAGCAGAAAGAAACAGAGAGACACCTGCCATATGATGGAGTAGTATGTCTCTTTGTGATGGGTACAAGCAGCCTGGTTGGACACTGCAAGGCTTCTATGCTTGTTCCCATCCCCCCTGCTGCCTCTCCTCCCTCCTCTATGGCTCCTGTCTTCCTTTTTAGGTGGCAAGTTATAGAACTTTTATGTCAAACAAGAACAGTATGTCAAACCTCACCCAAAGGGCAGGCATTATTGCCACTAAAGAGATTTGCATGTCCCCTTGGAGAGCATTACAGGAATTAAACCCAGGTAGAGATGGTTGTATTGACCCAAGACAGAATAACTACCAGACCATTACGCAGTCTTTCTGTAACACAAAGCTTTGTGTATTCAGGACAGGATCTGTCCTATTTAAGTGCATGTTGCCGTCACTTGTAAATCACCTTCTCCCCCCTGGACTCTGGTACCTTCCCTCTAACCAGCATCTGAATCAAAGTCTCTTAACCACAGGCCGCTGTTTTCTGTTTTCGTCTGCCTCCATCTCTCTCAGGTCTGTGGTTTCCCAGGAGCCTGTGGTCATTTTGAAAATGCTAGCTCATTGTCAGGATGCTACCCATCATAGAGTCTAGAGCAGTGGTTCACAACCTTCCTAAAGCTACGATCCTTTTTTACAGGACCTCATGTTGTAGACCTCCAACCATAAAGTATTTCTTTGCTACTTCATAATTGTAATTTTGCTACTGTTATGAGTTGTATCGTAGATATCTGATTTGTAGGATGTCTGATGCATACATCCAGTAGGGTTGTGAGCCACAGCTTGAGCACCACTCTTCTTGAGCATCAATTCCACCCTTTCTTGTGCCTAATTTTAACCTCTCCTCTGTGCTTCCCATCACTTCCTGGAGAATGAGGCTACAGTGATACAGTGATATTCAAGTCACTCATCTCAAGGACCCAGGACATCAGTATCTCTAGTTATCCCAGCATGGAGATCACAGTAAGAAATCAGTCAAAATCCCTTGGGCATTCAGTTTCCAGTGATGTCTAATATGTCTGACGGTGAATCAAACAGCAGCCAGAATGATAGCTACCGTGTTCCCATATCTGACAGTGTCAGACCAGGTACCTTGGACCAGCCTCTGAAAAGATCAGCTAGAAGAGTCAAGCAAAAGGCCTGAAATTCCTGCTTGAATACTTTGGACATCTGCCATGACCTGGGACAAGACAATAATTCATTTTTAAATTACCCCAGGTCCTTTTTGGTTTGGAATGATATGATGTATGGATACCAACTCCTGTAGATTGGCTTCCTAAAATAAGTAGAAAATATGCATACATTCTGAAGGAAGAGACACACCATCAATATCCTCAAATCAACTTCATTATTTAATAATATTTATTTTGTATTTCACTAAAAAACTAACCATCTAGACACTAGGAGAATCAAAGGGGTAACAAAAGTAGATATACGTGGTGTCTAAAAATTAGAATTATCACATATGAAATTAGGATGTGTCGGACATGAAAATTTAAATTGCTGTTTTATGCAACTATTTAAATAAATAATTGGACACTATAAAAAAATCTAGAATATTGAGCCTGTGGCTGATGGCCATGATTGAGTGAGCCACTCAGAGGTGAGGTTGACAAATTCACCACAACATCTCTGAATACACCTCTGAGAGAAAGTGCTAGGGAGAAAAAGAAATGCAGGCAAGTGGTCAGACATAAGAACGCTTCATAACAAGGACCGAGACTGGAAACCATCTTATGGTCAAACTTAGTACTTCAAATTAGGCATTGAAAAGGACGCTAAAAGATAAATTCAAAAGTTGGGATAAATACCAAGAAAACCACACTCAAGCAAATTGTCCTAACACTGTTGAAATTGGAGACAAGAGAGAATTCTTAAAAGGAACAGGACACAAACCCAAAGAACTCAAGCCCCTCTTACCTTCAGAGGAGCAAGGAAAACAGCTGAGTTTCTTTTCGGTAAAACAATGGCACTCAAACAAACGTGAGTATTTAAAGAATGTAAGGAAATATCTGCCTGCTTACAAGTTCGTGTACGATGGTACATGGCATCTTTCAAAAATAAAAGCAAACCAAGTATGGTGTTGCATGCCCAGGCTGATCCTAGCACTCTGGAGGCTGATGCAGGAGGAGTCAAGGTCACCCTGTGATACATTGCAAGAACGTGCCATTTAAAATATAAATAGAATCAATAGTCAAAGAAACAAGTTATTAATTATCATATAGGCAGCACAATGATGACCTTCAGGGATATAAAAGGGAAGGGAAAGAAATGTGTAAATGTGCATTTATGAAAAGAACTTGATTTTAATAGATATAGAAGATATTAAATCATAGAAACTCATACAGAGTAGAGAGCAATTAATGAACTGAATGGGTCTCAGTGGGAGGCAGCCTTACCACCTGTTAAGGGAAAAGCTCTGCCCCCCCCCCCACAGGAACCAAATCAAAGCCCAAAGGTTAGAAAGCCAGGAGTGATTATGTTAAAAAGACCAATTAATAAAGTAGAAAACAAATATACAATGCAAAGTTGACTCCAAAAAGAATCTTTGAAAATTGATACCGTCAGTCTTATCAAGAAAATACCAGGGCTCTGGGTTCCCTGAGCACAGATCTACCACCAAGATCACAAGGGACAAGGGATTGGAATAGTTTGATGGAAATCATTAGAATATTTAAATGGAAAGATTTAGAAGCCCGGAAACACAAGCTTGAAAACTACCCCAAGGAAAGAGAAGAAAATCTGAATGTTCTCATCAGAATTAAATACTCTAAACTTATGTAAGCCTCATACATAGGAAATACGTTCTGCAAGGCAGCAGAAGATTCTCGCCAGATGTCAAGAAGTCACCTTGGTGCTTTATAAAGATCAGTCACAGAGTAAGAAAAGATGATATGCCTGAAAGAAAAAATGATTTTGGCATTGTCTAGCCACAGAAACAAAACGAATGGCAACCCAACCGTTGGAGTTCACTCTGAAAGCCAAAATTAACAGCATTCGAACCTTAGCCATTCGAGACAAGATTTAAAGACTGCTCTCTGCAAAGTAAGAGAGTAAGTTCCTCAAAGGAGACCACTAAGAGGGCAAAGTGTGTGCTGTGAAGTGACATAAGGCATCTGCAATACCAATGGCTATCATAAGAGAGAGAGAGGTTCAGTCTCTGCCACTGAAAACCTACTATAGTGTGGAGATTCGGTTCCATTTACTGCCCAGAGTTGGCAGACACAGGTTTCTCTTTGCATCTTGCTGGACTTGGTAAGCAGAGTCCGGTTCTGCTACATTATTCAAGTAGTCCCAGGGTTCAAGGTCAAGACCCACCTCTCTGCACACACACCTCAGAATCCCACCTGCCTCTACTTTTGAAGATGGAGGCCTGCAACTAGCATTTGTCTTCCAGGAAAGGGCTTGTCACAGATGCCAGCTCATTAACGTGACAAGCATTCCCTCTGTGTGTGTTCACACATAAAGGCTGGAGGTCAATGTCTTTCTCCTGTTCCTTGCCACTTTCTGATTTAGAGACAGTGTCTCCTACAGAACTTGGAGCTTACCAGCTCGGTTGAATGGCTGGCTAGCAAGCTTCTGGGGTCTGCCTCTGCACCTCCTTTCCAGCACTGGAATTATAGACAAGCACTGTGTGGCCAGCTTTCACAGGTTTGCTGGGGGGTCTGTACTTGGCTTCTCATCCTTGCGCATGAAGTACTTTGTTCACTGTACCATCTCCCCACCTCTCTTCTTCTTTTTATGGAAGATCAAGTTGAACTTTATCCTCCATCACTCAGCCTGGTAAGGGGCAGTCAGCCCGACCTCTTGCTTACTGTAACTCCGCTGTGACAATCCACATATATGACCTTGGCACCAGTGCTCATATGGGGCTGAGTGTCATGCCTGAGCTCAGGTGCATGTATCTGGTGTGCAATTTCGGTGCATATATGTGTCTACTTCAGTTGGAGGGTCTGGCTGTTCTTTTGAGAGGTCCCCTGTGACCCCAGAAAGCATGAAATCCCATGGTACCCTCACTGTACCATAAAAAACATGGCTTCTCATTGCCAGATCTCAGCCGTAATCTCTTAAACTTGTCTTTGGTGATGGTACAAGATGAACAGCTATGCTCAAGGAATAAATGCAGCAAGCCTCTGAGAAATACCTGTAGGCAAGGGTAGGGGTCAGAAGAGGACAGGAGACCTAATGTATCAGAAACAAGTCTTAGACAATGTGGTCACTGAAAGGGACCTTGAAGACGCACTGGTGTCAGTCACACTGGATGAGGATGGTAGCATCACGGGGCTGGGAGCACTGCATGGCTGGGGAAATATTCTCCCGTGGGGAAGTAACAAAATAGAGGGATGGGTAGGACATACTCAAGGTTGCCTCCCAAGTCAATCTGAGTCCTATAGCTCTAGTTCACATGCATGAACTGGCTAAAACATGTTTCCTTTTCTAGTAATAGGTTGGACTTTGGGGAAGAATGTTACTGGGTGATTCTGAGTAGTGAGACAATGCTGACTGCATACATGTGGAATTTATGGTGGCTCCCCAGAGAAGAGAAACAGAAATAAGAGTGGCAGATGGCTGTGTGAAACTGGGGCCTTCAGGACAGCACAGGGAGTCCCTTAGCACCAGCCCAGGAGCTCAGGTCTGTACAGAAGCTCAGGAGAATGAAAGGGCACAGTGCTGGGTCTGTGTGCTGGTTATGGCTTTAGCAATTTAACATAAACTAGAGTCATTTTGGTGTAAGAACTCTGAATTGAGAAGACCCCTCCATAAGATTGGCTCGTGGACCTGTGAAGGCGTTCTTGATTAATGATTTTTTATTTGATATTTTATTTACATTTCAGATGTGATCTCCTTTCCCTATTCCCCCCACCCAGGAAACCCTATCCCATCCCTCCTCCTCCTGCTTTTATGAGGATGTGCCCCTACCCACTTACCCACTCCTACCTCCCCACCCTCGAATTCACCCACACTGGGGCATCCAGCCTTCACTGGACCAAGGACCTCTTATCCCACAATGCCATCCTCCTCTTCATATACAGCTGGAGCCATGGGTCCCTCCCTTTGTGCTCCCAGGCTGGTGGTTTAGAACCTGGGAGCTCTGGTTGGTTTGTATTGTTGCTCTCCCCATGGGGCCGCAAACCCTTTCAGCGCCTTCAGTCTTCTCTCTCACTCCTCCATTGGGAACCTCACAATCAGTTCAATGGTTAGCTGTGAGCATCTGATGCCTCTGTGTATGTCAGGCTCTGGCAGACATCTAAGGACACAGCTATATCAGGCTCTTGCCAGCATGCACTTCCTGGCATCTATATAAGTATTTACCTTTGGTGACTGCACATGGGATGGATACCCAGGTGGAACAGTTTCCAGACAACCCCTCCTTCAGTTTCTGTCCCACACTTTGTCTCCATATTTGCTCCCATGAGTATTTTGTTACTGGTTCTAAGAAGGACCGAAGCATCCATACTTTGGTCTTTCTTCTTCATGAGCTTCATGTGGTTTGTGAGTTGTATCTTGGGTATTGCAAGCTTTTGGGCTAATATCCAATTATCAGTGAGTGCATACCATGTGTGTTCTTTTGTAATCGGGTTAACTCACTCAGGATGATATTTTCTAGTTCCATCCATTTGCCTAAGAATTTCTCAAATTCATTGTTTTTAATAGCTGAGCAGTACTCCATTGTGTAAATGTACCACATTTTCTGTATCCATTCCTCTGTTGAAGAACATCTGGGTTCTTTCCAGCTTCTGGCTATTATAAATAAGGCTACTATGAACATAGTGGAGCATATGACCTTGTTATATGTTGGAGCATCTTTTGGGTATATGCCCAGGAGTGGTATAGCTGGGTTCTCAGGTAATGCTATGTCCAATTTTCTGAGGAACTGCCAGACTGAATTCCAGAGTGGTTGTACCATCTTGCAATCCCACCAACAATGGAGGAGTGTTCCTCTTTCTCCACATCCTCACCAGCATCTGCTATCACCTGAGTTTTTGATCTTAGCCATTCTGACTAGTGTGAGGTGGAATCTCAGGGTTGTTTTGATTTGCATTTTGGCCATTCGAGTTTTCTTAGTTGAGAATTCTTTGTTTAGCTTTGTACCTCATTTTTAAAATAGGGCTATTTGATTGTCTGGAGTCTAATTTCTTGAGTTCTTTTTATATATTGGATATTAGCCCTCTATCAGTTGTAGGATTGGTAAAGATCTTTTCCCAATCTGTTGGGTTGCTGTTTTTGTCCTATTGACAAGTGTTCTTTGCCTTATAGAAATGGCCAAAAAGCAACCTACAGATTCAATGCAGATTCAAAATTGACTAATGATTAATGTGGGTGGGACCACTTTGGGCAGTACCACCTCTGGGCAGGTGCCTCTGGGTTGTACAAGAGAAGAGGCGAAGCAAGGCAGGGGAAGTGAGCCAGGAAGCAGTTCTTATGTGGCTTCCTCTTCAGTTTCTGCCTCTTCCAGGTCCTGCTTGGGAACCTGCCCTGACTCTCCTCCATGATGGTCTGTGATAGGGAAGTGTAACCAAATTCACCCTTCCCTTACTAAATTCCTTCCAGTCGTGGTGTTTATCACACTAAGGAAGCTAACGAAGACTGTCTGGAATGGGCTTAAAGTTACTGCTGGGAAAGGATCACGTGACACAATGCCACTTTGTGTGGTAACTAAGGCTCAACCCTAAGAGAGGCACTGAAGCATGCCCACAGGATGTGAGTTTGCCATCTGGAGATGGTAGGGGTTTGGAAGGGTTGAGGGCAGAAGGCTTTCAAAGCGATGAGCCTCAGAGTCTATCTGGGAAAGAAGGAACAATCAGAGCACATGTATTCCATCTTTCCTCCTGACTCAGAAAAATTAAAAATTAAAAAAAGCAGCAGAACACAACTCAGTCAGTAAAGAGCTCAGGCTTGTAGTCCTGACAGGAGAACATAAAAAAATCCATTAAATTTTCAACAACTAGCCCTGGCATAATAGTAATTGATATACATTTTATTAACATGATAAAACATGGATGCCAGTTCCTACAACCTGTTCCAACAATGTGAGGACATGCTTCCAAAAGGCCGAGGGATGAGACAACGATGCTTCCCGTGTCTACTGTCACTCAGCATGGGCTGGGGGTAGAGGTCCTTAGTCACTGTTGCACATACGCATGAGTGTACTTTAATATCATCATGGAATAAATACAACCTGAATCTACACTGAAATGGTATTTCTGACTTAACTGGTGGACAGATGTTCTCAGTTCTCACACAAGGCCTCTGGGTCGCCTTCCTCCCACACTGCTGGTGGGAATGCAAATGGTTGTAACTGTCTTGAAGGCAATTCGGCAACAGTTAGAAAAGTGACATTTCCATTCTCCTTTGGAAGGGAGCTTGGCTATGTCGCTTCCTCATTACTCCAATGCCAGGCTTTCAGGAGCATAAGAGAACAAAGTTGTTACTGTTTTAATGTTTGGGATTGCAAAGCACTGGGGACCTAGGATCCACCCACTCTTCGGCCAGTGTGGCTGGGCCAGGGCAGAGTGGGAACTCAGCAGCTGTAAACAGTATGGAGGAAGGCCAAGGTGGACAGGGGACACATTATGAAGTAGCCAGATGGAAGGATGTAAGAAGAACAGCAGTCGCGTGCTGTTGTTGTATGTGGGAAATATGCACTTGCTCATCTGTGGGAAAATCTCCAAGTGAAACTTCTCCCCTCACCCCTTACCCCTCACCCCCACCCCTCACCCCCCATGTTCAGGAAAACTACAAAACAGAGGTGGCATCAAGGGCTACCTGACTTGAGACAGGTGAAGGGAGAGAGAGAGAGAGAGAGAGAGAGAGAGAGAGAGAGAGAGAGAGAGAGAGAGAGAGCTCTGCCAACAATCAGTCTCTAAGTCTGATTCTGTGAAAGTCGATGGTATTTTCTCTACTTCAGAAAAAAAGGCATGGAACATTATGAAGGAGGGATGGCCCCAGGGTGGAACGGAAGAGTGAAATAAGTCAATGAATGAGCTACTTGTTTGCTGGGATGAGCCAGGTGATCAACTGGAGAGAGTTCGCTGGCAGGAGAAGTAGCCCAGGAACACAGCCTTTGGATCCTCAGATGAAAAAATGAACTCAGTGTACTGGAGTCTAGTTAGCAGGCCTAAGCCTGAATGGATCCCTGTCTCCACAAGCAAAGGAAAGCCAATCTGAAAGTTATTTTCTTTTTTGGTATTTGTTCTGTACAGTACAGAGAACAATCTGTGATAATATTCTTTCCATTTTAAATGAGTCTATTATGTCAACTGAAAGATAACACCTTCAAATTGGGGGCTTGCAAATATCCATCAGAAAGTGACTGACGGGGTCGGGGGTGGGGCTGATGAGGCAGCCAGCTAGAGTACCACACTGGAAGTCCCAGACAGAGCAGAGTGTCTCCTCAGGTTTCCAAGCCAAAGAACAAATAAGAGCAGAAAGGGATGCACAATTATCTGGCAGAAACAACTGGGGAGACTTCGATGGAAGTGTAGAGGTGGAGTTTCCAGCATAGAGCTCCAGGCAGAGCCAGCACTGTCCCTCCCCCCCATTCCCCACCCCTCCCTCCCTCCTGCCACTTTCCCTCCTCCCATGTCTGACGCACACACCCCTCCCTCCCTCTCTCCCTCCCTCCCTCCCTCCCACCTCCCTTCCTCCCACCTCCAACCTCCCACTCTCCCACCTCTCCCCTCTCCCCTCCCACTCTCCCACCTCTCCCCTCTCCTCTCCCACTCTCCCATGGCTGCTGATTTCTTTGTTTGTTTTATCCTGGAGCAAAAATAAATAGTAACTTCAACTGGAAACAGTTCACCTTCCAGTTGTTCCCAAGGGCACTCTGGCTTCACTCTTAGGCTGTTCTGCTGTTGGGTATTTTTTTGCTGTTTACAGTCAGGGACCAGCCTGTTTCATCCCCGCCCCACCCCTGACTCCCACCACACACACTAGGGGTCTTAGGTCTTTGAAGTGAACACTCTGGAGTCTGGGACAGGAGAGCCTTCTTTGTTCCCAAAGTCCACTTTAAGAAGCTTAGAGAGCACAAGGTAATTTGTCAATTTAAGTTACATTAAGGTGTCTTAGGGTCAAGCACATCTGTAAGCACGTTGTAGATCAAAGGAGGAACTGGCAGGGGAGAGGGGCGCACTTGACAGGGAGGAGGGGTTGATGGAGGATTCGATGCTGGGTGATAGCTTTGACTCTGTCCTCTGACATCTTGTCCTCTGAGATTTATGGCCGATAGTGTACAACCTCTGACTGGGTGGCTATAGGAGTGGGCTCATTCCTGGATGCATTTCAGTGTATAGCACTGGCCTTTGTGCTCCATGGTCTCTGGTAACCATACATCTTTGCTATGGTCCAATGGGAAGATGGCTCCGAGGGTTCAAATCCTGGATCCCCATCTCCACTGATAGTGGCCATATTTCCCTGTCTGTTTTTGTGTGTCTTGGGTTTGTACCTGGAAAGTTGCAGGGACCCCAGTGTTAATTCATGGAGCTCCTAGCCCATGTGGTTCTCAGTGAAGGGCATCATTTACAAGTTCTTCTACTGTCCATGATTTGGTTGAAAGTCTGTGTGTTTTGACGTCACTTAATAGAAAAGCAAGCACTGGGGGTGCAGTGCTCTGAGCCGGTGGGAACATTTGTGAGTTTTTTTGTTTGTTTGTTTGTTTGTTTGTTTTGTTTTTTTCTGTACTCTACTGCAGCTTACAACTGAATGAGCCCTTCCTAGGACTAGGAAAACTCAGCAGAGATGTTTGTAGAGGTCAGAGATCATGCCTCGGGTTGATTGTGTTTTGGAGGGCAAAACTCTATTTTCCTGAGGGCATCAATCTTTCACCATGCTAAATGAGAAGGTAAGTTTGAGCTGAAGCCGGTGTTAGCCTGACATTCCACCTGGCAGTTGACAAGTCAATTGTGTTTGTGTCTAGGCCTCATCACAGGGAGATTACAACCGGGAGGAGGTGGAAGCTGGTCCTGGATGTGCCGGCATGTTGAGACAGGATGGAGACGAGGTCTAGTGTGTTGGCTGATATTTCTAACTTCAGCTTCAGAGGGGAGGGACTTTATTCCTCCGCACAGTTCCTGGAAATTTTGAGTAAAGACACAAAAAGGCCTGTCTTCTTCCTTCCAAGAGCAGCCCTGTGGGCCTGTGTGTACCCCAATATCAGCCATACATCACAAAATCTGAAAGACATTACTCCCTCCAGCCTCTCCACTTAGACACAAGCAACATGCACATCTTTGGGAATTTCAGTCCTCTGGGGGGGAGGGGGAGAGCATGGTGACACAGGCCTTTAATTCCAGCTCTTGGGAGACAGAGGCAGGCAGATTCTCTGTGTTTGAGGCCGGCCTGGGTCAAGAGACCTTCTCTCTTGACTCCCAACCTCATGAACTATTATAGGTTAGAAAAAGCTGTTTTATTTTTCCTAGCTAAAAACAACCAAATTTTGTACACAATTTAGATTCCCATTCTTATCTCGTAATAGTCTGTTATGAGCAGCTCACAACAGTACTGAATAGCTTCCCAAGCAGTATTTTCAAAACATTTAGTATTTTTGAAGGCATCAGTTTAACAGCTTTGTTGAAGTGTAACTGATTTATGATAAACTCACATATGCAAGAGGTACAAGCTGATAAGTGTTGACACGTGTGCACACCCGTGAAGGCATCACCAACATTGTGTTGACAAAGGTATCCATCACTCTCAGAGCTTCTCATGACTTGAAGATTCCTTCGTGCGGCTGAGTTATTGGTAGTTCGTGTCTTTTTAATCAATGAATAGTACTGCATGGTATCAATATATCCACTGAACAGCTGAGGGGTGACTGTACTGGTTCCTGTTTGGGGCTGAAGTTCACATGACATCCACACACAAATCTTTGTGTGAGGATATGCTTTGGATGGAAACAAAAATTTCTACCATTGTCAGATATATCTATGAGTGAGGTGGATGGATCCTATACTTTGTGTATTTTAAGAAGCTGACCAATTGATTTTCAAAGTGGTTTCATTCTGTGGGGTGTGTGTGTGTGTGTGTGTGTGTGTGTGTGTGTGTGTTTCTGCATAACATAGCCATTAACTGCCAATAGATCCGAGCTAAGGGAGGAGTCTTGTGAGCCCCTCCCCTCTCGGTGCTGGAATGCTGACTGGCTTGATCTTATGTGTGTCTTATACATGTGACCCCAGCTTCTGTGAGTTCACGAGAGCAGCAGCATGTTGTATCTAGAAGACATAGCTTCATAACACTCCTGCCCATCTTCTGGCTCTTACAGTCTTTCTTTTTGTTCCCTGATCTGTGACGTTTCTTGATGTAGGAGATAGCTTTGTTGTGGTTGTCTCATGTAGAACTGAGAGATGACAGTCCTTTATTCCTGGTACTTTGGCCTTGGTATTAACTTCTAATCACTACAGTAAGAATCTTTTCTGACCTAGGTTGAGAGTAGCTATAATCTAGGGGTGTAAACATAAATATTTGGAAGGCAGTTTGGCAACATGATTTAGCTAAACAACACCAATAGATTTTTTTCCCCATAAGGCCTATGACTTTCTCACCTATGGGATTTTGATAAGGTTTATGATGGCTGGTATGAATTTACTCCTGTGGAGCAGGCCTCAAACTCAACGAGAAAACAGGTGATTTCCTCACCAACAGTCATGCCATTAGTATACCAACGGGTACTTCTTACCTGACAGGTTGATATTATAGCATAGAGGATTCATCACTGATGTTGTCTCCCCCCCACCCCCACCCCCGCCATGGCCTCCCCCTTCTGACACTGTGAAAGGTAGCCAGCAAGAAAGAAGTTTCCAGGTCATTTCCAAATTGATTTCTCTGTGTCCTAAAACAACTAATGTGTATGGTGTCTTCAACAATAGGCTCTTATCATCAAGTAATGGAGGACAACCATGAATCTTGGCAATCTTGTATTGTTTTGGAGGCCTCTGGGGCTTCCCTGATCAATAACGCATCGGAGGATACTCCTCACAAAGCTCTGATATTTTCCTTTAGCAAGCCACATCTTCTGGGAACAGCATTGTCTACTCAGGCAGGTAGACTTCTGTATAAAATTCTTTTGAAATTATGTTTTAAAATTAGCTTATATAGTAATGGGTTAACATAAGGGTTTTTCATGCACTCTTGGTATTGGTTAACCTCCATTCCAACACATCCCTCTTCTCTACCCAACCCCCTCTCTGTCCTCATTTGAAGTTTAACTTCTAGAACCCCATCCTACCCACTTTAATATCATTATTTTAGCATACATTTGTAAGTTTCATAATACACTGGTTTGTAGAAATAGATTGCTTTTAAAGTGATTTAAATAGTAAGAAGAGCTTACATATATACCTGGGAACTTGCCATTCCTAGAGTTCTTTGCTCTCTTTTTGGGGGGTCCATGCTTCTGTCACCATCTCCTTCTGCCTGAAGAGCCCCCTCTGCGTTTCTCACACTATGGGTCTTCTGGTGATGCTGAATCCCTTTGGTTTATTTTTCTGTCTGAAAACATTTTTGTGCCTTTGCTTTTGAGAATATTCTCCTTGAGTCTGGAAATCATGGTCGACAGTTTCATTTTCCGTCTCTGCTCCCGTACGTGTTACCTCACGGCCCCTCTCACTCCTGTACTGAAAGCGGAGATTGTCAGTGTACTGGTTCCTCTGTATGTAACGTTATCCCTCAGAGGGCTCGGAGGGTGTTCTCTTCCCCACTGGCTTTTGAGTCCCTTGGTCTATTGCTTCTTGGTTTCCATTTGTTTGTTGGCTTATGTTCCTTTCGAATGTGGCTCACCAGCTTTTTGAGTTTGCACACTTAGAGTACTCAACACATTTGGAAAACTTTTAACCATGATTGCCCGAAATACTCTTTCAGTTATTCTACCTGGGCTGCTTAGCCTGCCACAGACACGGATGCTCTCTCTTGGCTTTTCTCCTACTGTTACTTTTCTCCGCATGATTTCTAATAGTTATACAATATTTTATCTCATGTTTTTCAATTTGTTTCACTGTCTCTTTTAGTTGGGCATATAATTGGTTTTTATGTTTTATTATTCTATCATCAATATAACGGAGAAGGATATTTTTGGAGAGAACATGTTCCAGTTTCCTCAAAGTATAAATCATGAGATAATTTGCTTCAAATTCTTGGTGCACACCCACAGTGTGATAAGCGGGGTAGAGATAAAGGAATGGTGTGTGTTATTTTACAAAAGGGTTTGATTGTTTGCCATATACAGTGTGGGAGAATATCTACTTATGGAGCCTTTGTAGGGATGCTTTCAAGCCTAATCATTTCCATGAGAATAAACATGTGTACCCTTGCACGTGTGTGCATGCGTGCGCTTGTTATCAGAATGGATAATCTGTTGCTTATTTTTATTTTTGAGAATGCAACATAGGCACTACAAATACAAGAAAATGGTCAAATGAACAAGGATAGCATGTTACTACATCTTCTAAGTTTTGGCTTACATTATTTGGTATTTGTGTCACCCTTTAAAGGACATCTAGGTGACACTATTCAAAGATAAAAAAATATAATGCTATCTACAATGGGGGATAATTATAATCTAGGCATCTTTTATACATGCACACAAATACAGTGAAACCCATGGCTTGTGCAATTTTTATTGTACTAACTTAATAAAAGAAAAGTAGTAATGTATATTAAAGTGATAAATCTATTTGTTAACATTATATTTGTACATGAGGAGTGGTATGATTCCAGTGTCACCGGCAAAGGACTTTCTCCTTTCCAGCATGTGTTCCACAACCACACACCACCAAGTCTGAAGGCAGTTCATATGATCTTAAATGTATGGTTTTAAACAAAATCACTGGACTTCTATCTTTAAATTGTATAAAGATTTGATAGGGGTGAGAGTTCATTAATTTCTTACTATGTTATTTAAAAGTATTATCCAAGCTTACTGAAGTAATCTCATTGGGCAATTTTTTTTTCTTTCCCTAACTTCTGCTTTGTGCTTTATCTCAGTGGCTAGAACCTATGAGTCAACACAAAATACCAACAGTGACAGAAGCTATCTTGGCCTGGACCCCTACAGGAGAGCATCACACATGAGCTGCCTTACGAGCAAGGTGAACGTCTTTCTCATGGATTTGGATAAGCAAGCTCAAGATCAAGGTTCTCACAGAATCAGTGTTTGTGAAGGCCCTCTGCCTGGCTTATAGGTAACACTGTCTCATATGGAGGAAGGAGGGGCTCTCCTATATCTTCTTTGTCAAGGCTCTGTTCCTATGCACAAAGGCTCCACTTATCACCTGACCCCCTCTCAAGGGCTCCTTAACACATGCCATCATCTTAGACTTAGGCTTCAACACTAAGTTTTGAGAGACACAGACATAACAGAAGGCATCTTAATTCAGTTCCCAATTTTAAAGAAAACATTTGTATCATTTAAATGGTAGGAATAGATTGTTGGGTTACATGGTGTAAAAGTGTGTCTCTGTATTTTCAGTTCTTAATTCTGTATGGGCAGAGAGCTAAATGTGGGCAGGATTCTGATATTGCCATTTCTATGGCCTATCACCAGGTTTTCTGTTTTGTACACATTCATCCTTCCTTACCTGCCTAAGGCAATCTAGAATTGTATCCGAGTGGCTGTAATAAAGATATGATGGCCAATAGCTGGGCAGGAAGTGGAAGGTGAAACTTCTTGGCAGAGGGATACTGGGAGAAGAATAGAGATGGGAGAGATTCACCAGGGACATGGAGGTGAACAGAGGGACCAGAGTGGAGTGAGAGTGGTAGAGCTGGCCGGGTGGCAAGATGTGATGCCAGGATTAGTTGGGTTTAGAGTTGTGAAATTGCCCAGCAAAAGGCCTCAGCTTTAAAATATTCAAAAGCCTCTGTGCCATTATTTATATCACTGGTGGGTCCAAGATAGTCCCACTATAATATATATTTGCTTTGCTTGAATGACACATAACTATATAACTTGGCCTGTTGTCTGTCTGTCTCTCTGTCTGTCTGTCTGTCTGTCTTTGAGAGAGTCTTACTTTGTATCTCAGTCTGACTTGGAACTCACGATTCCTGTCCCCCAGCCTTCTAAGTGCTAGGTTTACAGATTTGACTTATCTGGTGGTTCATCCATGCTGATGTTCTAAGAAATCACAGCAATGTTTGCTAGGCATCTTCACTCTGTCACCCCAGAGAATGTCACAATCCATCCCTATCTTTGAGATAAAGTTAGTGCAGAGGTCAGAGATTAGTGAACCCAAGTGTCAGCCTTAGCCATAGTGGAGCTCATGTACAGTGGGGAACTGGCTGGACCTAAGTTCCTGCTGTACTGCTTGGGTGGCCCATGAACCCAGCTTTACAGAGGAATTTACATAGCTGAAAGCTGGAAGAAACAAGAAAGCCTGAAACAGAATGAAAACTCTTTCAATGTGTATCTCAAAATAGTCAAAACCTTGTTGCGACACAAGCAGAGACAGCAGGCAGTTGCTGTCCCCATCATCAACATGACCTTGTGTTTCTCTCAGAATGTGTCTTCTCCATTCCTTTATATGTCATGCACCATCTCTGCCCCTTTAATTCCACACATTTCTCCTTTGCAAAGCCTCTTGCTGTTATTTAAAGGCTTATGCTGCACCTTTATTCTGAGAAGTCAATCACTTAAGTTTAAAGAGAGCTCTGGAGATCCAGGGTGGTGTCCATGTCTGTGAGATTAAGTTTCAAGGTAGGAGGAGAGTGGACTCTCCCAGGCCCAGTGACTCAAGGTCAAGGCTTTGCCTCCCTGTGCACTGTCATACTGCAAAGTTAGCCATTGCTCCTCAGTACTGCCACAGTGTCATCAGTTAGGACTGGAAACCCACCTCATTAGAAAGAGGTTGCCACGTGTCTGTGTCCCCTGTACATTGATGTAAACTTAGATTCTCCATGTATAGGAATACCTATACATAAGGGTACCTATGGAGAACCTCCCACTCCTACTGTGGGATGCTCTAGAGCTGGCCTTGTTAGGCTGTGGGGACACCCCATAGTAAAACACAAGCTCCATGAGGCACTTTGTCAAGACGCACGTTAAGTAATTGCTGCTATTGAGGTCAAATGAGATTTCACTTAAATTAATTAAAGCTACAGGATCCAGACGGGATGTGATGAAATTATTATTTTCTCACCTTTACAGCTCTGCATCAGCCTGGAGAAACTCCAATTAGGACTTCAGGGAGGGGAGGGATTCCTGTCTGTTAAAATTAAGCTTGCATAGAACTGGACAGAACATCTGCTAAATTGTGATTAGCCAAATTCCCCAAATTTCATTTGGACTGATGCTAAAAGGACACATTTGCCAAATAATGATCAAGACAGATGCTCCGATTCCATGATCATATTTGCAAGAATAGTTTACAGGAAGTCAGAATGTCATTAGACCAAATGAAAGCACGTGGCCCTGTTCTCCACCGTAGTGAGCAGCAGATGGCGGCTGAGATTCGAGTGGGCTGCCGTGGAGCCTGCTGGACTTTCTAGGCTGAGTACAAGGATTTCATTATGAATCACCACTTTTATCAATATTTCCCCAGGAAATACTTGGGGATCATCCATTATTATGGGATATATATTTAGTTACACCCTCAAATGTTCTAACATTAACCCCCAGGCCACACAGCCCAGGCTGTGCAACAAGCATTGAGGGGGCCGGTATCTCACACCAGTGATGATCTGAACCACAGTTTAACTCACAACTCTGTGTGGAGTAAGTGCATGCTGCAGACATAGGTGTTTTTCTCCATGGTGACACCTGACAGAGGATTTGGGATGGGACTGTGGGTATACTGACTTGATGCTCCTTGTTGCAGGATATTTGATTGCACGGTGACCCCTGAAAGTGTGTTAATTACTGAACAAATAATAATTCTAATTGTGATGTGCTCAGTCCTTAGCACGCTCCTTTAATCCTTCTGGCTGGAATACAGACACACTCTTAGTACACACCTTTAATCCCAAACAATGGAGATAAAGCTGGTTTGCAGAAAGAAGCACCCCTGTTTGAAAGTGATGTGTAATTGAGTGGCAGACAAGACAAAATAGGATATCCCCACTTCTCACAAGGAGAGAAAAGGGAAGATACTTAGAGAGAAAGAAAAAGCAGACAATTTTACTGAGAGAGTTACAGAGACAAATTGAAGAGAGAACAAACTAGACAGAGAAGAGACGACAAGGAGGAGAATGAGAAGGAGCCAGAAGATTAGAACAGATTGTCAGTGTGCCACCAAGCAGAGCAATTCTGGAGAAGCTGAGAGAAGCCAGACTGAATCAGTCAGCTTAGAGAGGAGATTTGAGCCAGAACAGTTGAGTTGAGTAGCTAGCCAGAGCTCAGAAAGAACTAGAAAGGGTTCAGCAGTGAGCTTATTCAGCAGTAAGCCTCAGAGTCTGAAAACATTCTAGGCCAAGATAAGATTGTTAGGAGGTTAGCAGCTTCCAGGACTAGGCTTAGTTTAGCAGACAGACAGTAAGCCTTGGAGATGACAATTGTACAGGAAATAAAAACTACTTTTACAGCTTGCATCTCATCTGCCATCGCTGTGCTTGTGTTGATAGTTGGGATCGCTTGTATGGACCCTGGGTTTTCTCTCCAAGGTTCTGTCTTTCTGTGTTACAGAGGGGTGAATGACTCCTCCTCCTCCTAGGGCTGTGGGGAAATAAATGGGTTCACTGAAGTCCACTCTCACAGCCTGAGGCTCTCAAGTATGTTCTGAAGATTAATTGTGACTTTTACTGAATCCCAAAGAGTTTCTACAAGTCGGCGGGGTGGGGGGTGTTCCCAGTTGAGGCTCCAGCCTTGGTCTGGTACCCAAGGTTCCCACTTCAATGAAATAAATAAATAAATAAATAAATAAATAAATAAAGGAAGAAAGGAAGGAAGGAAGGAAGGAAGGGAGAGAGAGAGAGAGAGAGAGAGAGAGAGAGAGAGAGAGAGAGAGAAAGGTGAATTGTGAATTTGAATTTGCAGTCTGGAGCCTGCTTGGCTGAGTGGCCTGGTTTTGGATTTCATGTTCTGTTTCTTCAAAGTGCTTAAAGATGGCTGGGCTGGGCAGGCTGGAGCTGAGGTATCAATGGGATGAAGTCCAGGGCTGCATTCAGCAGTAATTAGATGGTGAGCCCAGGCTATTTTGGTGTTGGCCAAATATTTTGAGTATGTGCTAAATGGCAGCAATCAACTTTATCTTAATTGCCACTGCATTAGGTTAGCAGGTGAGCAATAATATGAATATAAAAATTGGCTCTGTAGAGGCTCATGACTAGGAGGGCTGAGGGACTCGGAGCCAGGCTGGAAGGATCCCTGGATAGCCTTGTCTGTGGAGATTTTATTCAGGTTCCTGCTTCTGCTCTGGCCTCTGCCAGTTCTATTTTTTTTTTTAACACAGAGGGTCCTGATGTCTGTGCTGAGACTGCTGGCAGCTTGTCCACTCTGGGTCTCCTCCTTTCATTTCTCCACCCTGGTCACAACTGGTGCTTTGATTTTTTTTTTTTTTGTTGCCTTCTGCCCTACCAAATCGTCTTAGTGTATTTGCTCCAAATTCCCAACCAAATTAGTCCTTTAATGATGCCTGCAAAAATTACATCTTGTGTCTGAACTCTGCCCAGGGGCATCACCTGCCCTAGGCATTTGACTACTTTCAACAGAGAGTCCCCATGACCCCAAGTCTTGTAGCCTAGGCTTTGCTGCAGGATCCCACCTTCTTCTATGAATTGTCTTCACATCAGGCTTTCTTGTTTCTTTGGTTGTTTGCTTTGGTTGTATGTGTGCAGATTTGGCTACAGGCTAGATATGTTCCCACAAGGAAAGACACTCCTCTGAGGAAAGCCTAACTCTGCTATAACTATTTGCTACGGTCTGGATGTTTTTGTCACCTCAAATCCATGTGTAAAAATTCCCCAGGATATTAGGAGGCAGGGCATTTGTGGGAGATTAGGATCTGATGACTGAGCTCTTGTGAATTGGCTGGGTAAGAAATATCCCCCAGGTAGACTCAGGTGTTCTGCCAGCTGGTGGATCCTGCCTTGGTGGTGGTGGTGGGAAACTGAACCATAGGGTCTCTAACCTCTCCTGTGGACTTGTCCATTGGTATATTCAGTATGACAGTGATAGGTGAGGCCTCACTAGAGGAAGTGGCCACACAGGGGCTTGCCCTTTATACCTTCCTATCTCTCTTCTCTCCTCCTTTCCTGCCTTCTATTCTTGTCTCTAGCCTGCTCCATTTTCTGGCTGCCATAAGATGAATAGCTACTGCTACATACTCCCATTGCCATCCTGTTTGTTTCTCCTCAGACCCAAGTTAACTAAGCCTCTGAGAAGGAACCAAAAGAAACTGTATTCCTCTAAGTTATTTTCTCTGTTATTTTGTCACAAAGGAAAACTGCTCCCCTCTTCCCTTCCACCACGTGATGGCAGTGAAAACATGCCATCTACAGCCAGAACACAGTCCTCAGTGGGTCACAGTTGTTTGGTTGGAACCTTGGTTTTGGACTCCTCGATTACAGAAATGTGAGGAACATTTTTGTCTTGTTTACAAGCTACCATTAAAATATGGGTATCTCGCCATTTTGTGAGTGCAGTTTCCATAGTCAGGGATGATCTATAAAAGCAGGGATGGGCGAATCCTCTCTCCAGTGAGTGGTGTTAGGCAAACTTAAAATTGGACCAGGTGGAAAAAAAAAAGCAACTGAAAATGGATTAAAGACTTAATTGTTATACGTGAGTCTATAAATTGCTAGAAGAAAAGGGGGAAGCTCCTTGGTGTTGGCCTCATACCAAAACACCATGTTGTACACCTTGAAGAAAGACAATGAAAATGAGTTAGGAAACGCTGGGGAAGGCTCAGTTGGTCAAGTGTGTCACTCTTGGTGGTTTGATGGAGAATGGCTCCCATAGGCCCCCATAGGTTCATATAGTTGAATGCTTGGTCCCCAGCTAGTGAAACTGTTTGAGAAGGCTTAGGAAATATGGCCTTGGAGGAGGTGGCACTGAATTAGGCTTTGAGGTTTCAAAGTTCTCTTTGCCTTGCGCTTGTGGGTCCAGACATGAGCTCTCAGCTGCTGCTCCAGTACCAGGCCTGCCTACCTGCTGCCATGCTCCCTGCCACGATGGTCATTGTTTAACCTGATGAAACTGTGAGCCCTCAAATAAACTCTTCTACATGTTTCCTCAGCCATGGTGCTTCATGTCAATGGAAGAGTAACTAAGATGATCACTCAAGTGTGAGGTACTGAGATCAAGTAACAGCACCCACATAAGAACTGGGTGTGCAGCACCCACTTGTAAAACCAGTGTTGGGAAGGCAGAGGCTGGAGGATCCCCAGGCTTTCCTGCCTGGCCAGTCTGGGCCAGCTTGGTTCATATGTGCTAATGCTCTAAGTTCATATGTACCAATGTGCATTCAGCTTCTGAGGAGGGGGAATGGGAGGGAGACAAGGGAGGGGGTAGAGGGAGGGAGGAGAGGAGGGTGTTTGGGCTTCAAACTGTGGAGAAGCAAAAGTAGTTTCATAGCTGTTGAGGATGAGACCTCCTTCACCACCCACTGACCACTGGTGGGGAAGCTGGGACATGGCAGGATTGAAGACATTCAACTCCTATCTTCTGCCAACTGATCAGTGGGCCCATATATTTAACAGGACACCACATCTGTATGGAAAAGCTCTTTGTTTCCAAATCACAGTAGCATATTTACAATGCTTAAGGAGTGACTGACTTCTTATAATGAAGGTATGCTTGGTACTGTTTCAGGGTCTGTGTCTCTATGTTTTTATTTGTCTCCATATCTAGCTCCTGACGAGAATGTAGCAAAGAAAAAACAGATTAGCTTCCATATTTAGAAAGCCCGTGGTAGAGAATGATATGGAAAAAATTAAAATATATTTACATATATGGATAACAAGCATGAGTAGATTCATAAATATATATCATTTTATTTACTTTTGAATAAGTAACAAAGTGAGATGTTATCTGAACAGAGAAAGGATGAGAGAAAATTGGAAATAGAAACAAAATAGAAGGTATTTTTACAAAAAATGGCAATATGGAAATATGTTATTTTCAGGAAGAGCTGGAGGGCTTTGGCTTTAAAACATGATTCAAAAATACCTTTCTCAGTAGTATAATTTTCTCTGAATTGTAGCTTGTTTTGATATAAACTCATAAAACATTTGCATCCTGGCTCAAGACAAAGATTTTTTTTCAACCAAATATGATAAAAGTGGAGAAAGGTTAAGGAAGTGTTATCATTACACGAGTAAAACGAAGGTAAGACCCAACTTGTGGACCATGGAACAGGAGACTGAATTGTTGTGGCATGTTTGCTCTTTCCAGAAATAACGATGCTGACGCTTCATTATATTTACAAACACCTTGGCATAACCTTTGGCTCGGTTTCTGACTAGCTCATAACTTAATTTCACATTTATTCTAATCTAAATTCTGCCATGTGGCTGGTTACCCCTGCTCAGATTTCATGCGCCTGTTTTCCTTCGTGTCCTGGGCAAATCTTTCTGTGCTTGGCTCTATCCCAGTGTCCTTTCTGCCTATAGGTTGTCCCACCTCCTATTCTACCCTTTCCTATAGGCTATAGGTTTTTTTATTGACAGGTGATGTATCCATACATAAGAATTTCTCTCTACACTGATTGGCTGGCTCTTTGATATTAAATGATTGATTCACAGGTTGCAGATTAAAAATAATTACCATAGCCTAAGAACCATAGAACAGTGGGCCAAGTGCTCCAGAATTAGAGAGGATTCACTTCCTCCCCATGATGTTCTGTCCAGGCTTGCAGGGGATTGTCTGGCTGAGGGTTGCTCTTTCTCAAGCAGTGGCTGATTCATATGCTCCCTCCTTCTGAAAATGCCCTCCCAGGCGCTCCTGGATAGTGTTCTGCCAGTGGGCTCTCAGCAGCCTGTCAAGTTGACACATAAAACATATCATCACAGGTAGGCAGAAGGGAGGTGGCAGCTGCCCAGAAGAGACAGCATGGTCAGGAGCTAGGAGAAGAAAGTTGTCTAGATTTACAGGATGGGATCCAAGGGCTTCAGATCTCTCAGCATTCCAGATTATCCTGTAGCCACCGAGCCTTGCTCTTCCATGGCCTCCCAGAGCTGTGTAGTTCTGAGTGCTTGGTCCAGGTGTTTCAAGGGACAGAGACTAAAGGGTCTCTTGAGGCTGTTCCTAGGCTGGATGAATAAGCAGATGATGGTGCCATAGTCTTTATTCAGATGTACTTCCTTTGAAGGAAATGTTGAGGCTGGGAAGATGACTCCGTAAATGTCCGCTACACAAACATGAGGATGTGAGTTCAGATCCCCAGCATCTAAGTAAAAGGCGGACTAAGCTATGTGCATCTGTAAAACCAGCACCAACAGAGGAAGAGACTAGTGGATGCCTGGAACTACTTGACCAGCCATTCTCTCTGAATGGATGGGCTTCCTCTTCAGTGAGATATGGTCTAAATATAGAAACCTGGAAACAATGGGTTAAATCCCCCCTTTTTATTCTGCTATAGCATACATGAAACCCTTCTTGCAGCAGCCTGAGGAGGATCTGCCTTCAGCTCTGTTGATGCCTGTGGCCCTTGACTCTGTGCTGGCTCAGTGGCTATTTGATTAACAGTCTTGGTGGTCAAGGCTACTTCTTTCTCCTCCCAATTAGGGGCAGACTTAGAACAGTTTGCTGTGGATTAATTCTCGGTGTGAAATGTTTGGCATGCAAACCTACTTCCTTAACTGCTGTCTTTTATTTGCCGGCATGGCAAGCCTTTATTTGTTTCTATTACAAAACCAAATCCCTGAAACTCTAAGTTCTTAATATTTTGAAATTTCAATTATCCCCCTGATCATATCTCTATCTGCACTCCCATTTGCATGCAGGGAGAGCAGGCTGTAAACAAAAGCACCTTTTGAAGTGAAGAGAGTTACTGGAATCTCTAGCAGGAGCCCTTATTTGCCAGAGAGAAGTCATTTCCATAAGTAAGCCAGAAGAGGGCCTGTGGGAATTCAGGGCCCTTGGAGGATCCTGACCCTGCTTCTCTGAGCAGTAACCTTGCTGGGAAGTGAATTGACCTTGTGCCAAGTCTTGGTGTTCTGCGTGTCCTAGAGGGTCCCAGGTGGACTATGTGGAGATGGTATGCCTGTGAATTTTAGAGCTTGCTGCTCTTGGGCATATATACCAATACATATGGCTGCACACTTTAACTGCACTTGAAGTCAGAGAAATGCACTTATAGAAAACCTATGTCTCAGTGGTTAAGAGCACTGACTGCTCTTCCAGAGAACCCGAGTTCAATTCCCAGCAACCACATGGTGGCTCACAACCATCTGTAATCTGATCTAATACTCTCTTCTGGTGTGTCTGAAGACAGCTGCAGTGTATACACACACACACACACACACACACACACACACACACATGAAATAAATAAAATAAATCTTTAAAAAAAGAAAAAAGAAAAGAAAACCTGTGGCAAAAGCTACATGAACAATCGGATGCTCTTTCCAGAAAAACTGAGCAGACTTTGAGCTTACTCCACAGTATAACTCCTGGGCTGGGTAAATGGGGGATATAGACAGTTAGCACTGAATGCCAAAGACAGAGCAGGGCATGCTGCCCAGGGGATGTGACTGCAGGGGAAGGCAGGAGTCTGGGGCTGGATTCCAGTTTTTAGGTGAATGATAACCCCTTGACCTTCCTTGTAGCTCTTACAGGGCTCCTTAAAGCCAGGATCTCTTCCCAACTAGATCACAGTCATAGGTGCCAGAACTGTCTCAGCTGACCCATCAGTACCCAACCAGGATATTAACCCATCATGAAACTGATGGGTTAATACAATACCCTAGAGAGTAGAGTTAGGGAGTGGGTTGAGGTTGATCTGTGAGGAAGGTGTGGGGTGGAATCTTTGGGCTGCTTCCCAGACAGGATGCTATCTATCCCAGGGCTCCTTCTAGGTGGAATTGTACTGTGGCGGGCCTCTTGTCCTGTGAGTCACATCAGTCAGCTGAGCCTTAGTCCCAGGCAGTGCCCACTTGTCCAGGTATGAAACTGAGGAGTGAATGAAGGAACATAACTATATTATATTGAAAAACTTATGTCTTACAGAAAAGCCCTCCTCCATGGGCACAGTGAACTTTCCAGAACCTTTCTCTTTTTTTTTTTTGTTTGTTTGTTTGGTTTTTTTTGTTTTGTTTTGTTTTGTTTTGTTTTGTTTTTTTTTTTTGTTTGTTTTTCGAGACAGGGTTTCTTTGTGTAGTCCTGGCTGTCCTGGAACTCACTCTGTAGACCAGGCTGGCCTCGAACTCAGAAATCCGCCTGCCTCTGCCTCCCAAGTGCTGGGATCAAAGGCGTGCGCCACCACCGCCCGGCCAGAACCTTTCTCTATAGGAAAAGTGAGTGTTCCAGAATCTTTCTCCATGAGTATAGTAGGTATTCTAGACCAAGCTCAATGGGAACAGTGAGTGTTCCTGACACTTCCTTAAGAGGGACAGTGAATGTTCTTGCCCTTCTTCCACAGAACAGTGAGATTGAAGATCGTTTCTTACGGTAAACTCTCTTGAGTGCACAGCACATCAGCTATTTCCAGACTTACTGCAGGATTCGAGTACTCCTCTGTCTAGGAACTGGTCCAACCCTTGAGGACACTGTGATGAGCAAGGCTGTTTGTGCTCTGGTGAGTTAGTCTCCTGAGAGCTGGTCTGAAGATGGCAGTCTAGTCCAGATGGTGACTCCTGGCTGCTTGAAGGGATAAACCATAATGTCTCAACCAATAAAAACCATCTCTTGCTCCTACCCCTCCCTACTTAGGACCTATTCCATGTGGTCATGTCCCAGGCACCATCCAGATTGGAGGTTATCCAAAATAAGAGTTAGAGAAGTGGATGACCTTGAAGGGCTTAGGGGTAAAGTTTGAAAATAGGGTCTACATTCTACACACAGTATAAGCCACTCAGCACTCACCTTGTTTAAAGCAAGGTCTCAAGGATGGAGTGAGCACATGAGAGGCACCTATAAATAGATAGCACTGGAGTGGGACCTGCCCTGCCCAGGTGAGAGGGGACAGGCTCTTAGCCACTGTCCTTTGGCTGGAGTGAGCAAAACATGAACCTCAATTTTCCTTTTAGAATGCAGACTGACAATTAGCAAAAGAGTTGTTAGGGCAAAGCAACCAATCCAGGGCTTCAGAAGGCCAAGGCTGTGGTAAATGTTGCCTGATGCTCACCGAGTCCATCTAAGCAGAGCCATGGGCAGGAAGAGGGAGCCAAGCATGTCCCCAAAGAGGAATGTTTATTCTGATGATGGGCCAATTTTCTACCTCTGTTCTTTCTCTGTTTGTTTTGTTATTTGAAATTTTCTTTAGCAGTTTGCCAGGCCTGGTATATTTCTTTGTTTCACTATTTTTCATCTGTGCATAGATTACATGTTTTCAGCAGCATCTGCTGTGAATTTTAATTACGATGCTCAACTCAAAGGGAGCCTCACAAAGCAGCCTGCATCGTTAGCAGTCCAGGGCCATGTTTATGGCACAGACGGAGGTAGCACAGTGCATTGGGAGACTTGGAAGTCAGACAAAATACAACCCCACAGTTCTTTCCTGTCTCACTGCCCCTCCCCCATTTAAGAAGCATTTGTAGCAAGGGACCACTATGCATTAAATTACTCTTGGTTTTTGTTTTTCGCCAATAATTGTCCTTTGGTTCTTTGAGGTAACATCACAAAACCCTGGAAGCTTTTAAAGTAGCAGCCTGGGATTGGAGTGTAGACTGCTGGAAAATACATGTCTGCGTTTGGTTGTTTCAAATTGCAAAAATAAGCTTATAAAATGCCATAAAATCTGGCTGTGATTACTTATTAGCTTAGGAAGGTTTTCTGGGATACATGGAATTGAATCCCTACCCCCCAAGTCATCCTTATGTTGGTAATGCTGGTTCTATGTAGCTCAGCATGGAAGCTTAGCGAGCCCTGCTCACATAGGCATGACAAGCCAGGCTGCCGGTGTTCAGCACCTGGGGTCAGTCCTCCTGATGAATAAGGTGGGCAGAGCATGCTTCTGCGACAGAACACATTCCCAACAGGGCAGATTGTCTCTATCTTGGTCATTTGTACAATTCAGCCCCACGAGTGCATTTTATTTCATAAGAATCTGTTTGGGAGACATGATTCTGCAGTCCAGAATTTGCCCACTGCCATAGAGAAGGGAGCTGGGAATAGAAGATGGACATTACATTCATTGAAGCCCCAGAGTATGTCTGGGCTTTTGATTGGGGGGAAATATGTCTCCTCAGGGGCATAGATGCTCTTGATATGAGGCTGTAGGGTGTTGTGTTAACTTTTCTAATGGAAGTATGAACAAACATCTCACCCCAATAGGGCACCAGCAACAGAGCAAAGATTCTACTGATATCAAGCTTGATGAACCAGCATTATTGTAGGAGTGTGAGTAAAGGGTTACTTACAAGGCCGTGGGTAATGCCCAAACAGCCACCAAAACATCTCACCGTAGCGTAGATGACTTCCCCATAGTTGCAAGATGTGGTCCTCTTCAGTTTATTGTCTATGTCCTGTCTACTGTAATACCTCCTCAGCCCATGCGTACCGAGGACAGAATCATGCATAGCTGGGAACAGACTTTAGGAGTGAGGTAGTTGCTGGAATATCAAGGGAGTGTCTAATGACCTTTTTCAAACTCTCCTACCAGGGAATATCAACAGGCACAGCATTTTTGATTATCTCTTGTGCCTTAATTAAATTGTTAATGGATTCTGGAGCCCTCAAGATGAATCAACAGGTAAAGACACTTTGTGTGCAAGCTTGGTCATCTGAGTTTGATCCCTAGAATCCATGTAAAGATGAAAGGACGGAATTAACACCACAATGTTGTTCTCTGACAGCCACACATGTGCTATAACATGTTCTCCTCTCCCCACAACACGCAATTGCATAGTAATCGTAAATAATTTGTACCAAGATAGTAATGGCTATCACATGTGCCACAGCATGTTGTCCCCATGCATCGTGCATACATATAACATAATAAATAAAAATGTAAAGACTGTTACTCTCGATGGAGATAATGTCCTACAACACAAGACCTATGGCATTGATCTATGGAGGCTACAGAGGTACCCAAGGCAGATGTTATGTAATGTTTGCCAAACCGGATTCTCTTTTCTCCTGAGAACTTCTTAACCAGGTCACCAGGGGCCCAGCAGCAGTTATATGAACCCCAGCACCTGTTGGCTCCTGCAGGGCATACAACATAGACAGTACACTGGTGTCAACGGTCACTGCTATACCTCCTGCATGGTGCCTGCTCTAGCTAATTTGATCCCACCTGCCAGCTACCTGAACTAGACTCATGGTAATATTGAGACTGGCCAAAAGTACATGGCCTTCATGTGACAAGAAATGGCTGGGGGCTCGAGTCCAGTCATCTTCCCTAGAGCCCCAGAGGGTAGTGAATGACTTTGTGGCTTTTGTCTTTCAGGCTCTATGGCCTAGAGATCTTTGACTGTTATCATTCAATCTCCTTCTATTGGTCTCCAGTAAGGCCCCTCTGTGCTGCTCTTGACCTCATTGTAGTTGCTCCACCTTCTGGCCTTTGAGTGGCTGGCCATCCAGTCCTTACTGCTCTATCAATAGCCTATGGAATGAGAAAGGGAGTCTTGGGCGTTCAGCTCTGCATTACTTCCTTATTTTTCCACCAGTGTGCTAGGCATGCATTTGGCTATGAAGCATGGGTGTCTTAGTTAGGGTTTTACTGCTGTGAACAGACACCATGACCAATGCAAGTCTTATAAAGGACAACATTTAATTGAGGCTGACTTACAGGTTCAGAGCTTCAGTCCATTATCATCAAGGTAGGAACATGGCAGCATCCAGGCAGGCATAGGACAGGTAGAGCTGAGAGTTCTACATCTTCATCTGAAGGCTGCTAGCAGAATAAATACTGACTTCCAGGCAGCTAGGAGTAGGGTCTTAAAGCTCACATCTGGAGTGACACACCTATTCCAATAAGGCCACATCTACCTAAACAGAGCCACATCTTCTAATAGTGCCACTCTCTGGGTTGAGCATATACAAACCATAACCAATGGGTCTCTGTGACCCTCTGATTCCTGCTCTTGTGTTATCATATTTCCTGAAGCCTTTGCTTTCTCTGTACCTCATAGGAGGATTCTCCAATCTCTAGAAATGCCACACAGGCAGAAGAGATTTACAAGTGATGACTTTGCCTCATGGGTAGCAGCACGTTTATTAACTAGAACTGACACCTATCTCCTGTAGTAACATCTTTAAGAATTCTGGAATTTGGGTTTCTTTAAAAACACAGAAATATTATAAGAATGCATTTTTGTTTTAACCCTAGGTGTGGGGATATTGGGCTGCTTTGGACTGTCTGCAGCAGCTGACTATGATTTGCCTCATGCTCTAGCAGAGGCGTGCAGAGGCAAGCTGCAGATAGTTTCTGCAATTGTGTGGTGTTCGGAATTCTGGAAACTTTTCCTAGGGTAGATAAATGCTAGGGCTCTGAGGAGGCGGGGTTGGTGTGGTTGGTGGTTGGTGGTTGGTGGTTGGTGGTTGGTGGTTGGTGGTTGGTGGTTGGTGGTCATTCAGGGGGGTTGGTTGTGGTTAGTAGTCACATTCAAAGAAGAACAAAAGAAAAAATTAGATTCAGGGATCTTCATCTCTTCCTCTTCCCTCTGTCTTTCTTTGTCTCCTATCTAGTGATAGAAGAACAAAACAAGGAGATAGAGGGTGGTAAAGAAGAACCCACAAAGTAGCCAAGACCATCTACAAGCAAGGAAGAAACAAGAAGAAAAAATTACACTCAGGGATCTCCCCCACCCCTGTCCCCCTGTTCTTCCTTTCCTATCTAGTAATAGATAGTGAAACTGGAGGGATAAAGGGTGCACAAAAGAAGAACCCACAAAGGTCACCTACAGTTTCCTCTTTAATAAGGTGTGGAAATGAGACAGAGACTTAAGTTGTTTTGTGCTGGAAGCTGAGGGATGGTGCTTACCATGAGCAGTGAGAAACTGTTTGGTCATTTGATACCATGGCAAACGTGTCCTTTTTCTCTCCCAAGTCCCCCATCCAGTATTCATCATTGAACTTAACTTCTTAGGCTATTCTTGAAGGTGACAGTTTTCAGTGACTGTAACCATGTAGAAGAACGGATCAGGAAGGGTCTTATTTTTGCTTTTACCCCCTCCCCCCTTCTCACAACGAGACTGGGATGCAGATCTTTGGAGGAAGTCCACAGAGCCAAAGATCCTTCATGTCATGTCATATCTACAACATGCTCCATCCACTTGACTGGGTCACTGGCTGATATCACTCCAGGCTGAAGAAATATTTGTTAGTTTTCTTTACCTGATGTCTATTCTGGTATCCTTTTCTGTTTCTATGATAAATACCATGACCAAAAAGGAACTTGGAGAGGAAAGTATTTATTTGGCATATACTTTCACTATTGATGGAAGTCTGGGCAGAAATTCAATGCAGAGACTTGAACAGAAACCACTGCTGATTACTGGCTTGTGTCCTCTGGCTTGCTCTGATATCTTACGTATTCAGCCTAGGTCTATCTGCCTAAGGATGGTATTGCCCACAGTTGTCTGAGCCTTCCTAAATCATTTAGCAATCAAGAAAATGTCCCATGGACACATCTAGAGGCCAGTATGATGGTGGCAGTTCCTCAATTACGGTTCTCTTTTCCTAGCTTTATCAGGTTGACAACCAAGATTAGTTATCAAAGTGCCCCATTTGTGACCTATATACCTGATTGAAATTTTTCGTAGCTATATCAGATTGACAACCAAGATTGGTTATTAAAGCGTCCCACTTATGACTTACACACCTGATAGAAAAGACAAATGCTCCAAGGTGCTGAGGCTGAAGCACTTGTTCTCCTCCTTCTAGGACTCTGGACTCACAGTATGGCTAGCTGTCCAGTCTTAGCAGTGAGGCCACCCTGGACCCTGCTATGCCTGGGACTTAGAAACTGAAAAACCCCAGAGGATGGCTTCTTTGCTGTGCACATTTGTTTGGTGTAGTGAAGAATATCTCTACAGCCTTGTTGTGGCTGTCCCTGGTTGATGGATGTACAGGGTGACTCAGGCTACCTGGTGGGGCCTGCCAATCTACCACAGCTCTCAGGAGCGGTGGCTATCCATGGCTGATGGGTGTGCAAGATGACGTAAAGTGCCTGGTAGGGCCCATCAATCTACCGCAGCTCTCAGGAGCAGTGACTTTCAATTCAGCGAAGAGATGCCAAGTGGGAAAGCAGCTATAACTTTCCCAATAAATTTATTATAAATTTTCGCCCCAAGTGCTTCAAGAATCTACGAGGGAAGCATCTTAAGCTTCTGTTGGAAGGCGTATGTTTGCAGAAAAATGTGAAAAGAACCATTTCCTTCCAACTGAGTATAAAACAGGACTATTTTCATCAAATATGCTGGGGCTTTTATAGCTCTGAGTGTTTGAATTTTGACCTCACCATCTCATTCTGCATGCCTTTCTGTAAACATGTCCAGGGGACTGTTTATCTGCCAACTGGGCTTTAGTAACTCAAAATACCACTTTCCTCTCCACCCCTTTCCATTCCGGAGACTCAGGAAATCTGGAAGGGCCAGCACCTACCACAGTTTCCCAAGAGACTCTGCAGAAGCATCAGCGTACATTTGGAAAAGAAAGTTCTGGCAGTGCTACTAAACTAAAAATAAAATTTTGTGATAATTTTATTTTCTTCTTGTTCTCTTAATATAGTTGGTGTGAGCAAGGCAAACTCTGTACTGAACTGTTTTAAGAAGTTTTGTTACTGATGAAAAACAAGGCTCCTCTTTTATCATCTCAGTCACCTGGAGTGCAGTGGATTAGAGCAGAGTCACTGGGAAGGTTGTGGAAGGGCAGAGGACTGGAGGAATTCTGCCCCAGCAGGGAGACTATTTGGAAGCTAGATGTCATGTGAGTTCACACGCTGCCTTCATGATCCGTGATTGCCATTTTTCTAACTTGGTTTGTTTCATACTGAGGTTATGTTGATGGTATTGTCTAAACACCGTCTGATGTTGTCTCCAACCTTACAACCCTGCAGCTCTTAAATTCTGGCTATAGCATATCCCCAGACACTAGGTCCATGGGGGTTTCTGGGTCTCTGTTCCATCCAGTTTTGTTGAGAAGCAGGCAGTTCTTGTGAACAGCTGAAATCATTGCTGGTCCCACAGGACAGGCATCCTGGTTCTTTACTGTTAGTAACCTCCTCTTATTAAGTTCACAGCACGGCTGCGCTGCGCCAGCTCTGATTTCTTACTTGTGAATATTAAGTGGCATTCTTATTGAGAACATATTTTCCCTTTTATGAATATTATGGAGGCTCATGTCCTCAGCAGCAGGGAGCACGGAGAGCAGCACAGAAGGCCTCCAAGGAGTAGAGCGCAGAGAACGGCTCCTGTGCCTGCAGAAGTGTGGGCGTTGAGAAGGTCAGCAGAGCGCAGGTGTTCTCAGCTCTTCAGTCGGCTTCCACAGGGCAGCAGGGACTCCTCCAGAGGATGTTGTGGAAGCAAAGAATACAGATGCAAGTGTACTGTGTGAGCTTTTTGTTTTTCAAGGACTGAACGAATGTCTACTCACTCCAGATAGGCCACCAAAGTCATGATTCCTTCTGAACCTAGCTTGATGATCTAACAGTCTTAAGGAAAATGGGACTGGGATTACTTATAGCAGTAAATGTAATCCCAACTCAGTGATGCCCCCAAATAGTCTCACCCCAGCATAGATGAGGACTTACCCACAGCTGCATAGAAGGAGCACATGCTTTGGCTTATCCCCCCACCCCCACCCCATCTCCTGTATGCTCTAACACCTCCAGAGCCCAAGTGCAGCTTGGACAGAATTATACGCAGGTGCAAGAGGGAAGACATGGCTTGCCTCTCAGGTGAGAGTCTAAAGACCCCTCCCCTAGGCTGCCTTATGAGGGACTGTCAACAGGCCAATCCTGAGGGATTTGTGCTGGTAATAAGGGCTGACATGCTTGGGAGACAGCATATCTCAATAATGTGAGAGCCAGATGTGCGGTGATAGGCAAGAAGGGGACATGTTTTCTCAATGTGTGTGTGTGTGTGTGTGTGTGTGTGTGTGTGTGTGTGTGTGTGTGTGTGTGAAACTAATCTACTTCTGAGCTCCTCCAGCATCCCAAGCAGAGGAAGAGGTCCTGTACCCAAGAGTCAGCATGCTTTTGCCAGTGGTGAAACCTTGGCTCCTTGAATACCTTCCATGTCTCAGGCATCACACAGGAATGCCTGACCTGTGGATGCTCCAGGGCCAGGGGGGCACTTCTAACTTTCACCCAAGATGAACTGTGGGAAGTGCTGGCTGGGTCTGCTTCTGCTCTCGGGGTGTCCAGGCACCATTGTGCACCAGGCTAGACTGAAAGGAATGAAGCGTAGCTGGGTGTGTGGGTTAGCAGGATCCCCAGCTGGCATGAGTGTGAGAGAAATAACCTCCTGAGATGGTTTTCAGTGAAACAGCTCTCTCTATTGGGGGCAAACAAGGGCTATATAAAATTGAGAGAGGGTAGGGGTTTTCGGGGTGAGTGTACATTGTTGGCTGGGGCTGAGGTGCTGATGTAGTACCAGGAAGCATTTGTGAACACAAACATTGTGCTTGGGGATCTCCTGAGCGAATGGTGCATTGAATTTCGTTGCATTTCCAATCAAACTAATTAGGAGAGGCAGCTCTTCTAGGTAAATCATATCATCACCATGTCAAGGCCAAGCATATTTTTTTTTAGAGAGTACTTAGTACTTATACCATCAAGTCCAAGTTGCATGCTAAAAATATGCACAGACTGATTGCCACCTGCTTGAGAATCAGAGTTGATGGACGTACACAGAAACAGTGGCATTCATTTCCATACTGATTTCCTTTGAAAACTAACTTGATATGGTCTGAGTGCTATACATCTTCATAAATCACAGCTCTGAACTTCAGAAGAAAGAGGAGATCTGGGTGCCCTGCAGCTCAATGGGGTGCTGGGGTCAGTGAGTACTCACCTGTGTCACCTGACGGATACATAGAAGGTCTGTTGGGACAAAACCTGGCTCTTGGCTATGAGGTCCTGCTGCAAAGGGATGAGGAACCAGTAGCTATTCCTGAAGAAAACCAGGAACATGTCACAGTAGCAGCTATGCTGTATTTTTAATTTATGAAGCAGAGTAGTTGTGGGGAAAATTTTAAAGGCAGGAAAGATTTTGAGACCATTGCCTGTAATTCATTGTTTATCACACAAGTGCGCTGAGAAATTAAAGGTTGGGGAAAGGTCCAGAGGTTTTCATGCAGGAGAGGCAAGCTTCCCTTTCCTGGGATACTCTAGACTTTCTGTCAGTTTCTTCTAAGACATCCCCTCTTTTTCTTTTCAAGTAAAGTTTAATCTGAAGTTTCTGCAGGGAAAAACAAAACAGTAAGAGACTCAGTTGGAGCACTTCTAGGGATGCCCCTACCCCAAGTCAAGTTATAGCTGAGTCAGTTCCTTGCGATACATCTGCTTCCCCCCGGTGGCCTTTCTGGTCCCTACAAACTTTGCTCTTGAACCAGGAGCACAGAGTCATCATGCTGGACTTTGGTAACCATCTTGTCAGGTATTCCCAGAACTGTGGCAACTTAGCCTGGATCTGAGTGGCCCCTGTGCTAATAGATGGTAGAACACTGAACTGTTCCTGTCCACTGCCTCCATCTCTGCGCCTCTGTGACACACCTGAGAGGATTCAGTCCTATTCAAAGGGATCCCTTGTCCATCAAATGTCTACACATCCCCTGATTTTATCAATGAATTTATATAAGGGAGACATCTTGTTTATTTGGCATGGTATCTCACCTAAATTTCTAATGTAAAAAGGTTCTCTCAAAAGGACAATGTCTCCCCATGGAATTCTGTCATAGAATTCAGTCAGTGATCAATAGGCCGGAAGTACAAGAAATGGCAACTCTCACTTCAGAATACTCCACAGAGAATGAGTGGAGAAGAGGACTCTCCAGTGGGGACTTGTTTACAAACAGACCTGAAAAGAGCTGATTCTACTTCATTAACATCATGGAGATACTCTTTTTGAGCTAAAATGGGATCCCTAGAGTCTTCTGGCAGCTCCAGGGTTACCTCTATTTAATACCAAGCTTTTCTCATTTAAATCTGTCATGGGAAAATGAGTTGGCTTTGAAGTCCCTTGTGGGTTCCTGAGGGCTATTAGGGTTCAGTGTTGGACTGTGAATGTGTAGACTATGACCTTTGGTAGATCCCATTATTGAGGTCAAGTACTATCAGGGAGCAGAGGGTGATATACATTTGCTTCTGGGGCACAGAAGTGGCCCCGAGCCAGGAGAGTGGGGAAGTTGATGACCAGTGAACGCACACAGCTGAACTTGTTCAAGGTGGAGTTGACTGACGATTGTCTGATAAATGTTATCTACAGAATAGTGGACGCTGAAATTGTTCATCAATCTACTGATCCATTCACCCATTCATCTTTTTTCTCAAGTGTTCCTTGGAAAACTCCTTGCCCATACTGTGCTGAGATACAGGACTGATGGTATGATGTTACCTGGAGCGTTTGTCTATCTTCAAAACTCTATCTGCACTGGAAGTTAGAAACCATGACCTCTTTTCTCATGTTAAGGCTAAATCACACATTTCAAAGCATTTGACCCTCGTCTTATTTCCCACCATACTGTTTTCTATGTAGATCAGCTCTGCTAGTTGAACCTCCTGTTCTCCTGGGACGCAGAGACATTCTTTGGGACCCCCACTTGGGTAAATGAACACCATCTGCCTTCTCCAGAGGTTTTACTCCACTAGCTGTCACTAATAGAGGTGACAAAACTTACCCTCCCTCCCTAAGCATCAATGTCTGCTTTTCTTTTTTCAATCCATTTATATGTCATGCTGCTTAGTTTCAGAAGGGGATGCATGAAGAGCTTTAAGAGGGCTTTAAAGCGTTACTCCTTCTGCTTCCATTCTGTGGGTTACTGAGTGGGAGATAACAACAGTAGCAACTTTTGTTGGCTAATATAAGAAATAAAAAGACTGATGTCCATGTGGAAGATGGACTGGTAAAGACTTCCTCGTCTTCACAGCTCCATCAGTGTGCTCCTGGCTCAGCGCATTCTTCCTCAATTCCAAGGAACACAGGGCTTTCCTCTAGACCTCATTTCTCCCATGTCACCTGCACCATGTGCTGTGGTCCAGGCAATGCTGCTGGCAGGTAGATTCAGTGTCTCTGCTTAGGGATGTTGCTGCCTTTTTCTTCATGTCTGGGGGACAGCCTTCCAACAGTCTGCTTACTGATGGATTATTACTATGAAATTAAGAACTCAGCTCATAATACCTATTGTAACAGTAGTATCATATTTCAAAAAGACTTTTTTTCTTTCAAAATCTAAGAACAATTTTGGCTAAAGTGCATGTATTTGTTTTATGTTGTTTTTTAAAAAGGAGAATATATATGAAATTAGAGAGAAAGGCCAGTGATCTTGGTTTAATGAAAGTTTTTAGTTTCTGAGTTTTGACTGGATTGAATTATGTTTAATCTTGTAAAGACCTCAGGTGGCAAGAAAGGATTAATGAAATGTTTTGAGCTCAACTAAGCAAAGGGGCATAGTCACCCCACATGCTCAGTGTTTCTAGAAAACAAATGATAAAAGGACATCTGAGCTCAGGGAAAGTCTCCTGCTGTCTTCCTTTTAGTGTCTTCGTTAGTTGCTTTTTCTTTGCTGAGGTGAAATGCCTGAGAAAAAGATCTTAAGGGAGGCAGAACTGATTTTACTCAGAGTTTGGAAGTACTGTCTATTTTGATAGAGAAGGGATGGATCAAGAAGGTACCACCCATGATGGCGCAGAAGGCGTGGAACAAGAAGGTACTGACCAGCATAGTGGAGAAGGTATAAGCACCAACCACTGTGATGGAGAAGGTGTGGAGCAAGAAGGTACTGTCCACCCGGTGGAGAAGGTATGGAACAAGAGTGGCTCTAGCTTTGGTGGCAGCCCTGTGAAATAACATGAGCCAAATGCTGCTGCTCCTGACAGATTTTTCTTTTTATGTTCAGTCTAAGCCCCAAGGCCATGGATTGAAAGGTGATGTCTAAATCCAGGCTGGGTCTTCCTTGCTCAGTTAAGCCTCTTTGGAAATGCTCTGATGGACACACCTGGAGGTATGTCTCCCAGGTGATTCGAAACCCACCATGTCGACAATGCAGATAAACTATTATGGTGCCTGGGATGGCTAGTCTTGGTTGTCAACCTGACTACATCTGGAATTAGCTAAGACTTAAATGACTGGGCACAGTTATAAGGGATTTTTTTTCTTAATAAAATCATTTTAAGTGGGAAGACCCACTTCTAATCTGAATCTTTGATGTGTGAAGAAGTTATACTTTAATCTGGACCACACCTTCTATATAAAGGATGTGGAAGACATAAGCTTACCCTCTCTTTGCCTCCTTGCTCAAATGCAAGTCTGTTCCTTCACTGGCATTACAGCCTACTCCTTTTGGATTGCAGCATATACTGAAGACTAACTGAGACAACCAGCTTTATAGACTGAATAACTACTGCATTCTTAGACCTTCTTTCAGTAGACAGCGCTGTTGGACTAGCTGAACCACAGCTTGAAGTAATTCTAATAAATCACACACACACACACACACACACACACACACACACACACACACACAC
>JANHMN010000003.1:125250271-125265463 GCA_030674055.1 Rhabdomys pumilio
CACACACACACACACACACACACACACACACACACACACACACACACATGATGTATGAAATGAATGAAAACATTTCATTTATTTATTCATTCTTTGAGTTCTGTTCCTCTAGACAACCTTGATTACTACAGTGCCCACACAAATCTAAATCTACCAGGTTCCCTATAGCCTGAGCACATGGTGAGTCCTCAATGCCCTGGCCTATTTCATTTCAGAGGCTGGAGAGCTCAGCCTACTTCATTTCTGCACCATGAGTTTTTGATGCCTGCTTGCAAACACCACAGTGTTTGATGCCCACTTGCAAGACTTGCCTCTTTGGGGTATCAAAATGTATTTTGTGATGTACTAGGGATAGAATGCTGGTTCTGAAGTCTACCAAATACTACAGCGAGTTTTAGCCTACCTCAGTCTCTGTAAGGTATTCTATAAGTAGCTGTAGATGACTAAGAATTATGCCATTTGTATTAAGCCCAGATCTGTTTCTGAGTATGTGGTCATGCTGCTGTGAATGCATGAACATGTTTTACCTTCCACCTTTGTCACTGTGTAATGAAATGTCTCTGTGTAGCTCAGAGAGCACTGATGTATCATCTTCATCACAGTAAACATGCTCCTGAAGGCATGGTTTCTTGTCAAAATGTTGAAAGTCTTGTTAGAAGGTATGTCTGAGATGATTGTTGTTGAAACAATGATGTGACTATGAAGACTGATTATTAAGGACTAGTTCAAATAAATTGAATTATTAAATTGAAAACAGTTAAAAAAATCTCAAGGAGGAAAAAAACGGCACCTGAAGTCTCTTTCTGAAGGGACAAATTGCAGTGCAATGCCTGCAACATGGCTTTGCTTCTGGAACATCCTTCTCCCCTCAGATTGAGGCTGGCACTGTTTCTGAGTGACTTCACTCATCACTGGGGTTGGCAATGGTCCTGAGACTATTAGCTTCTGCATTGTCTTTCCTTTTAGGCTTTCTGTGTATACCTGTCTTTTTTTAATTATTATTATTTTAGACTTGCCTTAGGGAGACAGGTGGACGTTACCCATGGAAGGCACAGATAGATTCTAGCTTTTCCTCTTATGGCATTGGGATTCTGTCCTCATCAGAACAATCTGGGTCCAGCATCTCCTCCCTAGCTTGTCTGGAGCATTCTATGCTATTTCTTGAAGCTAGTGAGCTAACCCACTCAGCCTGGGCATCTTGACTGTCCCCTGCATGCCTGGAAGCCTTTGTACTTGTCTCTTCCTCTGTACATATTCCTCACACCTCTCTGTTCCAAGGCCCACAATGTGGGGCCTGGTGACCCTTTCTTGTTCTCAGAGAACATATCTAACCTCATACCCTCCCCAACGTTATACTCTACAGACAGTCCCTCACTCTTTCTATGCATCCATCTTTCCAATCTGGCTGTTCTTGCAACCTCGATAGAAGACAGAAATGGCCATTTTGCAGGTCAGACTCTTTCCTTAGGAAACTTTGCTACTGCCAAACTAAATCTCTGGAAGACATAGATGCATCCTGTCACAACTCTGGTCACTCCTTCCCTCTTTTGCTCTCTTCACTGGCTTCTGACTCACAATCACTGGCTTGTCTCACCATGTCACCAAAGTATTGCTGTTAAAGATGCTGTTGTCATTGTCCTGTTATCTCCCACAGAGAAACTGTCTCTGACTTGAATTACCAACACCATTCTCTCCCCTTAGGAGTTACCTACATCATGGCCTTTTCAATGTCCACTCATACACTCATCAGTGTTGGAGGTAGGACATCTGGCCTGTTCTATCAAGAAAATCTTGAGTTGTGCTTGATCCTCCTGTTTTATGAAGAAATAGTAGTAGGAGAAGATGAGAGGCCACTGTCCCTCATCTCTGGGTGAATTCTTCTCTCAGAGGTTTATGCAGAGCTGGTTTTCATCTTTTACCTCCACCATCCACTGTGGACACCAGGACATTGTCATGATCCCTAAGCCATCCCTACATCACTTGCCCATGTGATGTTCAAGCCTTCATACAGACCTCTCTCCTGAGCCTCAGGCTTGACCACACTGTACAGTCACTCAAACTTGACCATGCCTGGTCTTCAGCCAACATCTCCTCCGATCTTTCTTTCACAGTTATCATCTCTTAAAAACAGACAGACAGACAGACAGACAGACAGACAGACAAAAAGACCAGACCATTCCTCCTTGAGAAACTCCATTTTAGCAAACCTTGCCATGTTGATGATGCAAGAATCTACCACCCCAAAGCTTGTCTGTCTCCAAGTCTTGGGGTCTTGATCCATCAACAACACCAACACACCTTTCCTGCCTAGACTGCTGTCACCATTTCTCTGTCTACTTCCTTCTATCCACACCGACCCTTCAGGACTCTTCAGAAGGCTGATACATTTTAGATACTGCTATTGTTTTAACTCTGAAGGAGCTATATAGCCCCCAAAAGAAGGAAGAAGATGTAAACCCAAGGGTGTACTTGGTCGAGTCCATTCTGCTTCTCTGGTCTTCCCATCAAGGCTCTTCTCTTGACCTCCTTCCATTCACAGCAGCCTTTAGCTCACCTCATTTCTCTTCTGGGAGACTTTCTCTTGTTTTGCCTTCTGTTTGAGCCTTGTTTGTCCCTGACATCTGAGCTTCTCAAGGCAGTGCTGCTGTTCACAGGATTGAGTCACAGACAGTGTGCTTGAGTTTGCTAGTCCAGGGTCACCACCCACTCTGCCTCAGTTGCTAGGTGCAGAGGAGGGTGAGGGCTGATGTATCCCCAGTTCCACAGTGCTGTGCTGGATATTGGAGCTAACCCAAGGGGAAGGCTGGGTTATAAGGAGGTTGGTTGCTAGAAGATCATATTTACACGTTGGCTACATCCTGCCCACACTGCATGAGATGGAACCTGTGTTCTGTTTCCTCCCATCTTCCCTCCTTCAAATATCTTCTTCCCCACCCTCACATTCTCACTTGACCTCAGATCTGAAGTGATGCTGGTGTCTGGGCATCTCTGTGCAGTGCCGTCTTTGTGACTTTGAAGATCTGGGGCACTTGCAGAGTGATCAGATCTCATGAACCGAGCCCTTCCCCCACTGCTCTCATGGTGCCCATCAGGAGGAGAGTTTTCTTTTGAAAGTTTATGGCCTCAGTGCTTCGAAGGCAGTTACAGTGCCCCGAACAGCTGTTACTCCTTGCAACAGTGGATCAGAAATGAAGCTGTGCTCTGGCTTAATGGAAATTGTCCCTTGAAAGGTTTGAATTTCGAACATTTATTCTCCATTAATTCCAAGTAGATTCAAAAGTTGAGCAAAACAGCCTCCGTCTTCCCTTTTGGTTGCAGGATTTTTTTTACTGAGAAGAGGGTGTCACAGCTGCTGATTTGATTGCTGGTATCAGGATGAAGAGTTTCTGCAAATGTGCCCCTGTTTCCTGACTTGTATCGTTCCAGCTGCAGGCTGGGCACCTGCAGTGCCTAGTGCACTGTGAAGCCGCCATGCTGGGATGGACAGCATATATCTGTGTTAGTTATTTTTCTCTTTTATGTGATAAAATATTGGATAAAAGAAACTTAAGAAAGGAAGGATTTACTTTGGCTTACAGTTTAAAAATACAGTCCATTGGTCCATCATGAAGGAATAATCATGGAGGGAGGGACATGAAACAGCTGCTCACCTTGCATGCACTGTCAGGAAGCAGAGAAAGCTGAATGATGGTGCTTACCTTGCTTTCCCCTTTTTATTTAATACTGGACTCCAGCCTATGACATGGTGCCCACCACATTTAGAATAAGAACTACCTCTTCAGGTAAACCTGTCTTTAATATACCCATGGATACCCCCAGACACATTTTCATGGTTTATCTAAATCCTCTCTAGCTGACAGTGAGGATTAAGTGTAGCAACACTATATTTATATGATTCATATGTGTAGATACACACACACACACACACACACACACACACACACACAGAGAGAGAGAGAGAGAGAGACAGAGAGAGAAAGAGAGAGATACTAAGATGGAGGGAGGAGTGCCAGAAGGATTCCTGAGTAGAGAAGGTGGCTCAGAGACTTTGTCCTGGACCCTGTTCCTTCAAAAATGAATTCTCTCACCACCTGAGAGATTTCCTGGTCTCACATTGGGGGAACTGGCAGCTATATGAGGTCCTTACATGGTTTGGGTGCTGAGCATCTAGTCAGGAATAGTAGGGGCTTTGAAGCTGGGTTTTAAACACCCTGCACATAAGCAGTAGGAGTTGGTGTTTTCTGATCAATGATGCTGAGATACAGGGTCAGTATAAACCTTGCCTTTGATCATGCTAAGCTGGTGGTGAGAATGAGAAACCACCAGCTTGAGAATAGCCTGGCTTGAGAAACCACACTCTGCCCATGGTATTGTCTTAGCTTTAAATTCCAACTCAACGCAGCCTAGAGTCACCTGAGAAGGGAGTCTCAATGGAGGGATTGCCTAGATTTGTTGGCTTGTGGGCCTGTCTTTGAGGGATTGTCTTGATTGTTTATTGCTGTAGGAAGGCCCAGCCCATTGTGGGTAGTACTATCCTTCTGCCTGTGTGTCTGAACTGCATGAGAAAGGTCACTAAACATGGGCTGCTGAGTGATCCAGCAAGCAGCTTTCCTCCATGTTTTCTGCTTTGAGTTCCCACCTTCTGTGATGGACTACGACTTGGAAATACAAGTCAAACAAATCATTTCTACCCCCAAGTTGCTGCAGTCAGAGTTGTTTTTATCACATAACAGGAAGGCAATAAGGACATTGATCCTGTCTCCAAACCCTTATACAACCCAGCCTTGGGCCAGCACAAGCAGAGTGATTCCTGGGTTTTTTTTTTTTGTTTTTTTTTTGTTTTTTGTTTTTTGTTTTTTGTTTTTGTTTTTTGTTTTTGTTTTTGTTTTTTTTTTTTACCTGGGAAGTCGGAAGTGTGGCCTTTAAGCTGCTTTTTTGTGGCACTCATGGGAGATTGAAAGTCCATACTCATGTGTACCTGGCTTTGCACATCACCTGCTTGCTTGTGTTGCACTGACTTTGAGTTCTACTGGGGAAATTCTGTGCTGGGAGATTAGCCTTCCATTCATGAGGCTACTCAGCCTCCCCTTGAGTCTCAGCAGGCAGACTTGCCCACTCCTTTTGCACCGCTGATCCCAATCAGCTCAGGAGGGCACAAAGAGGAAATCATTGTATACTGTCTACCTAGTGCCCTCTGCTGTGTGTTATGGACCAGTGTGTGCCTCTTGAATACACCTTGGCTGACTGTGTGGGTTTCTGGTCACCCTCTAGTGATAACAAATCCAGGGGAATCCACCTCAAGCTCCAAGTCTTTTTCCCTCCTCTGCAAGTCTCTAGTGACTTGTAGTGAGGACAGTGGGGTGTATTCTGTGAGGACCTCTCCTTACTAGGTCCCTTCCAAAGTAGGTATGAAAATAGACAATAGCCTTCTAAACACATGGTATGGTTGGAATATACTGTTGGGTGTGTGAAATCCAGAAGCAAACCATGACAAAAGGTTATGCTTAAAAGGCCATCAGAATGAAGTTGGGAGTGCACTGGAAAGCAGGACTTACGAATGTGCCAGAAAGTGGACTCCTTTAGAAGGGGGAATAAAATAATCATAAGAGGAAGATGGAGGGAAGGAACTAGAAGGGAGGGGGTGGGGAAGGGATTGGGGGGTTCAGGATCAGGTGTGGAGAAGGACAGGAGAGATGGCCATGAAAATGAATGGAAGTCTGCAACTGTGGGGGTGAGGAGGTGGAGGACATCTGGATGAGACAGAGACCTGGGGTTAGGGAGGTTCGAAGAATCAATGGTGGTGACCTTATCTGTGACTCACAACATTGGGGATATGGAACCTGAAGAGACCACCTCCTGTATCCAGACAGGAACTCCAGTGGATCGATAGAGACACCAACCCACCCACAAAACTTTTAACCCAAAATTTATCCTGTCTATAAGAAATGCAGGCATGGGGGATGGAGCAGAGTCTGAGGGAGTGGACAACCAATAACCGGTCCAATGGACAAGAACCAGTCCCTGACACTATTAATGATACTCTGTTATGCTTACAGACAGGAGTATGTTGTCCTCTGAGAGACTCCACCAAGCAGCTGACTCAGATGAACACAGACACCCACAGTCAAACAGTGGATGGAATGTGGAGACTCTTATGGAAGAGCAGGGGGAAGGATTGTGGCTCTGAAGGGGCTAGCAACTCCACAGGAAGACCAACAGAGTCAACTAACCTGAATCCTTGGGGTTCTCAGAGGTTGAACCACCAATGAAAGAACATACACAGGCTGGACCTGGGCCTCCCCGCACATATGTAACAAATGTGCACCTTGGTCTTCATGTGGGTCTCTAACAACTAGATTAGTGGGTATCACAAAAGTTGTTGCCTTTTCATGGGGAAGTTCTTCTAGATGGGCTGCCTTGTCTAGAAGTGCCTGGCCTTGCAGAGACTTGAAATGCTAGGGTGGGAGTATACCCAGGGGTCCCCCACTGATTCAGAAGAGAAGAGGAGAGGGAATGGGAGAGGGATTATGGGACGGTCTGACCAGGAGGGGGCAGTGAGTGGGATATAAAGTGAATAAATAAAAAATTAAATTAAATTTTTTAAAAAAAGAAAAAAGAAAGAGACAAAGAAAAAGAAAATGGATTCCTGAACTGGGCACCTGGTCATGAGCCTTTGGACCAGGGCTGCCATGCTCTGACCACTCCTGATGTGTGCTGTGTGCTCTTAGCTTGAGTTGATCCTCACGACTGGACTTGTTTGTGTGAATGTGGGTAGCTCAAGGCTAGCATGGGTCCTCTGTCCCAGCAAGCCTATGCCATGGCTCTGGGATTCCCTTTGCGCTTATCTCTACCTTTCTGGCAAACATCCTACATATCTGTATTTCCTTGAAACATTCATGCAGAGCTGTCTGAATCTTTTTCCACCTAAATTGCAATTCCCAAGACCCCAGGTAGAGCTCCTCTGATTTTGCCATTACTAAGTTTTGAGTTGATGGACAGCTGTGTGGAGTGTGAAGAATCACGGGCACTTCAGTCTTGGTCCGGTGCTGGTTTCTGCATTAACCCAAGGGGAAAGCGGAATTAGGGAGAAGTTGGCTGGTAGACGATCATATTCACACGTTAGCTACATCTTGCCCCATACAATGGTACCTGTGATCCGATTCCTCTTGCCTTTCTTCCTTCAAACAACTTCCTTACCACCCTCACCATCATCATTTCTGTTTCTTTTTCTCCCTTTTGGATGTCATACAACCAACAACATATCCCAACAGCACATATGCCTCAGAGACTTTTGTCCTTTTCCATACCTAGCCTCCTCATGCCATCTCAGCAGTGGAGACAGGGACCTAATGGGGAGAGGTCCTCACAGGATACACCTCTGTTTCCTTAGGATGGATCACTGGTGATTTATGGAACAGGGAAAAGAGACTTGGAGTTTGAGCTAGGTTCCCCTGGACTTGTTACCATTAGAGGGTGACCAGAAATCTACAGTCAGCCAAGGTATCATCAAGAGGAACACATCTTCATCCATGGGTCTCAGGACCTCAAATATCAGCGCCAAGATGCACTCAACTTCCTTGTAGTCTCTCAACACCCTCCTCCATACATTCCTGGCCCTGTCCACACTGTGTCCATACCCACCCCCTCCAGCCACAAAGGAGATGTCCTATTCTCTGTAGTGTCTTCTTCCCTCGCATGCTCTACAGACTTCCTTCTTTCTACCCCATCCTCACCATAATTTACCATGTGCTGTGACAACACACGCTTCCTCAGTGACTGGGAACTTGTTAGTAGTCTTCAGCTATGGATAGGTCTTTATTTCATCTCAGCCTCAGAGGATGCAGAAGGTTGCCATCAAACATTTGAGAATAACTTTTGACTTTTAGAGAGCTCCCTGAAGCGTGGACCTATGCATTAGCAATTGTTGGACAATTTGGGTGTTTCCATTTTCATTTGCATCAGGTTTGTCCTCCTTGTATATTCCATTCAGGTTGTTTCCAAGCTCTTTGATGATGTGACATGGACTCTGGGTACAAAACCGACTATACCATCAGCATCAGCTCTCCTCTGGCCACATGCTTGGGCATCCTTGTTGGAATTTCCTCCTGTCCTCTGCCAGGTTACAAAAAGGCAGGTATCTACGATGCTTCAATAGACAGAAGGATCCAATATTATAGAACATAAAGGGAAAAGGAAACCCCCTTCTATCTGGTTCTTAGAAAGATTACCGTTGCCATGTTCTAAACAGCAAAGCCACCATGTTTGTGTATTTAAAGTATGAATACATTAAAATAATTACAAACCAGATGTATTTGCAAACCTTTCAAAAGCAATAGCTCCATCAAGGAAATACTTAAATAAAAAATAAATGATTGCAATTTTCAGGTTGAGCAATAATGTGCTTATAATTGCAGTGGCTAATACATACATCTAATGAAGCATATCTATCTTCCTGCAGGAGTACCACTGATCAACGTGTGATGGAGTGATGTAATAAAGAATACAGCACTGCTCCAAATGGTTTTAAAAGCCCCAAGCATCTCACAGTGCTTTATGTTAATCAGCATAGAGAGTGCCATCAGTTTGCCCAACTCTTTGCTAAGTGCTAAGGTCCACTTGTACTCTGAGGGGCTCTTAGCTAGCTAAAGGAGAAAGGTAATGCCCACAGCACTAAGCCAGGTCCCATTAGTTACTTTTTCATTGCTGTGATAAAATAACACAACTAGACAGAAACTTAATGGGGAAAAGGAGCTTATTTTGGCATACACGTCCCAAGGGTTAGAGGCCAGAATGGTAAGAAAACGTGGCAACAGGAATCAGGAGCAGGAATCAGGCATGTCATGGCTTTCATCCATATGTAAGAAGTGGAGAGAGCTAGAAGCAGAAATGAGATCATAAGCTCTCAAATCTCATCCTAATGGCATACTTTCTCCAGCAAGGCTCCACCTCCTGAAGGTCTATAACCTCCCCAAATTACACCACCAACTGGGGCTCAGATGTTCAAATATATGAGCCTATTGGGGATATTCCTCATTCAAGTTGCCACTCAGATTTGGATGGTCTGCAGCCCCTTAGTTAGGATCTGGAGCTCTGGGGTCACATAATCTTGAGTTGGAGAGTTGGTGTTTTAGACTTACTGGCCAATTGAGGGCATTTCCTGAGTCTTCTGAATGTTGTGACAAATGGGACTGAAAATTATGATCATCATGTTTGTTGGCCAGGGTTGTCATGGTTTTTAAAGGCACTGGAAGCGTTGATGATGGTAGTGATTCAGATAATTTCTTCACTGTCATCCAGTCCCGATGATCAGTGATGGAAGAGAGTAAGGTGGCACTGGTAGTGTTGCTGAGTGTAGGTCGGATGCAAACAGAGTGGAATGAGCACAGTCATTCATTACTATCATGCACAGTTGCTTCTAGTCCTTCCTCAACTTTCTCTGAAAAATTTCTCCATACAGCTTCCTAGTGTACTGTTGGTCTGCTTTCCCTTCACCCTGCTCCAGCTCCTAGACTCCTGTTGGAAAGATAAAGTGGAGCGTGGGGAGTAATGCAAGCAATGGTAAGAAACAGAGAAATAGAGAAGGATCTCTGTGAACAGCTAGGGAAGGATGGATTATGGCAACACTTGCAGAGCCCTGTAGAACTCTGTGCCTACCTGTGATCAGTAGTACACAGAGCATCCTCTCAGTTGACACAATGAAATCCCAACTCCCCGTGATTTCCTCGAAGACCTGAGGTCAGAAGTCAAGCTATGCAGCTATAGTGATGCTGCAGAGCTCAGGGTATGTTGCTTGGTTACTGTCACTCTTCCATTTTGATTCCATGATCAATAAGAGTTGCAGATCTCCAAGAAGTACACTAAGGAGCTCAGAGATATATGGGCTGGGCTGTGCAGAGCGGCCCCATGCCACCATGAAGGCCTGCCTATTTCACTGTCCTCCTTCCTGTGTTTAGCAATTCAAACCTCCATAGAGAGGTTCCTTGCCTCTGGTTCAAGCTGTATCCACCCTACTGCCCACAGCTGCTGTGGCTTCACCCCGTCATTCTCATATTGTCTTTATATCCCTTTCTTCCTTCTTATTCTGTTCCCCCTGGAACCTCACAACTGTCATTAGTATAGAGAGCAGTGAATTCAGTTTTCCCACTGGTTGGTCATGTGCAGTCTTTCTGAGACTTGAGGAATTCCCAGGCTCTCTGAAATGCTGACAGCCAAAAGTGACAGTCCAGAATCCACTCCCTGACCCCAGTGGTGAGATGAGCAAGTGCTGTACAAGGTCTGAGGCCAGGATGGAAAACAGAGCTCTACCGATCCAGTACTCATTATCAAAAGTCAACTAAGAGATCTCTCTGGGTGCCGGGTACTGCTATTAGCCAAATGAGAGTCAGACTGGAGTGAATGACACCACAGAGAGGCCCACAGTCAGATGCCTTCTTAATGTTTTCAACGCATCATTTAACATTCATGACATTTCTGTTATCGGCTGTACCAGCAGGGAAGGAGAGCAACCTGGAAGGCTGACAGGGCCTCACTGTTGTACATCATTAGTGAGATATCCTAATGAAAGCCAGAAAAACAGGAGCAGCCCAGAGACCTGAGTGCCTGTATGCTTTTTTCAGAGATTCCATATAGGAAGAAGTGAGCAAAGGAAAAAAGGCAAGCCAGAGTGTGAGAGGGGAAGTAGAGTCATGCAGAGTCATGTATTATATAAAATAGTGCTTTGGGGGGGACAAAATCATATGTACCATATGTGAAAAGCATTAGGTAATACCAAGCACTTATGCACACTGCACGTAATTTACAAAGAGAACATCAAAAACTCTGATGACCATCATGGGCTTTTCCTTTAAAGTCATCCTTTTATCCTGAGGGCAGCACTGAAATTTAGTTTTGTGGGTACCAGTTCTTCTCTCAGTGCATCTGTTTGTCCATATATTCATTCACCCATCCATCTATCCATCCACCTATCTATCCATCCATCCACCCATCTATCCATCCATCCATCCATCCATCCATCCATCCATCCATCCATCCATCCATCCATGCACCCATCCATGCATTCATCCATGCATCCACCTATCTATCTATCTATCTATCTATCTATCTATCTATCTATCTATCTATCATCAATCTATCTTCTATCCATCTATCATATGTCATCTGTTTTGCACATATACAAATTCCTAAGCAATATTTTATTTAGAGTCTTTCAGAAGTTCTGGACTTTGCTGTAATTGGAGCCACACGGCACACATCCTGTGTTTTACTTTCCTGCTTAATATCAAATCTGTGAATTTTGTTCATGGTGATAAATGGATGGAAAGAACCATAGTTCATCTGTCTTTGCCACCTTACAATGTTCTGCTAAACAGAGATGGGACTCTGTAACCATTAATCTGTCAATAGATTATGTTCAAGGTTTTGCAGTTATAAAATGGTCTAATAAATATTCTTAAACTCGTCTCTTGATGTATAAAGTAGCATTTCATATATATATATATATATATATATATATATATATATATATATATATATGCATGTGAAATTGTCAGGGCATGTGGCATGCAAATCTTTCACTTTAATGAGAAAATGACACCCTCCTCAAAGGGAAACCACCATTTTATATTTCCACTGAAAATTCAGTAACTCCTCCTATTGCCAGCAGTTGCTGTTATAAAATGTTCTTTTTAGCTTTCCCTCAACTGCAGGTCATAAAATGATGTCTCTCTATAGCTCAGCTATCCATTGCCTTGATCAGCAGAGAGGAAGAGCATCCTTCCTTAGGTATACTGACTGGTCAAGCTTTCTTTTTAAGAGAAGCCCTGTTTCAGATTTTCATCTAGTTTTCTGTGGTTTTCTATTAACTGTTTCAAGGGATTCCTCACACGTTTTGTGTGCTTTTTTGTTTCAGAATTTCATAATGCATATAATTTTTTGATCAAATCCACTATTCCCTTTTTTCCAGTTCTCTTCCTTCTCTCTTTTTCCTCTGAACTCTCCCTCCCTTCCCCCATCTCTCTCTTCACTGAGTCCACTTGGTGCTGCTTGTGTGTGCCTAGGTGTAGGACCATTACTAGAACATGAGTAACCTTTTAGGGGTTGCATCAATCAAGAGAACTGACTCTCTCCCCGCCATCAATCATCAGTTGTCACTCTCTCCTAGGCTAGGGATTACACTTCCTGTGCCCCTCCGTGCTCCATGGTGGGATTCTGGCTGGCTTGTTCTTGGGCAGGTCTTGTGCGTACAGTACAGGTGCTGTCCCTATCAGAGGTCCCTGATTTTCGGACTATGGATGTCGGTGTCCATTCTTTCTTCCAATCATTTGAGGCTTTTGTTCTGTCTCATTTTATCTATGGCATTGTCTGTTGTGTTCTTGGCTGTAAAAGTACTTTATATAGATTTTTATTTCCATGCTGCAAATGTCTTTCCTGCATGAGCAACCCACTTTTCACTCCAGAAAATCAAACCCATCTTTTGTAGTGCATGATTGATTGATTGATTGGTTGATTGATTTATCTATCTGTCAATCATATTTCTGGTGTGTGTGCCATAGCACATGTATATAGAAGACAGGAAAACTCTCAGGAACATTTCTTCTTTTGCCTCCTTGTGGGATCTGTGGATAGAACTCAGGCCATCAAGCATGTGTATAAAGCTCCTCCCTCATGTCTTCTGAGCTCTGTTGCCAGTTCTAATTTTCGAGTTTTATTTCCTGTTTGAGAGAATTTTCCAACATTGTGTTGTGAAATTCCATCTGACTTGATCTCCTAGCAGGTCTAGAATTTGCTGCTCTCATTTTGGTCCTCTTACCAGGCAGTCCTACCTTGGTGACTGACGATGTCCCTGCTCTCAGGACAGTCTTGCTGTCAGTCAGTGTCTGTGTGTAGCCCAAAGGAGAGCCCATTTTTGCTTGTCTGGTTAGTTTTCAGTAGAAGGTGTGGCTCTTGGGTATCAGCTTATGCTGATTGGCTTAGCTTTATGACCAAGCCTGATATCAGTAGAACAAGTCCTCCTAAAGCACACTTCCTTTTTAACTCTCTCCTGGATATTCTTGGTCCCTTCTACTTTCTCTCTCTCTCTCTCTCTCTCTCTCTCTCTCTCTCTCTCTCTCTCCTTCCTCCTTCCTTTCTCTCTCTCCCTTCCTCCCTTCCTCCCTTCCTCCCTTCCTTCCTTCCTTCCTTCCTTCCTTCCTTCCTTCCTTCCTTCCTTTTTTCCTTCCTTCCTTTCTCTTTCCTTCTTTTCTGTTTTCTGCTTCAGGTTTAGATTAAACTTGCACATTTGAAGAAATGGGGATTGTGAGTTAATTTGTAAAAAATCAGCATCTTGCAATGTAAATTCTCCAAATCAAGTGGGCATGATTAATCTCCCCATTTGTTCGCTTTTCTTAATAAGTCTTGGTAAATTTTCTTTTACTTGTAAATATAAATCTTGAATACTACCTGTTAGATCGATTCTTTAAGTATTGGTATATTGAACAGTATTGTAAGTGGTGCTTTTATAAACTATATTTTAAAACTTTGTATCAGGGCTGGAGGGGTTACTTAGTTAACAGTGTATGCTATACTTGCAGAAGACCCAAGTTTGGTCCTTAACACCCACAATGGGTGAATTACAATGACCTATGCATTCAGTTTCAAGGAAACTGGACACCTCTGGTCTCTGAGGCCACCTACACTTAATGTGCATATCTCTACACACAGACTCATATACATGGGCATACAAACACATATATGAACATACAAACACACATACATGAACACACACACACAGTTATAAAAATCCATGGAATAAGCTTCATATCTAGAGATACATTTGTTTTCCACACATTGAATTTGTATGTATCGAATTCTGTTGTTGTTTTGTTGTCTTGTTAGTGGGTTGTTTGCTGATGGGTATTGAGCCGAGAACCTTGTATGTGCTGAGGAAGTGGCTCCCAGGCAAGCACTCTGATGCTGCCCTATATTCTCAGCTCTGCACCAACGTTTAAAGCCTTTCCTAGTAACTCCACCAGTTTGCTTGCACATCCCCTTTACTTTATGTGTAGATTTCACTTTTTTTTCTAAAAGTTTGCAGTGGCAGAGATTACAGCCAGGGCCTTCTGTGAGTTAGGTAAGTGCTCCACTACTGAGTTACATCCCAGGCTTATAACTTAATTTATTAGCTTTCAATTATCACCATAAATGTCTTTTATTAAAAAGGAATGCTTTACTAAGTTAAGCAAGGACTCCAGTCTACATGTGTAATGTGTGCTTGAAGTAGAAACTTCTAGTTCTTTGGAAAGTCCGTTATGTCAAATGATGTTTTGCTGGGGCACACGGGTGAAAGAATGTCTTGCTAAAGCAAACATGTGAAAGATTGTTTTTCTGAAACAGATACGGGTGAAAGGGTGTTGGGATATAGCAAACACATGAAAGGACACTTGATAAAGGAGTATAAATATGACCCCACAGACAGTGGGAGATGAGCGCTGAGCACTGGTTTGATTTGTTCTGCCTTACTATTCTTTGCTAACATTGGTTCGCCTTACATAGCGTTTTTTGAGCTCAACTTGTAGTAACACTGCCATTGTGAGACTCACCAAAGAACTGCTTGTGAGGTTCCTATGGCAACTTGCCACTTCTGCATCCTTGCCTTAGACCAGTTGGCCAGCCTGAAGGTTTCTTCAGAATTGAACTACAGCTGTTGGTTTGTGCCTGGTGTCTGCCTTCAGAAAGGACTAAACTGTAGCTGCCGGTTCATGCCTGGGGTCTGCCTGTCTAAGGGACTGCTCTGCAGCTGCTGAGTCGTATTTGGTGTTTGCTACAGGACTGAACTGCTGTCAGAGATCAGGCTCACCCCCCAGAGAACTATTGCTGAGCAGGTCCATTTCCCCCCGTATCCTAATAACTTTTCTCTTCCACTACCACTGATGGGTGGTGAGCTAGAGGAGAGGATGGACCCTTATTAAAAGTAGGTTACAAAAAATTTATGCCTACAGATGCTCATCACCTGGTCCTCTGTAAAGGACACATGTCTCATGAACAAGAGCAGTCTCGACCCCATGTTCATCTTTAAGCCATACTTCCTCTGATGCTGATGCCCCGTGAGCATGGTGAGCTTTTAGGGCATCTTCTGTCCACTCTTTCCAGTTATCTTCAGTGAGGACTCAGTTCATGTTTTTCACCATTTCCAAAGTGGAATGCCAAATTCTTTTA
>JANHMN010000003.1:125265473-125312528 GCA_030674055.1 Rhabdomys pumilio
TCTCTCTCTCTCTCTCTCTCTCTCTCTCTCTCTCTCTCTCTCTGTGTGTGTGTGTGTGTGTGTATTCATGCGCATATGGAGGCTGGAGTTCAGTATCAGGTATCTTCTTCTCTTGCTCCTTTACTGTAACTTTTTAAATACAATTTTATTTGTATATTTGAGTGTTTTGCCTATATGCATGTCTATGGCACACAAAGGCCATAAAAAGGTCTTGGATCCCACGAAACCGGAGTAAAATTGTGCACCACCATGTTGGTTCTGGGAATCCAAGCCAGGTCCTCTGGAAGAACAGTGTTCTCAACTGCTAAGCCATATCTATAGGATCTCCCTTACACACTTTAATTTTTAAGACAGGGTCTCTCATTGAACCTGGAATTCACAGATTGTCTTGATTGGCTGCCCAATGACCTCAGAGGATTCAGACCATCTATCCCTATCCCTTCCTGGCTAGGGTTACATGCAGATTCGAGCTGCCAAGTCCAGTTTTCTACATGGTGCTGAAGACCCAATGGTCCTGGTTCTTGTACAGCAGGTACCTTCCCCACTCAGCTATTTACCCAGTTCCACCATTAATTTTAAAAAGAATACAGTTAATATCTCTTTAAATATTTATATATTTAATATTATATACTGTTACATTTTACAGGTGCTTTCTCAACTGAAATAGTTTTCTTTCCTTCCTGGTACACAATCATTAGAAATTCCCTTTGTGGGGACCTGCTGTCAACATAGGCAGTTTATATGTTTAAAGTAATACTGTCTACCTACCTATTACCTACCTTCCTACCATCTATGGACTACTTATTACTTATTTTTTTAGACTGAGGCTCACTCAGTTGGTGTGTGTGTGTGTGTGTGTGTCTGTGTGTGTGTGTGTGTGTGTGTGTGTTTTTCTGTTCCTGCAGTTGGGACAGCTGCTGGATCATCATCCTGCCCCCGCCCTTTTGTATTTCTAGTCTGTCCGCTTTTAAGACCTTCTTTGATGCTAGTGTTTTGCTTTCCCTAGGATAGGCCGGGGTCCACACAGATCTATGTGCATTTGGTCTTTGGTTGGGAGCACTTGTGTCTGAGGTAACACAGAGGGCATTTGCTGTCCAAAACCTGCCTCTCCTGTCTTTGTACTCATTCTGGAGGAAGAGGGCATCTCATTTCACCCTCGTCTCATTTTGTCAATCTCTTAACTTTCTGTACTGTACTCTGTGTCATCTCCTTGGGTTTATTTTTTTTATTCACTCACTCTTTATGTACATGATTCAAGGCCAACCTGGATAAACAAAACTTCCCTCCTCCCTCTTTCTGTCTCTCTCTCTTTCATGTATATTTTAGAATTTATACTTTTATGACATTTTCTCAGATATAGTAGATATTTTATTTATTTAAGTCATTCTTAACATGTTTACATAGTTAAGCACTTCGGATTTATCGTTAGTCTAAAGCCATGTGATTACAAGAAGGAAAATATAATGTTCATCTGTGATCATCACCCAAGTGTGGGGCACGAAGCAGTGAGGCGTCTCCTTCCAACCTGCTCGATGCTGGCTGCTCTTTGATTTGATGACAGCTGCCCACCAGGTGTCTGCTGAACTCTCACAAGGATGCACACACTGAACAGTTTGGACAAGCCTCCTTCTACCTGCCATTTCTCCCCATGACCTCCACCATTAGCCCTGGCTTGTGTGCCCTCTCATCTAGGTACTCACTCAGTTGAATCACACTGTGTACTCAGTCAGTAGCTCTCTGTACTCTCACAGTTTCTTAGAAATTCCCTCAGAGGTGCTGGTATGTTTCAGTTGTGAAGGTAGCCCTTCAAAAATGTATGCTCTCCACCATGATCCTAAGGGGATGGGGCTATGTCTTGTGTTTGAAGCACCACCATGTATCTGGTCATAGTCCCTCCATTCACAGAGGAGAGAATGCAAACAGAACGCAGAAAGACAAGTTCCCACCCAGCTGTACACACCGCTTAACACCCATTGTAGTTCATGGGAAACAGAAGACCCAATCTAAGCACTAGTGGCTTCAAGATAAAGTATGAAGGAGGGATACATGAGGGAAGGGTTTGCTGAGAGATGTGACCCCTGGGAATTTAAAGGGAAAATTGAACTGACATTCTCCATTAGAGATCTAAGAGAGAGATTTTCAGGAAGGCAGGTACCCTTGATTCAGGATAGAGCAACTTTAATGCTGTAAAATCATACCTTTGCTTCGCATGGTGCATTTGCTTGTGAATGAGTCACTCTGTCACACTCCCAGGCAGCACTGAACATCTATCACTTTTTCTTCACTTCCAGTTTGGGGTTTGTAAGGTGTCACTTGCCTATAGTCAACAGATGGCTCCAGTTCTAGGCATGGAAGGCAGCTCTGTCACCTGCTGAATGGTTTTGGCACAGAACATTATCACTGTCATACTTCCAACTTGTCACGTTAGCAGGATGTGCTGTGATAGAAGACAGAACTTGTCTGGGCTTAGGGTGTAGTTCAGAGACCGCATCGCCATTTGCTCGATGTCACAGCAGAGAAGATGGCTGTGAGAGGAAGTGATCTCCTGGTGGCTAGGACTGTTCTTTAGTGGAGCATGAGGTGGGGGCCTGGGAAGTGGGAAGCTGGAGATTCCCTGCCAGTTCTGCCCCAGGAGCTTTTGAAATGGACCTTGGCTCACCTCAGATTTTACATCCCATTATGCACTTGGCTGAAAGGTGTTAACTTTAGCAGTTTATCAGTTCACAACTGCTGTTCCCACATATCTGATCTATCCTTCATGTAACTACAAGAATTACTTTTTAAAAAAATATGAAGGTTGGATCATGTAAAAAAAAAATACCCTTATGTTAAAAAAAAAAAAAAATCAGAGACATCCACATTTAAAAAAAAAAAAACACCATTTCTTTAGTTAACAAATATTTTGAGATACATTTTCACATATTTTGTCTTAAGATTTATTGATTTTCAGCATATTATGATAGTTATGTGGTCACTATCAAAAATCAGAATTTCTTGTGCATATTGGTCTATCCTGGGCACTAATCAACTTTCTTGGTGTATTTCCTCTTACTGGGTATTTCTTTCAAGTTGAATCATAGGATACACAGGGTCTTCTTTTCTATCTTCTTTATTCAGTGTGACATTATGCGGGTCATTTACAGCATAACGTGCTTACAGGGCTTTCCTTATGTAGGGCAGAATAGTATTCCATTCCTCACTTGTTGTCTAGTTGAGCTAATAGGTTGTTAGCAACTTAGGGGTATTGTGAAAACTCAGAAAAAAAAATGTTTGCAAGTTTTTATGTGAAAATAGAGCTTCCCTTTGTGTGAGCACCAAAGTAGAAACTACAAGTTCACCTGGACAATTATATTTAACTTAAGAGTCTAAAAGTTGGTTTTCTAAAGTGGCCACAGCATTTGTGTTCCTACAAGCCATGTGTGAAGTTTCAAGCTCTCCTTAGCTTCCCCAGTGCTGTTGCTGTTGGCTTGGCCTTTCTGACAGCCACAAGGCAAGCATCTCATGGTTTCACTTAGCCGTTGCCTAGCGACTGAAGGGACCTTTTAGTCATGAGCCATCCTTGTATCTTCTATGGGAAAAAATGTTTGTTTCACCCTGTGCTCATGTTTTCCTTGGGTTGTCTGTCTTCTGGAAATATGTTGTTTGTATTCTGAGCCAGGATCTCTAATAGACAAGTGTTTGCAAATGTTGTCACCCAGCCTGTTCCTTGTATTTTCCTTACAGCTATCTTTTGAATTGCTAATGTCATATCTTAATGAGGGCCAATTAATGATTCTTCTGTTGTGGACCATGTGTTTGGTATCATTTATAGGAAATCTTTGCCTAACCTAAAATGTTCCTTTCTGTTTTATTTTGTTTGAGACATAGTCTTACTATGTCTATTGGGTGGCTTAGAATTCAGAGATCTCTGTCTCCTTAGTGCTGGGATTAAAAGAGTTTGCTGCAATGCTTGGCTTCTGTTTGTATTGTTTTTGGCCTTATATTTAAATATTTGATTCATTTTGAACTAAATTTTATGCTATGTATCTAAGTTGGTTTGCATTGAATATTGTGCTATCACTATTTATTAAAAAGACAATACTTAGTTCGTTGACTCTGTTGGTCTTCCTGTGGAATTTCTATCCCCTTTGGGGCCCACAATCCCTCCTTTCTATTCTTCCTTAAGAATCCCTGAGCTTAATCCACTGTTTGACTGTGGGTTTTTGTATCTGTCTGAGTCAGCTGCTGGGTGGAGCCTCTCAGAGGACAATGTGCTTCTGTCTGCAAGCATAACAGTGTATCATTAATAGTGAATTGGTGCTTGCCCATGGAATGGGTCTCAAGTTGGGCCCATTATTGGTTGGCCATTCCCTCAGTCTCTGCTCCCTTCCACCTTGCCTACATTACTTGAAGACAGGATAAATTTTGGTTTGAAAGTTTTGTTGGTGAACTGGTTGGTGTCTCTTTTGCTCCACTGGAGTTCCTGTCTGGATACAGGAGTTGTCCTCTTCAGCTTCCATATTCCCAATGCAGTGAGTCACAGCTAAGGTCACCCCCATTGATTCTTGGGGGGGGGGGCTCCCTTGTCCAGGCCATATCTGAACCACCAACCGAAGAACATACATGGGCTAGACCTAGGTCTCCCTGCTCAGATATAGCAGATGTGCAGTTGACCTTTATGTGGGTCCTGAACAACTGGAACAGGGGTATCCCAAAAGCTGTTGTCTGTCCATGGGATATGCTCTACTAGCTAGACTGCCTTGTCTGACCTCAGTGGGAGAAGAAGCGCCTAGCCTCATAGAGACTTAAAGTACCAGGGTAGGGAGGTACTCATGGAGGGTCCCCACCTGCCCAGTGGAGAAGGGGAGGGAGATGGGGAGAAAAGGTTGTAGAAGTAGGTGACCAGAAGGGGGTGCAGTGAGCAGGACATAAAGTGAATAAATAAAAAAAATTAAATTAAATTAAATTTTTTTTTTCTCCCAATAAATTCATTTGTTACTTTTGCCCAAAATTAATTGACTGTGATGATAAGAACTGGTGTCTGGACAGTCTGTTCTGTTCCCCTCTGGCATTTGTATGTCTGTGTTTAATTACATTTACTTATGTAGAGGGGGTGGCTAAGTGTGTATGTGCTAAGGTTGGAGGACATCTTGCAGGTTCACTTCTCCACCATGTGGGTCCTGGGAACCAGACTCAGGCTATCAGGTTTGGCAGCAAGTGTGTCTTCTTGCTGAGCCATCTCCCTGGCCTATGAGATGCATCCTTATTTTATTAAAAACATAGTGTCTAGATAAAGGTAGTTTTATAATGAAGTTCTAAGCCAGCTGCAAAAATCTCCAATTTTTTCCTCATTTTCAAAGTTGTTTTGACCATTGTTAGTTTCACTTTTTAAAATTTCTGAATACAGAATTCAGTTTTCAATTCCTTCAGATAAGTCTAAGTGGATTCTTTAAAGACTATAGGAAATGTAAAGACCATTTTAAAGAGAATGGCTATCTCAGTAATATTCAGTCAGTAAGCATGGGGTGTCTTTCCATTTATTTAAATCTTTAATGCCCCTCCAGCAATATTTTGTAATTTTTGTGTAAAAAGGTTTCATCCTTCATTAAATGCATCCATATTTTACCTTTTTGATGCTACAGTATAATTTATCATAAGCTTAATTTCATTTTCCATCATTGACTTTTGGATTGTGAACTTATGATTACATGTAGACCTTGTATTTTGTGACTTCTCCATGCTTATGTCTTAGCTTTGATTTAGCAGCATTTTAATGGTGTGCTTAGCCGGACAACTAAAGGTAGTATTTAAGGTGTGAAATCTGGTAGGTTTAAACATGGGCCTCTAATCCTCAAACACCAGCACAGTCAGCTAAGCAGATGGTTCCACCATTCTTTAAAGTGACCTGTGTCTCCCTCCCCACTTCAGCTCCACCAGACCTCCTTCCCAAGTATCTGCTCAGTGTAGTTCTTCTTTTTTTTCACTTTTTTATTAGATATTTTATTTACATTTCTGATGCCATCCCATTTCCCCATTTCCCCTCCCTAGAAAGCCCCTATCCCGTGCCCCCTTTTCCATTTGCTTTTATACAATTTTTTAAAATGTTAATCAAAGGCTTTATAAGTATGGTAATGCTTAATCAGAAGTGTAACCCAATACCCAACCTAGATATATAAATTATATTTGCTTGGTGGAGACACGTGAACATCTGCCTCCATGCCCCCTCTCTCTTTCTCTCTCTTTCTCTCTCTCATCACCTAGCTTCTCCTCTACTTCATCTTCTCCTCTCCTTACTCCATCTTTTCCTCTCAGTGCTCCTTCTCCCTTAGCTCCTCCTACATATCACCCTTCCTGTTAAAATAAAACTTTTCTCTCAAAATACAATTAGAGCATAATTATTCCTATTTGAACCAGTGAGGTAGGAGATAGTCTTAATACCCAGCCCATCATTTTGTTGACTAACCAGAACCTCTGTCGTCTCTCTTGACTAGAACATTTAGTTTTGAACCTGGCTTTTTTCTTGGCTTTAGAATGAATGTCAGCTGAAAACCATCCACTCAGATCTTTTCTCTCAAAGTAAATAGCCAGGATTGGCTGTGAGACTATAGATCATCAACCCCGTCAGAAATCCAGAATGACTGAGTTAACTGAAGTTATGGGAAGCACTAAGCATAGCTTCTAAAACTTAGCCAATTTATAGAGACCACTGAACACCTGGACAGCCCCTATACTATCGAACGTTGGAGCATCAAATCTTCAGCCTTCTGGCCCAGACTCATCTGACAGACCTTAGTGATGCAGAATTATTAAGGGCTGATTACTCTGTCTAGGCAGATATAATCAGTTGACTATTCTGCAAGTATGTCCTTTTCTGGACAGTAATTTGTCTGTAGATGGAAAGAGGCAATTCTCATTGTAGTTCTATGCTGTTCACACAAGGGGAGTGCCGACGAGCGTTTCGGTCACATGGTAAATGCCTAGAACTTTCGGAAAAGGAACCATGTTGTATATGAGCACAAGAGTTCAAGCTTTCTTACTCCCTCACCAGGCCAAAAATTCCAATCATGTTTGTGGTTTCACTAGGACTTTGGTGGAACTTTATGGTGGTTTCAGTTTGCCTTTACCTTATAGCCAACATCGTGGAGTAAAGTCTGTGTGATATGTATATCCTCTTTGTGAAGAATATTTGGTAATGTAATTTTCTTCTAGAAGATTCGGAGTGTAGGTTTCATGCTTCAGTCTACACTACCTTCTGAGTTACATCTTGCATGTGGTGGGAGGTGATGCTTGGCTTTTTTTTTTTTTTTTTTTTTTTTTTTAATAGAAACAGTTGCTTCAATATCATCTGTTATTTCCCCACAGAATGACTTTACTCCTTTATCAGAAGTCAGTGTTGATGTGTACGGTCTACCGCTCAGGTCTCTGCTTTGTTCTTTTGATGCATTGTCTATTTTGAAAATTACAATATACCTTTGATTATTGTAATTTCAAATAAGACTTCACACGAACTAGAGGCACTTCTCATGCAGTTGTTATTTTTCAAAAATATTTTTTTTTCTAAGTCTTTTTGCAATTCAGTATGCCTTTTAGAAACACTGTGTCAATTTCAACAAAAGGCTTTGGTGGGGTTTTGTTTGGCAGCATGTTAGATCTCTAAATGGATTTTGGAGAAAGTGACTTGTTAACAATATTGAGTCTTCTAGCCTGTGAATAAAGCATATATTGCTGGTTGTTTAAAGTTTATGTCTTTCAGCCATACTGTGGTGTCTACGTTCATATACATCTTGGGATCACTCTCAGTTTTCCACATATTAATGCTATTGTACATGGCATTATTTTATAATTTAAGTGTTTGGTTGTTATTTTGATTCGATAGGCAGTTCAGCTTGATATGAACTACGGCTACACCTGCAACTTTGTGGTCCTGGTCTCTCATAGCTACCACAGAACGTTTGTCTCTAGTGGTCATGTCATTGAAGGATAAACCCATTTTCTTGGTCAGTTTGACTGCACTTTCTTCTATTCCTTAGCTTAAGGGTTCCAGGCTGCATCCACAACGTAACATCAAGCAGAAGTATGAAGGTGAACCTGTCCTTGCTGGGACAGGATTCCTCACGCATTACCAAGCAAGAGGGCAGAGTTCATCATTTAGACAGGACCCTCCATGAAATGACAAGTGTGAAGGTCGCCCTCCTTGCCCCAGCAATATCCATGCTGCAGTGCGAAGCAGAGCCTCTCACAGATGCCTGCTCTTCATGACCTACTCTTAAAAACTCTGCGAGTTTTGTTTGTTTCCTTTGTTTCATGTTGGACAATAAGCCACGTCCCTGGTGCTCTAATCAGTTACCAGCAGCAATCTCCTCTCTTCATTCCTTTTTTTTTTTGAGAAAATTCTTACTTATTTATTTATACTTTTTTAATTGGATATTTTATTTATTTACATTTCAGATGTCATCCCCTTTCTCCATACTCCCCCCCAGAAATCCGTATCACATCCTCCCTCCTCCTTTTTGCTTTTATACCATTTTTAGTTACATGCAAGTATTAAGGTCAGTTCTAGGTTGAGGAAGTAGCAATACAATAGATGCAAATAGTCAAGGAACAAGCAAGACAATAAACACAAATAGTCAGAGAACAAGCAAGGCAATAAACAAAGTTCCGTGATCACTCCCATGATCACTATTTCTGAGGGCTTATTAGCATGACCAAAATATCTGAGCCTACTTCCCTGTCCTAGCCCAAAGTCATTTTCATGTCTGAAGCCTACTTCTTTGTTCTAGCCTAAGATTTAGATTCTCTGGAAGAGCAGTCAGTTCTCTTAACCACTGAGCCATCTCTCCAGCCCTCCCTTCATTCCTTATTCTGACTTTGAAGGCTTCTGTGACTTAGCAACCACTAGACTTTACAGTCTACTTTCTCATTCCATGGCTGCATTATCACTTTTGAACTTCTATGCATGCTGTCCTTCCACACACTGCGCTGATCATTAGATCATGCTCAAAGCTCATGCCACTTTCTACCATCCATTGTGAAAATTTTCATAGGTGTTACTATATACATCAGATACTGGGCTGGGTGAAAAAAAAAATGGTGACCCTTGCAGATGTGTATCTGACTTTCAGGAGTCCACTGTCTAGTTAATAGGTGATTATAACCCAGCATGGAGATCCTGGTCTAGTTAATAAGTGACTGTAATACTGAAGACTCCCAAATTTGGGAGACCCTTACTCAAGTCTCGGGAAATCTCGAACACCCACAAACTCCAAGACATCGTACCTGGATGCAATCAGCAGAAGTTTATTAGGGAAGAGAGCTGGCAGCCAGCGTTCAAACTGCACATTCGAACACGAGTACAGTTTGACCCCGCGTGGTGGGCTAAGGAACTTTTTATAGTAGGGGGTAGGGAAAGGAAGGAATTTTCGCACGGTTACACATGATTGGTTGTATTTTCACACGGTTACACATGATTGGTTGTTTTATAAATTTTGAACTCAGCAAGCTGTAACACTGGAAAAGACCTCAAGGGGAGGGGGAGAGGTAACCAAGATCAGTGGAAAGTTAGTTAGCTCTTGAAACCACCCAGATGACTTGCATCTTTCTTTGTCAGGAATGTGTCTTCCTGCTTTGGGCCTTCCCCACCCACAGGTGGGTTTCCCTGAGGCTTGAGTAATGTTAATACTCTTCCCGGGATGTATCCCAGGGCAGTGAAGGCCTGAAATCCTACATTCAGTTTCGCCTTCTTGGAACTAGTGAGCCTGCACATATATCACAAAATGGTCTTTATAATTTTTCACTCTACAATACTATGTTTGGATCCTGGTCTGGTTAACAGGTAAGATAACCCAGTAAAGATACTGGTCTAGTTAACATGTAACCAAAGCCCAAAATGGGATGTCATATGATAAGCCCAGTACCAGTGGCCTTCTCAGTGAGAGGGATGAAGCCACAGAACACAGACCCAGGTAACAGGGCAGGTGTTCTCTGACTGAGACATGGAGGGTGAGCAGGCCTCACAGAAGTGAGTGGAGCTGGGGGAGGTGGGGAAGTCAGGTTCCATTACAGACCAAAGGAAAGCATGTGTCCAATGCACATGGATGTGAGCAGGAAGAGTGACACTCCCGAAGTGTCAAGGAGTGTTTGGTGCTGACATGGTCTAACATGTACTTCTAGAGCCTACCTTGATCTTAGTGTGCTCATGGAGGCAAGACTGCAGGCAGGAGCTTGATCCACATGGAAATCATATTTGTAACAACAGGGAAGAGAGAGGTGGTGCAGAGAGGGAAGACAATACTCTCGTAGACATAGGACTACAGGGGACAGAGGACAGAAGCCATCCAGGATGTGGTCCCTGCATCTGGCAGCCCTGCTTTGGGTATAGGGAGGATTGGGAAGGCAGCTTTGGAGAGGAAATTAGACTCAGACCTATCATTAGCTAAATACTCTATTTCCTTTGCTTCAGTTTCTCAATCCTGACATTGCTATCCCTGGCCCTGGAGTTTGAAGCTTATTGTCCCTCGTTTCTGTTGTCTGTGATTGTCACAGGAAGTAGGGCCTGTGAGCTAGTCCTCAGTGTTATCCTCAGAACAGTGCTCCATGGGGGAGGGGGGGTGCGGGGGGGGGGATAAGTGGGATAAGTGGCTGTAAACTCTGGTGACTCAGATGAACAAAGGCCACTTCCTTAAGGCATGCATCACTGAGCATTTCTCTGGGCTGTCCTTGGCTATATTCTTGAGGACTTCATAGCCATGCAATTTTAATTTCAAGAACCGAATAAATGTGTCAACAGTGCAGACTCAGACAAGAAATTCTCAGCTTGAATTCTCCCCTCCCCCATTGTCATAACATTTATGATCCCATGGAGCCATAAATAATTTCTCCAATCAAGAAGGAAAGAAATGAGTGGGGTTGGGGTGGGTGTAGTGTGGAAAATGAGGAACATTGTCCAGCCAGACCCCTGATCAGATGCTACTGAGGGCTATGGATCGACCTCCAGTGTCCTGAGGGGAGATATGTCTTCGAAAGGATTATAGTCATGAGCCACCGTACAGAGGCTCAGCCATCAGCCTTCCAGACTCTCAATTTGGGGCCAAGGCTGGGACGTGATTCCTAACAGCCAGGCTTGTACCTGCAGTTTATTGTTCTTGATAGAAACAGGGCCCAGTGAGACACCTGCTGATCTCCGTGTCAGGACATCAGTTCAGAAACTTCGACTGTGGGAGGAAAGCCCTGAGTACTATGAGAGGCCAGGAAAATCAATGCTTTTCATTCAAAGGCAGGTTTTGAGGTGTTGCCTTTGAAATGAAGAGACTGGACTCTGGCCGATGCTTCAGATCTCAGAAACAACATTTATTTATAAGAGCTGGGCTTACAACACAGTGTGGTATAAAAATACAAGGAAAATCCTTCACCTCTTATTGAGCCAATTGTGGGGCATCTCCAAGCCCGGGAAAAATGTCAGGATCAGAGCCTCCGAAGATCCCTTGGCAATTGTTCCTCCAGGACAGACTCCATGTGTGGAGATGTCACCAAGGCAAGGCTAATGCATACATACCCCTCACTACAGATCTGGTTTTCACTGTCTTCAAAAGCTCAAATGTGTTCAAGGTTTGGTTCCTAGCAAGCATAGTGCTATGTGAAAGTGGTAGAATCTTCTAGAAGTGTGGTCTAGTGGGTAGGTCTCAGTGTGTGTGTGTGTGTGTGTGTGTGTGTGTATGTATGTTTGTGCAAGAACTACTAAGATGTTTTTGCATCTGCAGCCAGTAGGCATGAGGGAACATGAGGGGTCCCTTGCTAAATCTCACATTAGTTTCTTGACAGGACATGTTCCCATGTATTAATACTTGTTTGAATTTGTTTTTATTTTATGTGGAAGGGTGTTTTCCTGACCGTATGTCTGTGTAGTATGTGTATGACTGGTGCCTGAAGAGGTTAGAAGAGGGCATCTGATCTGCTTGAACTACATCATAGGTGCTAGAAATCAAACCTGAGGCCTTGGGAAAACCCAGTGCTCTGGGCAACTGCGTCACCGCTCCGTACCTCTTTGTTCCATTCATATTCCTTTGTTAGCTGTCTACAGTTGTTTCCCCATAGTTTGCTACTTTTACTATACTTCTATTAATATAATATAATGTTACTAGTAATGTTCTGCTGTGCTCTGCCAATGGCTCCTGTAAGTTAGTTCACTCAGTAGGTCTTCCTCTTTCCCTGGGAGGTCAGCATCAGAAGACTTTGTGGTTCTGAAGCTTTAAAACCTCCATCTTTACTTTTTGGGGGGAATTTGTAGAATTAGCCATGCTGCTGGTCTCATCCAGCAAGAGTGTGAGGTGGCATTTAATATGGTTCAGTACATCAACATTGTTAGGAATGTTACTGTCCCATCAGCAGATTCTGCTTCCAAGACTTGAGCACCCAGTGGGTCGTGCTGATGTGGGTGCTCCACAGGAATCCCCGTATCAGATTCTGCTCTGATACATGAGGGACTTCCTGTCTGCGGAGCAGGGACCTCGGAGGTGGGGGGGCTTTGTGGGATGCTCTTTGTGTTTGCATCTTTAGCTCACTTCTTTCCTCACTGTGTAGTGCTCAAAAGATGCAGACAGCATAGTCTGGTACAGTCTATTCTCCAGCTCTGAACCCAGACAACCCTTTCTGCAGCCGTCTAGAAAGCTGCGTCTCATGTCTGTAGTCCCTCCCTCCCTCATAGTGGGCTTCTGACCTGTTTTCCATTCTGTCTTTTTTCTCCTGGGCTACATATGATTTTGTCTTTCAGGTCTCGGTTGGATGTCTGCTCTTCAGGGACCTTCCTAGGCTGCCCTGCCTACAGTGGTCTTCTTCCCTGTGTCACTCTCTGCCCTCATTTCAGTTTCCTCATGGCACTGACCAAACTCTAAGCTGTTCTCGTTTGTCAGTGTCCTTGATAAGTAGAGTTTAAGTTGGCTCTGATGTAATTCTGTCAGAATGCCACAATGATAAAGATTCGCTTGTGTCTAGACTTTATTCAAAAGTATATTTGTGAGCATTTTCTCTGGTGAGCACAGCTGCAGTTTGTCCATGTTTATCGTGATCTAGGATGATCTAAACACTGCATTGCTGCTGTATAGTCTTAGGGTTCCTCTGCTGACTCCAGTGTGGAATGACAGATATATATTAGGATGGCTACCAACAGTGGTGCTGTGTGTTCTGGTGCATATTCTTGGCATATGTAAGAGCGTCTCTCTGCAGGGTCAGCACAGTGTGTGGGCCTGTTGGTGCACAGAGCACATAATTCATTTTGCTAGATGAAGCCAAGCTCTGCTCCAGCTTGGAGCAGTGCATACTCCCTACACAACGCCAAGTCATGCCCTTCACCCCTCAACACATGGTGCCACTGACACTGGGCAGTGTTGAGATTTCCGGTGTTAGGGAGCAGCTGTGTTCTTGTGAAAACTGTACCTTGGAGGGTTTGGAAGCTCACTTCTCCAGCAGCTATGGGCTGGTACTCATTCTCCTTTGTCAGTTTGCAGGTGGAGCCTCTCTGTGAAGCCCTTAATCAGGTCTTTGTCCAGGTTTTAACATTTTGTATTGTTGACATAGTCCTTTATAGGCCTGCAGACTAGTGCCTCTCGTTCAGACGTTATGTAAGGGGCAATGTTAGCTCATAGTTTCTTGTCATGACGAGGAAGTTTACATGTGTGTGAGGCTGTCTGTGGGTTCTCTTGCTATACCAAGATCACATTCTTGATTAGTAGTGTTTAGTAATGAGGCTTAAAACACGGAGGAAGCTGTTCTAACTCATTCTTCCTTTACCCAAGGGATTTATTTTTCCTATCAACAAGTTCTCTTTTCTTATCTCATTGCTGTCAACTTCTAAGTTCCATGGCTTGAGTCTTGGATTAGTGTCACACTGACCTGATGGATCCAGTATGAGAAAATTGTCATTTTTTAATGTTTTTTTTAACTAGTATTGTTCTAGTTCTTTCTTTAAAATCATATAACCTTTTCCATTAAAAATCCATAAAAACTGAGTTATTAAAAAATCAATCTTTCGTTATTTACCCTGGATCTCTACTGAGTAATTTTTGATATTGTTAAAGATATTCTTCAAAAATATTTATGACATGGGCTTTACTACTGGGCTAGAGAAACATATACAGGTGAGAAGAGAGAGATTGTCCCTGGACCTCCAGGTCCCACTGAGTTTCTCTCCTCATTCTCACACCCACTCTCTCCTCTTGTCTTAGTTACTTTTCTATTGCTGTGAAGAGACATCACCACCAAGGCAGCTTATCAAAGAAAATATTTAATTGGGGGCTTGATCACAGTTTAGAGATTTAATTCATGATGGCCATGGTGGGGAGTACGGCAGCAGGCAGGCATGGTGCTAGAGCATCATCTGAGAACCTACATTTTATCCATTAGCAGTAGGCAGAGAGTGAGACCTGAGCCTGGTATGAGACTTCAAAACCTCAAAGCCCATTCCCAGTAACACACCTCCTCCAGCAAGGCCACACCTCCTAATCCTTCCCAAGCAGTTCCACCAGCTGGGAACCAAACATTTAAATATATGAGTTTGCTGAACTCATTCTCATTCAAACTATCAAACCTTTGATATTAAACATGAAGATGGATTCATTTAGGTTATTCCTTTCTAGTTACCATTCTGAGAAAAGAAGCCAATCAATGTAGTTAATCAGCAGACCAGGGTGAATAAATAAACCTGTGAAATCATCTTTTAACCAAACCTGGAAATTCTTTGGTAGGTTCTTTTATATTCTCTGGTTAGTACATATGATTTAGACCTCATTATATTTTTAATTCAGTTTGAGAATCTATAACAAAGAAAGAGATCAACATGGAGACATAACAATCATGCAAATATGTTCACTGAACATAGGAGTTTAAAGTAGAGAAAGCCAATGGTGACATAGCTGAGCAGATAGGTTCTATCGTGACAACTGTACACATAGCCAACATGTTTCTTTTTCAATCTGACCAGTAAACAAATACAGTCCAATTAAATGTTCAATTATGCAGGAATGTTCATGGGTTCATCAATAGAAAACACATATTCCTACCCCTCATCCCAAATACACTTAGAATAATTGCTTAAGAACTATCTCTATCTCTCTATCTCTCTATCTCTCTATCTCTCTATCTCTCTATCTCTCTATCTCTATCTACATCTACATCTATATCTATATCTATATATCAAAGAATTAATATTATACATAGCATAGTCTTTGCTCTTAGGTGATAAATTTAGAATCCAATAATAAAAGAATATAAAGGAAAGAATGCTCATATGATTGTAAATTAAACCATAATTCATGATACTTATAAAATATTTATAATTTTTTTTACCCTCAGCTTCCAGAATAGTGCCTTACACACACTCAGTACTCAACATTTGTTACCCATATAAACACTAATGTAAACATTTGATCCAAACCCTGTGAGACACAGTGCAGTTATTTTTTAGAGGAGAAGTTTTAGTGCTAATGCATATTAGGAACCCAAAGGGATGAGTTCTGATGAAATGTGGGCTGAATTCTCAAATTGTCTCTCTTCCACTCATAAACTCCGATATACCTCATTAATACCAATTCTAGAGGCCCAAATTTAATGACATACAAAAGACTGAAAGTACTCTAGACTTTGATAAGGATGATACAAAATAAGAGAGGGCTTGATGTGGGTATATGTGCCTGAAGCTACTGGGTGAGGGGAGCGGAGTATCTGGCAGGGTGAAGCAAGCATTCTCTGACCTTCTGCACAATAGCGTGCATTGCAGTCTTGTTGGGGAAGAAAATGAAGTGTAAAGCAATTAAAATGTCCATGGACAGCAGAATTACCACCCTCGGTATTTCTGTAATCGAGACAGTCATATAAGGAACGAGGCAGCTGTAATGCATCACCTTGGCAGTTCATACCGTGATGCTAAACATGTCAGGAAGCTGTGAATGAAAGTCATGGTTATAAAACCACACCAGGCCCATGTGGCTACAGGTTCAAAGTTATCTATCATGAAGATATTCAAGCATAAGCACAAAGGATATCCTCAAAATTCATGAGCGTCATTGCCTGAGAAGACGTGGAAGGGAATGAGATAGGGATTTAAAGGGACCTTTCACATTATTTAAAATGTTTATGTTTCATAATCGACTTTGTAGGGCATCAGAATCCCCTCCTTCCACACATGCCAAAACCACAAAACATAGAGTATGGCTTAGATATAAAATGCTCCCCAGAGGCTCATGTGTTTAAATACACACACTCCTCAGCTGGTGGGTCCACTTTGGAAGGTTGGGAGAATTGTGGTAGACAGAGTTTCTTGCTGGAAGTGGATTGCTAGAGGGTAGCCCTTAACATTCATAGCCCTGCCCTGCTGTTCACTTTGTGCTTTTGGCTGTGCAGAGATATGAGGTGCTTCAGCCATGAATTCCCAGTATTGTGAACTCCCTATCAGGATAGTTTCTACCCTCTTAGAACATGTGTTCAGATAGGCCTTCCTTCCAATAAATGGCTTTTTCATGTGTGTGCATGTTTTCATGTGTATGTGGTATGTATGTGTATGCATATATGTATGGCATGCATGTATGTGTAGTATCCATGTGTACACAAGTTTGGATGTGTGTGTGTGTCAGCTCTATACACATCATATTACTTTCAATAACGTTTTTACATCTCAAAAAGTTACAGAGCAGGAAACTACAGTTTTTGTTTGACATTCTGCATTTTAGTCTTCTTTCGGTTCTCCTCCTTTTCAAAATGGGAATGTTTGCTGCGTACTGTTGTAGGTTGTAAGTGATGTCTGATTCCACAGAGGCTCACAGCTGAGTTACTTGGAGTCTTAGAAAAAATTTTGTACTTGAAATTTTGAACAATGCTGGAACTATTAGGGTCTTGAGGCCTCCTAAACTGTATTTTGCATTGAAATGTGATCATGAGCTTCTGGGAAATAGGAACTGATTATTATGGTTTGAATATATAACCTCACCTCCATCTGATGTTTTGAATGTTTGTCGCCCACCTGGTTGAACTATTTTGGGAGGTTCTAGAAACACTAAGAAGTGAAGCTTACCTGGAGGGAGTAGGTATGTTATTTCTGTCCACTTCCTGCTTTGTTCTCTGCCTCCTGGTCAGACATGTGAAAAGCATCTGTCACATTTCTGACACCATGAAATTGCGTTAATCTATAATGCCATCCCTACTATGAGCTAAAAATACCTCCCCACACCATACTGTTTCTTTTAGTGCCTGTGGTCACAGCCACACAAAACTTGATTAATATGGTAGCCCTAACTGGCCTTGGTCTCCTAACTGGCGAGGTTATGGCTGTGGCTAGCATCCTTGACTTGAATCTCCATTGATGGTATGTGTGAGAACTAAGGGAAGATGACCTTGTCCATCGATGTCTGTGAGAATTACTGAACTGGCAATGACTTGAAGAGACTCCACCACAGTTCTGTGATGGAACACACTCACACAGGAGACTCCCTGCTAGTACTGTGCTGTGCTATGGCACACTTACACAGCAGACTCCACGACAGTGCTGTTATGCTGTGGCACACTTACATGGAACTCTGGCTTGTTAGTGTTGCAGGGCATTTGATCACATTGTGACCTCTGAGATTGTAAACTGGAAAAGCCTGTTTCTTGTGGTGAGGCTCAGCCTTAGCACTTACCTTTAACCCAAGAGCTTTCTGTAAACAAGAGCTAGTTAAAGTCAATTGTATATCAAGAGGCAGGGCAAGCAACCAGTTGAGAGGGAGTGAATATAAGAAAACCCTGGAAAGAGAAAGGAGGGTCTTTGAGTTGAAGGGGATTTAAGACAGTGAGGAGAAGAAGGAGAAGGAGAAAGGGCCTTTTCTTTCTGGGACATCGGTGAGTAGGGAGGTCAGCTGGGTGTTTTCTCTGCCTCTGAGTTAGCAGGCTTTCACCACAGCATCTGGTTCCTGAAGTTTTCATTTGGTCAATCGAATGTTTGGCATTTTGTTTTAAAAACAACATGCTAGTGATCTTTTAGAAGCATCCTACTGAAATTGGCACTCACCCTTTGCTTTCCTGATCTCTGAGATCACACTTCTGAGCTGACTCTGTTGAGACGCTATTGAACTAACAAGTCTTGTGGGTTCAGCTGAGAAAACATGGGTTACAAACTGCCAAGCAAACTCGATTTAGTCGTCTAAGCAAAGTGTAGCCTCACTGGAATTAACTGGAGGCACAAGCATTGTAAAGGAGGCTGTTGAAGGAGCAACTGGAAGGAAAGCATCCTTCAGTTTTGCATGCACCACAGCTGTGGTTAGATAATAATAGAGGTGATTGGACTAATCTCTTCCTCTTTTGACGGGCTGAGAACTCTCTAATGCTGGGACCGGGCTCATGCTGCTGACAGGCTGTTCCATGGCTCAGTCTAGTGCCAGAATATGTGGCTTGTTCAAAATAATAGTGGATACATTCTGCGAAGCAGGCAGGTGGGTGATGAAAACAAGCTGCAACTGCTGGGGAAGCATCAGGAGATTAATGGGATGTGCCACCCTAGAGCAGTGTGGGTATGCAAAACAAGTCTAGAGAGAAGGTATATGTGCATGCATGTGTGAGAGTGTGTGAAGATGCACATGTCACCTGTATGTGCATGACATGTCTGTGATAAAGAGAGAGAGAGAGAGAGAGAGAGAGAGAGAGAGAGAAACAGAGAGAGAGAGACAGAGACAGAGAGAGGAAAGTTGTGTCCAAAATATAAAACCACCTTCCATCTTTAGTAGTAGAAATCCCAGAACACAGAGGGAAAGTTCCTCCAGGAGGCCACAGCCAAATAGGGGTGGGTTTAAATTCTCATGAACATAAGACTGGAGTAGAAGATAAGTAGCCACTCTGCCTCCACGGTAGATAGAACGACTCTGCAAAGCTTTAGTTTTGGAAAACTGGCTCATGAAAACACTGTTGTCATTGTCCTCTGTTATCAGTAGGTGCTTTTCTAAAATGTGTGGAGGGGTTTGAGGATTAACAAGGGGTTGTGTGTGTTTTCCTATCCACTCTGAATGTGGCTGAGCTCTTTGGAGGGGGGCAAACACTTTGACTTGCAGCCCAGGGTGGCAGCATCAGTGACCATGAGCCCTCTTCTCACTAGATCCCTGAAAAAAATCTCATATAGAAAATGAACAACTCAGAGCTGCCTCCGTACTCATGTGTGTAACCCACAGGACCCTCACCAGGGAGAAAAAGCGTAAGTCACAACTACTCAGCTAGCAATAATGTGTGCTATAGGCACTAGGCAGGGATATGGGCAAGGGATCAAACACACATGATGATAGATAGTAACTTCCCACCAGGATGGGTGCCCTTCCTTCAACCTTGGATGCAGGTCCTAAGGCACAGGTCAGGTCCAAGGAGGACCATCAGGGCATACCCCTACTCAGTCTTTTATTGTCTTCAGTGCAAGAGTACCATAGAAGCCTCAGACCTGGTCAACGCATGAGACCTCAGTCCTTGCAACCCAGCAGGGACCATAACATGTATCTTTGATAGGAAAATAGCCTGTTAATGAGAAGCACAGAGTCCCAGCTCACCCTCTGCATCCTGAGAATAAACACCTGCTCAGGTGCCACACCACCCTCCCTCAGACCTCTGAAGCTTGCTGTCTGCTCACCCTAACCTCTGTTTTTCTTTCTACTCAGGATTACCACCATGTACACTCGATCCCGACAGAGCCCAGACCTCGTCTCATAGGGTCTCCTCTTCCTCTTAGAGAAAAACTGGGTCCGGCCCTCAATCCCCTTGTAAGTCAAGGGCACAGGCCTGCATGAAGTTGCACCTCCTTTGGGACTTTCATGGCTGTCAGCCTCTCCTTCTTCGTTTGCCTTCTCACAAGGCTTCCTCAGATTCTGTCCATCACTCTTTCTCAGCGGGACCAGGATGGGAACAGGCCACGAAAGCTTGAAGAACTAGATTTCAGGTCAGAAGGTTTCAAGACTCCTCCATCTCTTTGTCTCCAGGTCCCACCATCCAAGAATGATAAAATCCTACCACCACAAGGCCAGTTTTGTCTGTTGGAATAGTGCAGAGCCCTTGGTGCCAAGGCCAGGGCCCTGCACCTTAAACCAGTCTCTTCTCATCCATTATTGCTTTTGAAACTCTTGAGAGTGGGAAGCCCCAGCCTGAAGCCTCCACTGTGTTTTGAGTCCAGGGTACTGGGCAATACTGGGGTAGCCAGGCTTTTCAGAATGAAAGACAATAGCCTTGGTTGGCTTCTCTGGCATTAAGAACGGAACTTTGCAACAGGAAGTGGCCCTTTCAGGATCCATATCCCTCACAGCTAGGAGTCTCAGCTAGAGTTGCCCCCATAAGCCCCCTGGGGTCTGCCCCCATCCCAGGTCTCTGGCATGTCCTAGAGATTGCCCTCCCTGCTGATTTCCATTTTCTCTCTCCTGCTCTTCCTACATCTGATTCTTCCCACCTAGCCCTGTTCCCCTCCCCATCCCCTCTTCCACCCAGTTCCCTCTCTCTATCCACCACTTGTTGGGCTGTAGCTTGCACATGGGCATGGGTTCTGTTGGGCTGAGTTGTGGATCCTATGTGTCATGGCTGGAGCTGCAGCTCAGAGGGCAGAAGCTCCGGAATTCGACCGTGTTACTCCACGCTGTGCTGGGCGGACTCCTGGCTGTGGGAAGCCTCGTGACTTCACTTCAGGGTAGAGAGAACACAGTCTGAGCTCTTGTGTTAAAGATCCCCAGGTCAAGGCAGCTCTCAGGCTCTCAGGCGCTGCTGAGAGGCCACAGAAGGCCAGAGACTGGGCATATGGGCTGGATCGGCAAGGGGGAGAAGATGAGTTGTGGTGGTGGCCCACAGGGAATGAGACTCTTGGTCACAGCTACTCGCTTGGCTGGGACATGACTGGGTTTCTGTGTCTGAAATGCAGAGCGTCATCTGCGGGAGATTAGGCAGAGGCTTGGTAGTTGAAAACCTTCATGGTTCCCCACAGTTCTCCTCTTGTCCCAAAGACAAGAGGTGGTTCAGGTCTTAAAACATTTATTGTAATGGTGGAAAATGGATGAAGTTATACCTCCTGTTCTCAGGGTGTGCCCGAGGTTAAATACCTTTTGCAAATAGGAGGAGGGTCTGGGAAGGAATGCTTAATTAGCTACACCCTCTGGCCTTTAGGTATCTCATGAATATGGAGATCTCTTGAGGCTCTGCGGCCAGTAGTCACCCCCTCTACCTGTGCTAGTCACAGATGGCCACAAATCTCTCTTTGGGAGGGGCTGTAGAGGGCTGTGGCTATGTGAAAGCAACCAGGGCCCAGGAGCAAGGCCGAACACAGCTCTTTAGGGTCTCTGGGGTTCAAGGCCTGTGCTCTACCAGGTACCCAGCTGCTTCTCATAGCCCACCGTCCCACAACCACTGATTTCTATTTAATTTCAGCCATCCTCCATTGGGTCCTCCTTGTAATTTGGCTTCTTTGGGTCTGTTGATTATGGTGTGGCTATCCTGTATTAAATAAATAAATACATTTAATAATAATAAAAAGAACAGAACCTTGGGGCTTCCTCATCCCTTGTGTGTTCCTTCTTTCTTTTGCAATTTGCTCAGCCCTGCTGGTCCAGCACTGGGGTTCAAAGGGCAAGTGAGGGGCCACTTAGTCTTGGGCGCCCAGTAGCTGTTCCAAGAAGGAGGTTTCAAGAAGGAGGATGAAGTTGGTGGCAGGCACCACACTGATCGCCCTGCTGCTGTGTATCAGCGGCACTTTCAAACTTTCTCCACTTCTTTCATTTCCATGTGTCCTCACTGTCACTGCTGCCACCAGAGATCTGAGCAATGCTGCTTCCTCTTGCTGTCTGAGTCCCTTTCATTTTGACACTCAGTCCTGGCCACCAGCGTCGGGGACCAGTTTCTGCTCATAACCTACTTGTCAGCCTGCATAGGCTCTGGGCTCCTGGGAGAGCTCTGTGCAGCTTGTAGGCTACGATCTTGTCGATCTTGTCACCTCCACAGGCCTTGAGATTTTTTTATTTTTTTTTTAGTGAGAGCTTTATTTTTTGAAGGCTTTGGAGATATTTCTGGACACCCAATTAAAAGAGTATTTTCCTTTCAGTTCTGACTTTTATATGCATGCCTTCTGGTAAAGCAGGGGTCCTGGTGCAGGGGCTCAGCCACAGCCTCTGTCCCTGGCTGACATTCACCAGCTCCCATCCCACAAGGGTCACATGATATTCTTGCAGAGCGTCTCATGTGTAATATGGGAGAGACACACCCAGAAGGCACATAAGCTGATGTAGACCAGGTAACTGAAGCTGTCTGCCCATGTTAACCCAGAAGGTACCAGAGACAAACACAAGAGTCTATTGCTCTTTGAATCTCCACAACCTCTAATTTTGAAATCCCAAGGAAGATGTAAGGTTATGTTCTCCTGCCTCTCACATATATCCCACCAAGATCCATTACAATTCAATATAGTACACAGAAGATACTTCATCCAGCTTTAAAAAATCCTGTATATTTGCTAGGATTTAGACTTAGGATGCCTTGCAGAACACAAGACATGGCTCTCTGGAGGTGAAGACCCAGGTGGTATGTGATTGATTTCTGCCATTGGCTGGCTGGTTCTGGGTGCCACCCTGGCCTGCCTATTCTCTGGGCTCCCATTCACCTCTCTAATCATATTGCAGCTTTCTCTCCTCCCCTGGAACCTAGTCCTCAGTGGATCTGCCTGGTTAGTGATGAAGAAAAAGAGGTCCACATATTTCTAAGGTTGGTAGCCAAGGCTCTTGGGCCACCTGGGCTGTTTTTGTTTATGTGTCAGAATGTACAGCCCAGTTTCTTGAGCCTGGATTCCTGATGGACCCAATGTCACTTAGGAAATTGGTCCAAAGGGGGCTTAAAATGCATACCTGTGGTGACAGATGCAAAGTAGTTTAACTTAAAATGAGCAAGAAAGTCTTCTTGTGAAGAAAAATGTTTAAAAATTGTCTTAGTTACTTTTCTATTGCTATGAAGAGATACCAAGACCATGACAAGTTATAAAATAAAAGCATGCTGGGCCCCATAGTTCTAGAGAATTAGGATTCGTGATCAGCGTGGTGGGGAACACTGCAGCAGGCAGGCAGGCAGGCACGGTGCTGAAGCAGTATCTGAGAGCTTATATCCTGATTTTCAGGCATGAGGCAGAGATAATTTGGAATGACATGGGCTTTTGAAACTTCAAAGCCCATCCCAGTGACACACCTCCTCCAGTAAGACTATTGGTCCTAATCTTTCCCAAACAGTTCCACTAACTGAGGATAAAAGCATTCAAATGTGTGAGTCTGTGGGGTATCCTCATTCAAACCAGCACAACAAGGAAAATCAGAATAATTAGATATTATTACCTTCATTCATATGTAAGATGTTAGTTTTTGATGCTTTTCCTCTGTCATGCACAACATTTTAGATTTTATTCTGATTTCCTTTATATGACATAAAAAGTATGGTCACATGTCATTCCACACAGGAGCCCTATCCATAGCTAGGTGTGACTTATCCTGTGGTATGGTCAGTCCTGGATTCCAACATCAGGGCACATTTTCCTCCCAGTACTACATGTCAGCTTGTGTGGTCTGTGGGCTTCTGGAAGCTTATGCTACTCAGGGCCTCATGGTGACCTCCTATCTGACCAAGTGCTCAGTGGGGGGTGTATGACACTCCTAACTCTGGTATTTGTGTACTGTAGTTTAAAATCACACAGAAAGGAACTTTCTCTTTATACTATTTATTGTCACTGTGTGCTTCTTCCTGCCATTAGAGTCCTTTTATTGTTAAAAGGACCATGTTGGAGGTTCCCTGTACCTGTGTTCTCGGGTTTGATGTGAGGCAGTCAGTATCAGAGGGTTCAGAAATCAGCACTACTAGACTGGTCCATGTTCTGCCTCTTACAGGGACTGAACCGTGCACCTTAAATTTAATTAGCAAAATGGGGTTGTGATGTATGCTCTTCATTATATCCTTGTATTATGGATCATCACAACGGCCAACACATTTCCCTGTGTCTCCTGCTTGAGGTTTAATGTTCTTAGCTCCTCTGACTCTTCCTGTCCGTGAGACATTTCAGAATAATCTGGGTGTGCTCTGTTATTTTTTTCCACATTTACATCGTTTTGTTCCCATGCCAACCACCCCAGAGGTAATGAGTTCCTCTCTCCATCCAGTTGCCCTGTTGCCTTTGTGGTGAATCAATTGCAGGTGCGCATGTGGATCCAGCACAAGATTCTGTGGTTTCTTCTATTGATCTTTGTATCTGTGTCCTTCTGCAGGTCTCACACTGTCCCCATTACTGTAGCTTCAGAGTGAATGTAGCAGCCCTGGGGATGGTCCCTACCCACAACCATCTGTGGCAGAGGCACACACAGGTGGGGGCGCTTCCCACTAGAGCCACTCCCAGTTTGATTCTGTCTCTCACACCTCATTTTCATGCCACCTTTGTCCAGCTGTCTTTTTACACCTCAGGTATTAAATGTATCAGTGCGGCGTTATTCCAGTTATGCTTTTGCTGTTATTTCAACACCTACAGAAGCTTTACTGGTGTCTCTGATTCTTCACACTTCCCACCTGTGTCTTTCTTTCTTGTGCAGGTATTCAGTTTGATCTATCTTTTCAAAGAATTAATTTTCCATTTTCCCCCATTTTTAGCTCCATTGATTTTCACTCATCTTTTTCTGCATATATTTGAATTTAATAATTGTTTTTTCCCTACCCTGGGTTGAAAGTTGTATCATTAAAATTTAAACATTTTTATTTTCTATTAGTGGTGTTTAAGGCTCCCACTTTTATTCTGTGCCGTCTTCAGCTGCCACATCACATTTTAAATGTCTTTTTACTTTCATTTGGCTCAAAGGACTTTTTTTTTTTTAGTTAGCTTGTAGTAATTTGTAAATGAATTATTTATTTGAAGATTTATCATTTATTCATGGGTTATTTAGAACTGAGTTGTGAATGTGCAGATATTTGAACTTTTAAGAACATCTTACTGAAGTAGATAGAATTTTCTGCATTATTTCAACCTTCTGAAGTTGATGATGTCTTGGATTATGGGCCAGTGTATTGTCTTGTTTGGTGACTATTCCTCTTCTTTTTAATACTCAGAATAAATATCTTGTTGTATAGTCATCTACTGTATGCCCTAGCATACAGTACATGTGAGCTCTGTTAGCTCACAGTGACATTGTGTCAATACCGCAAATCTTCTATGTGTCTATTTACCCTAGTTGCTCCAACAATTGTTAAGCAAAGTGTATTGAATCCCCTGGTTTGATTGTGAATTCGTTTTCCCCTGTATGACCTCAGGGCGACCATGATGAAACTGGCTACTGTATCATTATTGTCTTGTATGCAACTAGTCAGTTTTCTCTGTCTTTAAACACTTAATCTCTTCAGCTTCAGCACTCAAACTATCAGTGTGCAGCAGTGGTGAGCTTTGCCTGAAGTTTGCAGCCATTTGTTGGCCAGGGGTCCTTAGCTTCTACCAACTAGGAGAATTTTTTTATAAATTTTGTCTCATTATTATTATTATTAACAGGATGTCTTTGTGTATCCTTAGCTTAGCTGTCCTGGAACTCACTCTGTGGATCAGGCTGGTCTCCAAGTCTGCTTGCTTCTGCCTCCAAAGTACTGGAATTAAAGGTGTACACCATGATGCCCTGCTGTAAATTTTTTACATAAGACATTTTCCTGACTAATTTTGTCCCTTTTCACATAACATTGCAGTACTGTGTGTGCTGGACTGTTTGAGTGGTCTCTGTGCAACTCAATCTTTTTACTTTCCTGCTTATTCAGTCACAAGTTATCTGGTCCTTCTGTGTTATCCTCCAATTGACATTCAACCCTTAGAGTGACTTCTAAAACTGTCAGTAAGTTGGAGAGTAAAGCGATCCATGCCTTTAATTTCATCAGTAGAGAGACAGAGGCAGGTAGAACTCCATGAGTTCCAGACCCACTTTGTCTGTATAGGGAAACTAGCTAGAGATGTTCAGGAAAACCCTGTCTCAAACAAACAAACAAACAAACAAGCAAACAAACAAACAAACAACTCAAATATTTCAATGATTGTACTCAGCTCTAAAATTCCCATTTCAAAACTTTTATGTGTGTGTATGTGTGTGTGTGTGTGTGTGTGTGTGTGTGTGTTTATGTGTCTTGTGTCTGTGAGTGCCATGTATGTACAGATGCCCAGGGAGAACAGAAGAGGCATCAGATCACTTGTTACTGGCGTTACAGGCTGTTGTGAGCCCTCTGTTATGGGTACTGGGAACTGAATTCAGATCCTCAGGAAGAGTAGCAACTGTTCTTAGCTGCTGATTCATGGTCTTTCCAGCTTCATTTTTTTCTCATTTTAATTAGTTTTGGCTTCTCAGTAGAGATTTTCTAACTGTTGTCCTTTCATTTTTAAATTCCTTGTGAGTTTCATTGAAATCCTCAGTTATTCAATCCCTGCAGCTCACTCTGGTTGGTTTCTACTGACCACCCTTTCCTGTTACACTTGCCTGTGTATTTGTGTGTCTAGCAATGTGCACTTGAAACATTTATTCTGCACAGTGACTGGAGTCTTTAGTGTTGTTGGTTGTTCCCTTACTGGGCAGTTAACTTTCTTGGCTTCAGTTTTCACATTGATTTTTCCTGATGAGGCTGATGGAAGCTCCACCCTGCCTTTGTCTCCAGCTATTATTCTGTGGCCACTTTTGTAAATTGATCTTGCTGGTATTTATATTTCTCTGTAATTAAAACAACAACAACCACCACCACCCCTTTCAGCTCTTTGTATATTTGGTATTTAACTCATAGCTGAATAATTTAATAATCCATCAAAGGGTTAGGGTGAGAATTTGTTCAAATTTAGACCTCTGCTTCTGTGACTTTCCTGGCTCTTTGGGTAACATCTGGTTTCTCAGAGCTCTACTTGTCTTAGGCTCTGTCTCCTGAAAGTTAAGGCCATGAGGTGTTGGCTTTCTATTGCTGGAGAGCACTTTTAGGGTACACCCAATGAGCAAGGAATCAGACACACAGATCTGATCTGCATGGCTCTGCTTCCATACAACCCCTCCTGGGACACAGCTTCCTCTTCCTTCCTTCCCTCTGCTATCTCCTCCCCACTCCATGTCTTAGACTTAGAGCTTAGACTTCATCCAGTCATTGGGGTGAATTTTGTATGTGGTTTTCTTGTCTCCCTGCTTCCCTACAACCTTCAGCTCAGAATGTTTATGGTGAGTTCTATCTTCTGTCTCTGGCCTGACTTCATCTCCAGTACTGTGGGGTGGAAATGCCATTCTATATGTCACCCCTGGGTGCTGGGATGCTCACACATGCGCCAACTCTCCTTCTTAACTCATTTTAGTTATACTCTTTTAAATAGCATGAGCCTGGGTTTTGCTCACTGCTAGCTGATTTTTAAGTTTCTTTAAGTAGCTCTTTCAAAATACTCTATGTGGGTTTAGCCATTATAATCACAGAGTGGTGTATGTGTAGCAAATTCAAATTTGTGTGATAACCATGGCAGGGTTTGCCTCTTTTTATGAAAAAAAAATTCTTAAGTTAATTCATCTTTTAAACTTTTTAATTACTTTTTATTTCATTATTTATACCTTTTATCTGCTTTAAAATAAGTTTAGCAACTATAATGAGAGCAAAGTTTTGTTTCTTTTCTTATTTTTACTAGGATTTGTTCAGGATTTTTCATCCTTGCTGTAAAAGATTGTCCTCTAAACAAAATGGCTGCTGTCTCTGTTAGATGAGTGGTGCCTGCTTCCAAGAATGCATCACAATCTCGGCTGATGATGCTCCCTCATAGAAGGAGGGGGCAGAGAGAGTCATGGGACCCTCAGCTGAGATTCCAGCTTTTCATACCAGTCATTTGCATGTAATTCTGCCCTAATTTCTTGTTGGCTTTGGGGTCTGGAATATATAGATTAGGAGAGGTCAACTGAGAAGGCTCCATCTTTAAGGCTGTGGGGAAGCCATCATCCATATGAGGTGAAGACTTTCCAGTGCTTCTGTCTTGGGGTCACCCTCATCCATGTTCTGTAATAAGTTCAATAAACTCATCTTTTCCCTGGGGTGAAGGCTGAGGCTGTCCTCTGTTGGCTTGTTGTTGGGACAGACTTTTTTTTTACAGTTCCTCAGAAGAAGCTCCAGCAATAGCCACTCCTCCCGATTCTATATGTGGAGAACACAACTATGTAAGATTTTCAGAAGTTCTTCTGCTTGTACATTGGAAATCGTCCAATTGGATCGGATGGATCATAAGTTTTGAGTTTTAGTCTTTCAATGGGTACTATTTTGCTTATATTATTGGTTTTATTAGTATATTAAAAACAAAACCAATCTACTTTATTAAAAATGTGAAACCAATCTGCCTTGTAACTTTGTAGCTTACTTTACACTGTTTTTATAGATTACATTTCTTTGATTACTCTTGAGACATTTTCCTATGTTTATGAGCTATTCAAAATTCCTCTCTCATGAGTTGACATTGTTATTTCTTTTTCTCCATAACTTTTAAAGTGTATTTGTTACAATTCCACATACTGGGAATATTAAACCTTTGTCGCATGACATGTCGATATTTTTCCCAAGGCTCAATCACTCTTTGCGGTGTTTGAAGCTACAAAGTTCTGTGTTTTTAACTTGTCCAATGGATACGGTTCTTTCCCCACTGACATCCTGCTTTTCCAGCCTTCTCTACATGCATGGTACTCATGGGTAGCTCTCACTGCCTTTAGAGCTCAGCTATCTACAGGTCACCAATAATTTGTTTGTTCACTATTTTATTTTCAGACAGAGTCTTGCTATGTCATCTGGGCTGGTCTTGAACTCACACCTCAGTGCTGGGACTACAGGTATGGGACACCACACTCTGCATTTTGATATTAGTTGTGAATAAAAGAGCTAAATGTTATTTTCCCATGGGTTTCCATTTTTCAAACACTGCTTGTTGAATAATTCATCTTACTATTCTTATTTGGAATTCTACAGTTATGTTTTAAGTGGTTCTGAGTCCTTGGATTTCTTTGTTTACTCTTTTTCATGCCAGAACTCAACCCTTCCCCTATACAGAGTGGGGGATATATCATACTAATGGACATATGTTTAGGATACACTTTTTTGACATTTTGTAGGTAAAATTTTTTTCTCTAACATTCTTCCATGTTTTCTGTTTCAGAGTAACTTTATTCATTCACTGTCATCCCTATCACTGCCTCCTCCCAGTCCTTCCTCTCACAGTCCCTCTTCCATCCTTCCTTCTCCTCTGAGAGGGAAGAGGCCCATCTGGATATCCTCCAACTCTGCACATCAAATCTCTGCAGGGCTAAGGGTATCCTCTCCCATTAAATCCAGACAAGGCAGCCCGGTTAGGGGAACATATTTCATAGATAGACAACAGCATTAGGGATAGCCCCTGCTCTAGTTGTGGGGGGATCCACATGAAGATGGAGCTATACATCTGTTACATATATGTGTGTGTGTGTGGGGGGGGGTATGTTCTTTGGTTAGTGGTTCAGTCTCTGAGAGCTCCAAGGATCCAGGTTAGTTGATTCTGTTGGTTTTCTTGTAGAGTTCTTATTACCTTTGGGGCTCTCATAGCAGCTTTATTCATAAGAGCCAGAAATTGGAAACAACCTAGATGTCCCCAAACTAAAGAATGAATAAAGAAAATGTGGTACAAACAAAGGCATCATGAATTTGCAGGCAAATGGATGGAACTGGAGCATATCATCACGAGTGAGGTAACCCAGACCCAAAGGACAAACATATGTACTCACTTCTAAGTGGATATTAGCCATAAAGTACATGCTATACTTCATACCCAAGGAAGCTAAACAAGAAGGAAGACTCAAGCAAGGATGTTTGAATCTCACTTAGAAGGGGGAAGAAAATAGTCATAGGAGGCAGATGGAGGGAGGGAACTGGGTGAAAGAGGAGAAGGGGGTGGGAATGGGACGTATTCAGGATCAAGACAGGAGACAGGGCTGGAGAGCCAGGAGAAGGAGTGGAAATCTGCAGTTTGGGGGTGGGGGGTGAGTGATGAGCATCACCAGAATGTACCCAAGACCAGGAATGAGAGAGGCTCTCAGGAATCAATGGGGGTGACATCAGATGAGAGTCATGATAGTGGAGATGTGGAAGGAGCCACCTCCTATAGCCAGTCAGGAACCTCATTGGTATGATAAGGACACAAACCCACCCACAAAACTTTCTACCCCAAATTTATCCTATCTACAAAAAAATGCAGGGACAGGAGATGGAGCAGAGATTGAGGGAATGGCCAACCAATAACTGACCCAACTTGAGACCCACCCCATGAGCAAGCACCAAGCCCTGTAACTATTAATGATCACCTGTTATGCTTGCAGACAGAAGCTGCTATAGCATAATTGTCCTCTGAGAGGCTCCATCCAGCAGCTGACTGAGAGAGATGCAGAGACCCACAGCCGAACACTGGATGAAGCTCAGGGACTCTTATCAAAGTAACTTTTGAAAAGAAAATTTCAAATGAAACTATTTGTGATTTTTAGTGAACCAGCACGAGTCTGTGGTGCTGAGTGGCAGGTGTTGAAATGTCATCCCTGGGGACAGGATAGAACCCCACTGTTCTGGTTGCCTTGGTGTCTGTCACCTGGTAAGATTTTCTCCAGGCAGGTCTGCATGCTTCAGGATGGTTTTACTCCTCTGGTTCTTGCTAGGGACTCAGAGCTTGGAAATCAACTCTTCTGTGGTCTTACATACTCCCTGATTTTTACCGGACATAGTAAGGTTAGGTATGGAGTCTAATCAAATTCAAACACTCTAACACTGCTCATAATATATTTTCTTTTATCTCTATGCTAAAATGTCATATTTGTCTCTAAAATTTGTAACAGAAAAATCTTTTTGTTGAAAAAGTTTACATTGGCTTCAGAAAGGGTAGCAATAACAAGCACCTTTATCTTGTTTTGCTTTGTTTTACTTTTTCTGTGGGGCTCACTATCACATCTGGGCCCTTGAATATTCTGGCCAAGGGCTCTACTTTTGAAGTATAGCCTCAGCCCCAGGGATGTTGTGATTTAATAAGACTATGCTTTGGTCACTTCCTTGCTCAGAGCACCTAAAAGCCTGGCAAGAATATCTAGAACCATACAGGTGCTCGTAGCATCCTTTGTCCTAATATTTGGTGACTGACTTGTATCCAGCTCAGTGCTGCTGAATGCCATGGCACTTCCCTGGTTATGGAGACAGTCTTCTGTTTGCATAAGGTGACTCTTGGTCCCTCCTAGATGGGGGCTGTTCATCAGAAAGATGCAGACAGATTTTACAGACTGAAATACTCAGCTCTACTCCATCTCTGGGAAGAGAAAAGGACTTGAAATTGTAGACGGCTCTGTAAGAATTCCAGAGAGCTTCCAGGTTACTGAACTTCTGAAAGTCTTTGGAAGAGTCAGTGTATCCCAGGAGGAGGAAAACTCTTGCCCCAAGGCCCTGTTCCATGGACCACTTTCGTCTGATTGTTCATTAGTGTCTCATGTAATATCCCATACAACAGGCCAATAAATGTGCTTTCCTGAATTCCAGGGTCTTAGGTCCAACAACTGAGCCTAAGGAAGTGGTATTGAGAACCATCAACTTACACTGCAGTCTGTATTTGACCCAGATGCTGAAGTGTGGAGCTCAGTTGAGACGTTGAGACAGATCCCTTCACTTAGGACCCACTAAGTTTGTCCAGGGTCAGAACTGAATTGAACTATAGCGTACCACTTTAGTTGTCACTGGTGAACTTGTGTTATATGAGAAAGTCCTACACATTTGGCCACAATGTGCTGTGTGTTAAATGGAGAGAGGTTTTTTTTTGTTTTGTTTTTTTGTTTTTTTTTGTTTTTTTTTTTCAAAAGAGAGGCTTGAGTTGTCCTGTTATGTGCAAATAAGAAAGGCTAACAGTTTGAGATAAATCGATCTTCATTTCATTTAAAAACATTCAGCAATATTTTTATATCTTTATTTTACAAACAATCTATAAAAATTAGGAATCAATGTTAAATTTGGCCAAATGGTTCTTAGGCATTTGTTATGATAACTGTGTAGTTTGTTTTCCTAAGATTTATTACGCTAAATTATACTAATAAGTTTGCTATTCTCCTAGAATAAGATATTTTTTTATTATTTTCTTCTCCACTTTATATATTCTGATAGATTAGACAAAATATGTTGTTTAATACTCATTTGGAATTTTAAAATATTTATTCATAGATAAAATTACTACGTACTTTTACTTTTGTGCTTCTGAAATTTTTCTGGCTGTCAGGGTTATGTGCAGCGAACTGGGAAGCCTTCCAAACTCCTATGTGCTAAAATAATTTAAATAGCAGAAGAATGATCTCTTTTTGAGTTTTGAAATTACCTGCTTGTAAAAATGCCCAGGCCTGGCGTTTCTTATGAGATTAGTTCTGGGACACCTTTAAACATTTCATCTTTAAAATTAATTTTTAACTGCAAGCTATATATGAATATACTTTTGTTATGTTAATTTTTTAAAAAATATATAGGACAAGTTCTTTCCTGGTTATTTCTTGCCCTTCCCACATTTCTTGGCAGAAGCAAGGGCTATATGACTGTGTGTAGCATCTTCAAGATATTTCTTCTGTGCATCTCAAAGAGGGCATGCATACTGAAGAGATATAATTTTTTTGCATTATTTTTAGTGAAATTAGGTAATTCTGCATATGTATTTTGGAATGCATTTTCCTTTATTCATAATCCTTCACTTTCCATGTGACTATTTGTGTTAATTCTACTTTACCATTCCTTAAAATACTGAATGGCATAAAGCCATTTTTTTTTTAAGTTTTGGTTCTACCTCTTTTAAAGTTATTGATCCATTAGTATTTTCTAGTATCTTCTTAAGCAAGAATGGACACATCCATTCTCCCAAAATATCTTTTATTGCCTCAACCTTTACGTCTTGGTTTTTATCTGTCCCTTTTACTTGGTTAGTAACTCACTTGCTCACTCCTCTGGAACTTACTCAACTCTCAAGTTGAGCTAGGTGTGTTTCAAGGAACTTGCCCCTGTGTTTGAGAACAGACCTATGTCTCAGCCAGAGGCCGTTATTACCTTCTGAGTAAGGTGAAAGTGATGGATACTCAGTGCTCACTGACACTGACTTAAGTGACTGGGTCCTCCATGTGGGGCATCCTCTCGTTATCTGGCTGCCTCCGCAAAGCCTGCTTCTCAGTAGAAATGCCTGATTGAGCTCACATGTCAGTCTTTGGTTCTTTTCTGTACTCGATTAGACAGATTTCTGTCTTTGTAACTCGTTTCTCTTTCTTTGTTAACAGAGGAGCATGTGTGTTTTTGTTTCTTTTGTTTTGTGTGGGGAGGTTGGGTCACCACAATTAGATTCCCATAAACCTTATTTATGCGTTTGATCATTTTAAGGTGGTTCCTTTATTTCCTCTTTTGATTGTACAGCTTTTACTTCTTCCTTTCATTTCCCTTTATTATTCTTTTCCTATATTCTCACTGCACTTGCTTTGTCCCTTTATTGTTTAAAATAAAGGCATTTTAAGCCCATGTGTTGCTGTGGTCAACAGCCAGTGGATTCCTCTGGTCTCCGGTGGGGTACATACCCACCTGGCTGTTCTACTCAGGGGCTTCATGGATTTGGGAGACCAATGGAAACTTTCTCCCTACTGCTACACTGATTAAGAAGCACAATTGAGCAGTAACAAGGCCATAGCCCTCAGCTCGCCTATTATATGATGGGCATTGGTGAACTTTGATGACTTGTTGAGTCCACAGTACAAAAGAAGGAGATATGAGAGAAAGTGCAAAAGATGGAGAAACACATTTGACATCCAAGAAAGACAAGCCAAACAAAGCCAGCCATTTCTGCATATCACTAATCTGCTCTGTCTGCTTAGAACACTGATGGAGGCTCTTATGGGGCTCATATGTCAGAGATCAGATCGTACCCTGTTAACTCACAGGTGTACAGTCCACTGTTTCCCACATGATGACTCTCTCTCTCTCTCTCTCTCTCTCTCTCTCTCTCTCTCTCTCTCTCTGTGCGTGTGCATGTGTGTGTGTGTGTGTGTGTGTGTGTGTGTGTGTATTCATGCATATGAATGGTACAGATAGATATGTTCATGCCATGGTGTATGTGTGGAAGTTAGAGGACAACCTTGGGTATCTTTTTTTTTTTTCCTTCCCACCTGTTTGAGATGGGGTCTCTTTGTTGTTTGCTATTGCGTACTCTGGGGAGGTTGGCCCACAGGCTTCCAGGAATTATCCTGTTTCTGTTTCTCCCTGTAGGATCACTCAGATTACAGATGCACACTACACAACTGGCTTTCCATAGGTTCTCGGAACTTGAGCGTGCATGGCAAGTCCTTTGCCCACTGAGTCATCCAATTTGGTATTTTTAAGGAGACTAATAACTGTTATTTACCATGTTCTGAAGCCTAGCAAAGTAATATTTTGAGAATCCTGTTGCCTTCTTTAAACCTCAGAACAACACAGAATGTGACTCTGTATGTCAGATGTGAGCTTGCTTGACCTCATGGAGCTAGTGAGTAGTGGTTTGTACTTGAACATAAAGCAGTGATCCCAAATCATGTTTGTTTTGCCAGTATTTTTTATTGGATTTTATATTTTATTTCCCTCTTCACTTTTTCCTTTTGTGGTCTGGAGAGAAATTCTTCAGCCAGTAACCCAATTGACCAGTGAATTATTTTTCCTGAGTTCATTTCTGTTCTTGTTTCCTGTTGCCTGTATAATCCCAAGGTCCTGCTCTTTAACTATGAGCACTCTTCCTGGTTACAGACGCATGTCACCAGAAACTTTCTTTAAAAATTCAAAATGGCAAATGGAAGGGACTTTCTTCAGGCCTTTGAAGGGCATTGTACCCCAGGATGTAGAGGGTGATTCTGATGCTAAGGTCCTGTTCTGCAATTGTTTTTGATCAATCGATAAAGATATCAATGACCGATGACTGAGGATGTGGTGGGACACTTAGAGTTTCGTGGGAGGACTCAGGGAGAATCAGGAAACTGGGGAAGAGGAAGGAGGAGTATCATTAAGAGATAAAGCCAACCAGCCATGTGACTTTTCAGTTGGACTGGCCAATGGCCACTGTCCAAATTTGACTGGGATGGCAGGGAAAGTTTAGGCACTGTGTGTGTGTGTGTGTGTGTGTGTGTGTGATCTATGGATCCAAAGGAATCTGGGTTGGGGCTGGTAGCACGGTCCACCCAGAGCTTAAAGTAGGGGTAGCAAAAACTACACACTACACAGGAGGATGTTCTGAACCTGCAGATGATTGCCTTTCTTTTAGTTCTGAATCACTGTGAGGGAGATTTCTCTCTGTGAGCTCATTCCTGCAGAATGCTGCAGACTCCCCTTTCCCTATTGTTCAGCTTCCCCTATCAGAAATGATTAAAATCTATTCCTTGGAACTCCATCTCTCAGTCTAGAACTTTCTGCTTTGAGGAGTTAGCACAAACCTTGCTTCTGTTCTCTAACAAGGTGTTCCAGTCAAATACGTCTTCAGTCACTCCTCACTGCCCTTGTTTCTGAACCCTTGCTTCCCAGGCCGCTCTGCTCAGAAGAGGTCAGCTCAGGACCTTCTCTGTCTTTGCTTTTACTCCTAGAGAATTGGTGCAGGGGTGAGAGACACTCTGCTCTGCCACCATCATCTTACCCAATGCTCAGGGTTTACTTCCAACTCTCAGCATCATACAGCTGATGCAACTTGACCCGTATCTGTCTACAGCCCACTAAACCACACATCTGTCTCAACCTTGTGGTCTGTTCATAACACATTCAACCACGAATCTGTCTTAACCTTATGGTATTTATACCCCATCAAACCACACACCTGTCTTGACCTTGTGGGCTCCTTCCATGCTGCTAAACCACACATCTGTCTTGGTGCTGTTATTGATCTTTTGAGCTTAGATGTAGGACATTCTGTTAATTCTTACTTCACATACACTGAGCTGCAGACATCCTCCCTCCCAGCTCAACAACCCTCCCCACCCACACACACACACTGTACACAGTAATGTGCACAGATTGGCTTCACTTCATTCTGTTCTCACAAATCTCCAGCTGGGAGGCTGACATATTTTAACTTTTTTTTTAATTTTTGGAATTAAAATATAGATACATCATTTTCCCCTTCCTTTTTCTCCTCTTCTCCTGTATCCCTCCATTCTTTGTCTCAAATTCATGGCCTCCTGTTAATTGATGTTATATACCCATAATGTTATGTTTCTAAATATATAAATGCAATCTTCTCAGTCCATATAATGCTACTGGAATGTATATGCTTTCAGGGCTGATCACTTAGCATTGAATAGTATTTAGTTGCCTGCAGTTCTTTGTACAAGGTTTGGGCTCCATGGGATTTTTTTTCCCTTCTATGTTAGCATGTCTAATCTTCTTTAGAAAGATAAGAATACAAACAGCTGGAATATTTTTAACGTACAAAGACACTTTTTAGAGACAGTGGGAATCACCCCTGTGTCCTGAGCACTTATCTTGTTTCTGTCTTAGACTAACTTCTGAGTCATGGAATAGGATGTTCTGTAAGGAGAGGCGGTCCATTTCAAACTGTTTCCCTTTTTAGCTGTGTTTTTTCTTCTCAAGGAGTTCTCTGCTGTGACCAGCTGACACACAGAGCAGATTAGGAAGCACTCGACCCCAGCATTTGCCCCTTACCCTGAACAATGATCTGTGGAGTGTCTTGTGATCCATCTTTGGTTACTGGAAAGAAATGACTGTGTTCTCCTTGCCTTTGTGGAATTCACTTAGGTCCAGTTTCTCACATCCCAACCAAACCTTCTTAGGACACATCCCCACTCCACCTCTGGTCCAGAATGCACAAACCACTTACATGAGGTCTCCTGTGTAGGAGGAGCTAAAGTGGGAGGAGTAAGGAGAGGAAGAGGAGGAGTAAAGGGAGGAAGAGGAAAAGAAAGAGGAGGAGCTAGGAGAGAGACGGAGAATGGGAGAGGTGGAAATGGAGGCTGATGTTCGCTTGTCTGTAGCAGTCAAAAATAGTTGGTATATCTAGGTTGGTTATTGGGTTACACTTCTGACTGTATGGGTATCTTGTATGATCTTTACCAAATATATGAGCCTTTGAATAATCTAAGCATTAGAGTCTCATCTGTACTGAGCCTGTGTGGTTGGCAGGATAGTCTGGGCAATGCTCAGCCTTGCAGAGACAGCGTGGAAGACTGGCAGAGCCATTTCCCACACTGGCGTCTTGTGTGTGGCAGGGCTGGTGTTTCTGGCTGGCTGTTTCTAGCTGCAGAGTGGACATGGCCTCATGGCCTTGGAACATGGCTTCTGATCTAGGCAGAGATGCTGCAGCCTAGATAGTCAGCTTATCTGGGCTAGACATTTTTTAAAATAATTATTACAACACTCCTGACCTCCACAGGAGGGGCAAATTCTCCTTCCTGTGACTGAGCAGCCCCATGTTCAATGATCTCATCACACAGAATGGTCCAGCTTCACCTGAGTGTCCATCACAGTGGCAGCAGCTTTATGCAGGCAGCTTATGCCTTCACTGAAGCACAAACACCTAACCAGTGCATCTAGTGTAGGCTCATGGCCTAAGAATGAGCTGAATCACTGTGCCATCTCAGGATAGATGCAAAGGCAAGGGCACCACCTGCAAATACTACTAACTATTTAAGGAAAAACTCTGTGCACAGAGTCAGAGCACAGCAGGTGAGGGAACATTCTTAAGTCATTTGAAGGCCTGGGAGAACTCTGAAATCAATTATGTGGAAATAATAAAGGGAAATAATATTATAGACTAATAGCCATGTGCACTGTGATATGAAAATTAGTAACAATAGATTAACATGCAAAAATTTGGTATTGTGCACACACATGTATATAATCAATTCATACCTGATATACATATATTTTACATACCACTGGCATTTATACTAGCTACATAGGCCACATACACACCTACTACAAAAGTATACCACACACAAATCCTATATATACATACCGCATATTCAAATGTACACTTTACAGATTTTGCATAGCGCATACACATATACCTATGGGCACGTGCTGGGGTTAAGAGGAGTTTCCCAGAAGTGCTCACAGACTTCAGAGAGGAGAGGGAAGCAACACGTGTTGCAGGACAATCAGAAATGGAACCTTGGGAGCTCAGTGGGTGACAGTGAGCCATAGAGAGAGTAGCTCTGGACTGAAGCCTGCTCTCACACCTAGTGCCTTACCTTGTGTGTTTCCTGTGACAAGGTTAGAAGTATTCATCTGCAAGTCACGCAGTACAAAGCATGGGACCTGAGCTTTGTCAGGGCTGCAGCAGAGGAAAGTGGTCACTCATGGCCTTATGCACACTGAACAAGCAATGGGAGCCAAGTAGAGACTGTTTCTAAGAAGGGAGGTCAAGGGTGAGGAGGCTGTGAGAAGGCAAGACTGGTGTTAAGACGACAGGAATATAAACGAGAGTCCTGGCAGCTTACTGGCAAATCGTGGATGTGTCTTCCGAAGAGGATGAATCGCTGAAGGCTCACTGCTGTTGGAGCATTTATTCTATAGTAGTTGATTCTTCCTAGCCAGGGAAATAAAAGTAAGGTAAGAAAACTAAGTATAGAGCTGTAAGGGGAGAGTGATCCTGACAGTTCCACAATCACATACAAGAAGAGCATGGTGAGCCTTGCATGTGATCCATCCCAGTACATGAGTTAAGTAAGAAAACTGAAACCTAGCTGAAATTAACAGACAGAAATTGTTTAAGCACTGTACATGTTTATTAAAAGCAATGAAGACCAAATGTAAAAAAAAAAGAAAAAAAATCAGAGCTCTGAAAAATAACAGCAGATCTGAAAAAGAATCAGTGGGTGTTCTTAAAGTACAATGGACCAGGCTCAGGGGCTGGCTCAGTCAGTGCTTGTCTTGCAAGCATGAAGACTTGAGTCCATTCCCAGAACTGCAGAAAAGCCAGGTATAGCGTTATCACTTATAATTCTAGAGCTGGGGAGGCCCAGGCAAGCAGATTTGTGGGCCCTGCTGACCTGTCAGTCTAGCTTACTTGGGACATTCCAGCCCAATGAGAGAGTCTGTTTCAAGAAAAAAAAAGGCAGACAAGACAGCATCTGCAAAGTGATACCCAAGGTTGTCTTCTGGCCTCCATGTGCACATGCATACACACACACATACATGAACAGGCACTCAGACATATAAGAATATATACACATGCAAGCACAGACTTGTACACATATACACATATACAGAATGCCCTGGATTAGCTCAATATGGACAGTCTAAGAGATCCTTAGTAAATTGGAAATTTTAAAGAAAAATTCTTAAGAATGAACCTTGTAAAGACACCAGAACCAAACATGCAGAAAAGATGGCAAAGGGAATAGAGGGTATGGCTTGCTGGTCTAGTATATGTGAAATGCCAGACCAAGAGACCTAGGTCTTGGTTTTCCCAGTTGCCTGCATCCTAGTGCCATAGCAAAAGGTGAAAAGTCAGATAAGTGAATGAAGACACAAATCTCTAAACCACAAGAATGGCACAATTGGACAAAGTCTCAGGAAATCTGAGACAAGAAACAAAGAGAATTGTATAAAGGCAGCCAGAGAAAACAGCACGGAAAGTGGAAACCAGCCAGGCTCTCAGCCAAATGACAGACAAATAGTAACTAGAAACCAAATTGTTTTCCAGCGATAGCCGATGTGGTCACCACAGGGGACACCACCATGTACGTGGGCTATATTGCAGCTGGTCAAAAATAAGACAATCACTCCTTAGTCTCTGGTAGGAGGCTATGTTTATTATCTGCCACTCAGACAAGTCCCCAGGCTGTAGCCTCTACCTTGCCCTCTATCTCCATCCAGGAAGTCCAGGCCAGGCTAGATAATTCTCCTGGTAAGCAGAGAAGAAGCCATGGCTGTACAGTTGTCAAAGCAAAGTTACAACACAATATTGTCTCACTCTATGAAGGGAGTCAGAAATAGTCTTTCTAAAAATGTACAGTGGTGCCATGTGGTGAAAAGAAGAGAATTAAGTAGTTAATAACTGTGCAAAGTTTTTCAATGTTATTAGAAAGGATGGAGATGTAAACTAAAGCCAAAATAGGACACTAATCTCTAGTGGCTGAAATATAAATGACAGAAGGCTTGATGTCAAATGGTGACACGTGAGAAGTTATTGATCCCAAGGATGGGAGGAGAAACACCACAGACCCAAATCATCATGGCCGAATTAATTAAAGCAAAGTTTTCTATTTGTGCACATGGGCTGCATCCTCCCAAGGCAGGGTTTGAGAGGTCAGCACTGAATGTGAGGGAAACAAAGCTTTTACAGCTTAGGGGTGGGGGTTTCCAAATGGGACGTTTGGTAGGTGGGGCTACAGGGGCAGATCATAAGCATAACAAGTTAGTTATAACTACCTCCTGGTTGTAACAACAGATAATTGTAACAAGGTAGCCATAACAACCCCCTTTGAAAGGAAAGTATAGTTGCAAGATGGTTATTAACTTTTTGAAACAAAGAAATGGTTACTGTTTCCTGGAAGATGCAGTGCAAAACCATTTCTAGTCAAGGTTACAGGTAGGACATAGCCCAATCCTTAAGAAACAGAAGTTTAATCACAAACAGAGATGAACCAAGTTTGTCTTTACTACAAGATGGCTCTCAAGTCTAAGATTTAGGCAGACTGGTTCATCAAAGTCAGGCAGGGAGACTGATAGAGGATGATTGCATTAATGTGAATTGGGACTTTAACATCAAGACAATGTTAACCTTCAAAGGAGGGGATGGCATGGGAGGGGAGGGAAGAGAAGGGGAAGGGAAGAAAGGGGAGAGGAAGAGGAAGTGAAGGGGAGGAGAGTTGGACAAACCTCTCCTAGGCAGTCTAGACTCCTAGACGTCTAGGCAGTGTCTGGGCTGGGGTGCTGACCATGGGTCACTGCATGACTCTATGCCCCTGTGGTACTCATTTTATAACACAGCTAGAAAACTCCACAAGGAATTCCACAGAGACTCACTGTGCAGGATCCACATAATGGACAAAAAAGGGAGAGAAGCCATCTTGCATAGGCCAGGCCAAACCTACTGTCTTGGGAATGATAAACTTCCATTTTAGAAGGCAGGATAAATCACTGGGCACTCTAGACCTGAGGACGCTGTTCCACCTCCTAGCTGTGGAGTGTTGTCAAGTCCTAGTCAGAAAATGACTATAGCTGCTCTGAGAAGATGACCCAGTCCCCATGCCCAGTACTGAGCTCCAACCCCAGCTCCCCTCCAACCCCACCCCTCCCTGGCAGCACTTCAGTCAGCTTGTACCTATCCCACTGAGGATCTCTCCATGCTTGGGTATTAGCAGAAAAGAGGGAAAAGATCTGATACCGTAATGCTAATTACATTCAGAAGTAAACGCTAATGAACACAAAACAAAACAAAGGAGCAACACAGCATCCACTAGGGCATGATTAGTGAAATAAACTCTGGGATGTAGAAGTCTGCAAATGAGGTCAAAGGAGGTCAAGTGAGGTCAAGTAAGGTCAAGTACATTTCCCCAAATAACTTTTACTTCTTTGAAAAGACCCTTTGGAGAAGGAATCTTAAAGGGGCAGGACACCATTCTCGGAACTAGTCTAATTCACAGATTACTCTTTTTCAAAAGGAAAGCATTTATTTCTCTAGTATAGAACTAAATGCAGAAACCTGTAAGTCAGGCCTAACGATGAGAGATGTGACTAAAATACATAAATGTTTAATTATGGTGCAGATAAGTCAGATAGAGATTTCCTGAAGCAGGGCAAGCACTGATCGTTTGTAGATTACTTTGAATAAGGGTCAATTTTTGTTTTAAGGAAAACAGCTGAAGTGTTAAATATTTATGAAGCCGAGTCACTGCTGCAGGGGGCAGCTGTGCTCCACACTGAAGGTCCAGGAGAGGGCTGCTAAGTTCCACTGTGATGTCCAGTATTCTTCTGGGCTACTAGAGGGGGTCAAGGACAGTATAGGATCATTTATCATCTAGGAGAAAAATAATACCAAATGTAGATTTTTCTCTGAATTGACCCAGGCTCAAAGAGGGGATTTACCAAGCCCAATGCTGGAGTCATCATGTAAATTGTTCCAATCAGTTTGTTCGGATGAACTTAAGCTGCAGCGAGCCCTTCCTCTGGCTGTAAAAGGGGATAATGACCCTCTCTGCTGCTGGTTTTCTCATTAAAGCACCATAAATCTGGGAGAGACAAAAATACTGTCAACTGTTCCCGGCAAGTTCAGTAGCTGGAAGGTACCTCTCATTCCTCTTCCTGTAGTCCAGGAACCTGGAGGGGCTTTTGGCAAAACTGTCAAGTTTTTTTTACTGTGTCATGAGGAGTTTGGGATGGAGAAACAATTAGTTTAAAATGTGCCTAAGGGGATCAGATGGCGTGCACCTTTGTTTGTATATATTGTGGACACATAAATACACTTCTACATCTTGTGCATTTACATGAACAGGTTTAAATGTATATGTGTGTCATATTCATAAGCACAAGATATACACATAAATATGCATATTACATGCAAATGTGTATTAAACATATATCTATAAGACAAACATTATAAATAAGTCTTGTTTTGTGTGTGTGTGTGTGTGTGTGTGTGTGTGTGTGTGTGTACCTGAATTTGCAGACAAAGGCAAATATGTGTACAACTGCATGTTCATACACAGTTTTGATTGGGTACAGTACGGATGGTTGTAGTATTACATCTAGACAGTGATGTCTGTGTTGTTAGCTATGGAATACCCAGATTTCTGCCTGGCACTATGATGCTCAAGTCTTGTGTGGCCTTTTTCAGAGGCCACACTCTGGCTCTGGTGTTCTTCTCTCTCTTTCTCTCTCTCTCTCTCTCTCTCTCTCTCTCTCTCTCTCTCTCTCCTTCTCTTCCCTCTCTCCCCCTCTTTTTCTCTGTCTCTGTTTTTTGAGAGACAGGGTTTCTCTGTTTAGCCCTGGCTCTCCTGGATCTTGCTCTGCAGACTAGGCTGGTCTCAAACTCACAGATTAAAAGTGTGCACCACTGCTCAGCTGGGTTCTCTTAATCTATGAGAAACTCTGGCATTTCCTGATGTATTGGCAGCTACTGGTTTTCTTGAAGAGGCTGACTGGCCAGTGCTTAGCCTTAGGGATAGAAGTGTCCACAAGATTATATAAGCAAAGCTCATGTCAACTCTCTTTGGCAAGACCTTGATCTACAGCAAATGTGCTCGCCTGGTTAGAAGAGCTTTCTTGCCTGCTTGCTTGCTTTCTTTCTTTCTTTCTTTCTTTCTTTCTTTCTTTCTTTCTTTCTTCTCTCTCTCTCTCTCTCTCTCTCTCTCTCTCTCTCTTCTCCTTCTCCTTCTCCTTCTCCTTCTCCTTCTCCTTCTCCTTCTCCTTCTCCTTCATTTTCTTCTTCTTTTTAAATAAAGACAACATTTAATTGGGACTGACTTATAGGTTCAGAGGTTCAGTCCATTATCATCAAGGCAGGATCATGGCAGCATCCAGGCAAGCATGGTACAAGAATGTCCATTGTTTTTCCTCTTGCTTAATATGGTTCTTGACCTCTTAGGTAGATCAATAAGGAAATCAAATTCATAAGAATACAAGTTAACTGTATTTGAAGGTGACACAATTCTTGTTTTTTAGTTGACCGACATTTTACTTTTCTTCTTTTATTTTTATTTTTCTGACTTCTTTTTTTATTAGTAACTTTAAAAAAATGTTAACCAAAGACTTTATAAGTTTGGTAATGCTCAATAACAGAATGCCCATACAATCAGAAGTGTAACCCAATACCCAACATAGATATACCAACTATCTTTGACTGGCAGAGGCACACGAACGAACATATGCCTCCTGTTCCCCACCCTCCCCACCCCCACCCCTGTCACCGAGCTCCTCCTCTCCTTCTCCTCCTCCTCTCCTTACTCCTTCTTTTCCTCTCCTTACTCCTCCTTTTGCTCTCCTTACTCCCCCAATCTTAGCTCCTCCTACACATCACCCTTCCTGTTAAAATAAAACTTTTCTCTCAAAATATAATTAGAGCATAACTATACCAATTTGTATCAGTAAGGTACAAGATAGACCTAATACCCAGTCCATCATTTTGTTGACTAACCAGAACCTCTGTTATCTCTCCTAACTAAAAGACTTAGTTCTGAACCTGGCTTTTTTTCTTGGCTTTAGAATGAATGTCAGCTGAAAACCATCCTCTCAAATATTTTCTCTCAAAGTAAGTAGCCGGGATTGGCTATGAGACTATAATTCTTCAACCCCATCAGAAATCTAGAATGACTGAATTAACTGAAATTATGGGAAGCACAAAGCATAGCTTCTAAAACTTAGCCAATTTATAGAGACTGCTGAACACCTGGACAGTCCCTATACTACAAAACTTTGAAGCATCTGATCTTCAGAGCCTTCTGGCCCAGGATCATCTGACAGACCTAGTAATTCAGAATTATTAAGGGCTGATTACTCTGTATTGGCAGATATAATCAGTCGACTATTCTGCAAGTATGTCCTTTTCTGGACAGTAATTTGTCTGCAGATGAAAAGAGGCAATCCTTGCCTAGTGGCTGTCTCACCACAACTGGAATAACTCCAAAGATGCTCAAGAGTTTTCTAACCCACATGTGACCCTATGATGTTCCTCCTTTTTTATCCTGAATATATATTACTCTCTTACACTAAGCTTCTGACCTTGCTGCAGAGATCAGAGCGGTGTATGGCTTTGAGGATGCTGCTGTCCCTGGTGGGCAGCAGGCTGGGATGTATGTGCTTGATGCTTGCAGTATAACTTAACCCTTTATAAGAAGCCCAGTGGCCTTGAGATCTTGGTTCTTTACCCACCAAGGCCTCCTTGTGACAGGCATATGTTGATTGACATCTCTGTGTGCCCACAAGAGACCTCACCTAAGAGCCGTTGGTCTCTCAAATGATTTTAAGATGGTTGTCCTGCATTCAGGAAATGTGTGGTAGTTTGGTGGAGTTGGAACTTTTTCTATGGAACTGTTTTGTGATACTGTGATGGTTTGAATATGCTTGGCTCAGGGAGCAGCACTCTTAGGTGGTGTGGCCTTATTGGCGTACGTGTGGTTTTGTTGAAAGGAGTGTGTCACTGTGGCAGTGGGCTTTGAAGCTTCTATGCTCAGGCTCTGGCCAGTGTGGAATAAGAGCCTCCTCCTGGCTGCTTGCAGAAAATCTTGGCTGCCTTTGGATTATGATGTAGAACTCCTGGTTCTGCCAGAACCATGTCTGCCTGCAGACTGCCATGCTTCCTATCATGATGATAATGGACTGAAACTCTCTCTGAAAGTGTAAGCCAGTTCCAATTAATTGTTGTTCTTTGTAAGAGTGCCTTAGTCATTATGTCTATTCACAGCAAAGACTTTAAGAAGCCTTATACCTTCCCCAAGAGACTACAAACAAAGAAAACAGGCTCTACACAATTAGCACCAAGAGGAGGCGGTGGGTTTACAATGTCACTGTTGTGATAAGTCATTTCTGAGTGGCACTCGGTCCAGTGGCAACCTTGAAAGTATTGAAAAGGAAGGCTGCCAGTCTCTTCTGTCCTTTCCCTCCCTTTCTCCTTCCTTTTCCCTCCTTCCTTCCCTTCTCCCTCCTTCCTTCCCTTTTTCCTCCCTCTTTTCCTTCTCCCTCCTTTCATACCTTCTCCCTCCCTCCATACCTTCTTCTTTCCCTCCTTCCCTTCTCTCTTTTTCCTTCCCTCCTTTCTCTCACCATCTCTTTCTTCATTCCTTCCTTTCCTTTTCTTTCTCCTTTTTTCTTTGTTCTTTCTCTTTTTCTTTGATTTTCAATATGGTGTCTTTCTGTGTGGCCCAGGCTAGCATTGAACTTGCAACCCTCTGCCTCCTAAGTGCCAAGATTATAGGTGTATGTCACTAGACCCTGTTCCACTGAGTCATGGGCTGTTTGTGTCTTGCTCCCTGTTGGCTTCCCTAAAGCCAAAGCATGAGTTCTGTGCATCTGTGTATCGACAGTGGCCTTTCTTACACTCTGACCCATTTGATCACCTTCCTTTCACTCACAGTCCTTGTTCTCTCCAGAAAGATCAGTTATTCTCCAGAGATCTATTACAGGGTTTGCTTTTTTCAGTTTCTGCTATCACCTAAGACCTGCTGGGCTTCTCAATTTTCTGGGATGATCTTCTGCCTTGAAGTCAGATAGGTTGTCTCTCCTTGTTCACAGATAACCATGCCAGAATGTTCTGTCCTTTCCACTTACTTCCACGTCTGACTTGTGGATAAAAGGCCTGGCTCTTCATAGATCTTATCATTCTCATGGGCACCATGTTCTACTGGAGTTTGAACATATCAAAGAGTGGTGTTCACAGGTCATTTGGCAATTGATGAAGACAGTATTACTTAAATAGGATTGGAACTGAAGACAGGTATGACTGGAGGGCTTTGAATAACAGGCCACTTTATAACGCCATGGAGGTGCATCACCAGCTGTGAAAAGATAAGAATTTTAAGAGAAGGGATGAGAAATTCAGGAGGAAGCCATCTTCATGAAGAGCTCTTGAGAACACAGAAATCTTTCAGCATCTTCTAAGAGCTAGAGATACCAAGTTCTACAGATGGTCTCAGACATCTGTGGGAGCAGGGCTCTCTTAGGATTGATCTTCACCGCTCTCACCCAGCACAAGGTCTACACAGAGGATTTGCTTATCAAATCCTATGTCTAGCTGTGAAGACAGAGTTCCCTGGCTTGGGAATTGTGAGGATCGAGATGGACACTTTTGGGAGGAGTCTAAGTCAAAGCGCCCCTGACAATTGAACAGCAGAACCCAGCCATAACAAACTAGCCCAATCCCAGGACATCGAGTTGACTTTACTTCTGGTATTCTCAGTTTCTAGCACTTCATATTAATCATCTATTCATATTTAGGTTTTTTTTTGATTTTGAAGGAATAATTTCAAGTTTATGAAAGCCTTCTCAGGAATAGTACACAATTCTACTCAGATTCACCAATTTCAATATTTTCATCTTATTTTTTTTCACAAAAATGTTGTGTATAGTCTTCTCCTCTGCCATAGTAAG
>JANHMN010000003.1:125312538-125365163 GCA_030674055.1 Rhabdomys pumilio
TTCGCTGAACCCCAGTTAAAAATCTCTACAATTTTCATTCTTTAAAGTTTAGAAAGGAAAGCAAAGGTTCTAAACAATTATTTTAAAGATGTAAAATGAAGAGCAGACTCATCCTGTGTGATTTCAAGCTTATTTCATAAAGCTATGAGGTCAGGTGGATGCTGGTGTTCAGAGGAGGACCTACAGCTGAGAAGGAGGATGTGTACCTAGAATGGGCTCACACTCACCCACGGTGTAATTAGGGAGGAAAGGACAGACCTCCACCAAGCAGTGGCGGGAAATCACTCAAACTACTGCAGTAACCACATGAGGACCACGGTTGGTGGCAAGCTGCACGTTGGGGATTACTGCTCATCAACCGGAAGAGTAGAGGCAGCACACAGCAGCGGACTGAAGCTCGGTATACAGAATACTCAGACACAGTGACTGCCTGCGTGGTGAGTCCAATTACGCAGACTTCTGGAAAAGGCGGAAAGATCAGTGGCTTCCCTGGGGATAGGGCTAGAAGAGCGGTGGGCTGCAGAGAAGGGGAGACTTAACGGGAAATGGAGTGGCTGAACAATTGTATGCACTTGCCAAAACCTATTGAATTTCACACTTTAAATTAGAACTTAATTGTGCAGAAACTATGCCTCAATTAAAACAATTAGGAGTGTTAAGTGGTAAACTCCTAACACAAACCCAGGGAGGCATCATTCTCCTCCACTGGGGCATCAGCAGGAGGACAGGGGAAAGGCCAGTCTTCACCTGCTGTTCCCATGGGTTTGTTGAACTCCTTGGCCATGTCTTGACAAAGACAGCTTTTTTGTGCCATACCACCTGTCCCCTCAAATTGCCTGATCCTAAGTTAATGTGGTTCACACCAGTGGCTCTAGATATTGGCAAGGATCAGAACTCTCCTTACTTTGTCTAGTTCCCAAGGCCATTGTTTTGAGAACTGGTGATGGAGTGGACATTTGAGTCCCTCCTAGGAGAGAAGAGCCTCTTCTGTGGAGCACGTGTCCCATGTTAATAGCATGTTCTAACACCTGTGTCCCGCCCTTTTAGGGAGATTTCTAGGCTAATGGTTGGTTTCTTCCCTTCTTGGCCACTGTGTTCCACTGGTATTGATCAAGCTATTTCTGCATATTAATTAGGAAATTCATTCTGTCTGCATACGGACCTTGAGTTGGAAAAGCTTATACTTACGCTAATGTGGCCATACTGATGCATGGAAGAGGAGGCCAGCCAAGGGTTTTCTTTGCATTCTTAAGTTTTTAGAGAACATGTTATGCATGTGTATGGTCTCTTTATATACCTATGAGCACATAAATATAAATGTAGGTTTATATAATTATTGTAACATATAAAATATATTTATATAATTAATATAATACATTATATATTACAAAATAGAAAAAAGAACTCTGTAGTCTGAGTGTAGTCAGGGTTGAAGACCTGCTAGAAGATGTATATATATATATATTCACCATATATATGTCAGTTTCTGTGTTCATAGACATCAGGGTATGCATGTGTGGGTGTGTGGGTGGAGAGGGAGGGAGAGTGGCAAAGCAGCAGGGGCTGGGGACCATCTGCTCCTTTCTCATCTTTAGAAGACATATGAACATGTTGGCCTTTGCCTTCTGTGAATCTGGTCCTAACCCATACTCCTGGTTCAGTAGGTTTTTTACATGGGCAAATCTTTCCTTCTGTAAGATTCATTTGTTCAATAATATTTCTACTAACAAAAATATTGGTGTGTGATGCAAACTCCAGGTGCTTCTGGGAAATTCCATGCCTTGAATAAAGTAACTGACCACTCTGCTGGGGTCTAGGGCTGCTGGCAAGTAATATCACCTTATCCCTCAGGGTTCAAGCAGCCAGAAGTGACCTCACAGGAGACATGTTCTGAGACCCCTTATATGCTGCTGAGGCTGTGTGGGCAAACACACCTGCCAGAACTTTAGGACCAGCATAGGTGTGATGTTTCCAATCCATTCCAGGGGGCTGGTGTTGGGGCCAGGAGGACATGCTGCCTACTGACCCCCTACAAGTCTGTGTGGTGTGATTCCAGGCTAGTCCCTTTGCCCTGAAGCCAAGAAGACTCTGGCATATGTGGAACCAAAGAATCTTGGAAGTTAGATCTGCTCAAGGGAGAAGAGAAGAGGGCAGGGCCATGGAGAGGTCAAATTCTAAGTGGGAAAGAGAAGAATGTAAGTCAGCAAAGTGTGAGTCTACCCGGGAAATGGCGCAGGGATGAGATCTTGTATTGGGAGAAGAGGCTGCTGCTCTGTACAGCTTCTGCTCTCTTACAGCCATTTAATCTGCAATTACCAACACCTCAGTTCTATCCACTGCATCCCACCCTCTCAATGAACATTGATTCAAAAGTTCTAGCAGCCACTGTAGAATGTTAGTGGATCCCATATTTAGCTCTTATTTTCATCTGGTGTGAGGGTTTGGCACCCGTGAAGTTCTCATGGTCTGCTCTGCTGACTGAGGAGCACTCAGATGCCTCAGCACTGGAGACAGAACAGACATACTGGGGACTGGGAGGCCTATTTCCTAATCAAAAGCCATGCTGAGGAAGGTCAGTATGGCTTTGACCAAGCACTACTGTGCTTTGGAAGGAGATGTGAGTTTAATTGAACAGCTCAGCCCAACAGGCCAGCAATTGATTTGGTGTAATACAGAGACACAAGGAAAGAGCGTCAGAAGAGATAGGATCTGCACAGATGGTCACTGAAGCCACTGGGAAGTCAGCAATGTTCTCAGCAGGAACGGGCTGTAATTCTAGAACCCGCCTCAGTGATTTCCTGGAACATTAGTCAATTGATAGTTTTAGAATCCTTTCACTAAACCAGAATAGTAAGGGTGTGTGTGTGTGTGTGTGTGTGTGTGTGTGTGTGTTATGTATGAATGCATACGTTTTGAACTTGTGCAAGTTTATGTGCATGTGTGCAGGTCTATGTACATAAGTGTGCATGCATGCATTTTGAACTCATGTGACTTTGTGTGTGTGCATGTATATATGCGTGTGTGCATAGCTTTTGAACTGTGTGAGTCTGTGTGCATATGCATATGTGAACATGTGTGTAAAGGCTAAAGGTCATGTCACCTGCTTTCTTTAATCTCTCTCCCCCTTAGTTTTGGACCCAGTGTCTCTCGCTGAATCTGGAGCTTGCTGGTTCTGTTCGGTTGCATAGCTAGTGAGCCCTGGAATCTTCCTGTCTCCACTTCTCCAGCACTAGATCATGTTCATGCCACTGTGCCCTGCTTGCGTGTGGGGGTCTGAAATCAGGTTCGTATGTGCACAGCAAGAAGTTGCGGACTGAGTCATCTTTCCAGAAGAAAGACTGAGGGGCTTTGGGGACATTACTTTGGACATCTTCAGAACCTAAGTCTACGATCCTTTGTCAGAATTTGCCTAGTGGATAGAGAAAGCCACACTCTGCTCTTTTTGTTTTAATAAAACAAGGCTTTGTGAAAGCCAGGCTCTACATTTGACGCACCTGTAGCAGGACCTTGTGTAATCAAGGCATGTACACATTAGACAAAGCCTGGCTTATTTCAACTGCCAAATCCAATGCAGTAAAACCAGGACTTTTTTCCCAAGATGTCTTCACATATTAACAAAAGAACAGTGAACCCCAGAGTGTTGCTTCTGTCTCACTGGCTGGTCTCTGCCACAGTCACTGCTCCCCGTGGCTCATAGGGCTTCAGAATCCATGAAGCCTTATCTCATGCTAGGTCTGAGTCGAAGTTTGTAGATGATAGCATCCAGGTGATGTCTCAGGCACACACATCATCGGGAGGTTCATCTTCAGGGCTGCGACACCTGTCTCCAGTCTGAGATGTCTGAGACCTGAAGCAATCTGGCTGGAAGGTGCATCTCAACGTGAGGCGATGAAAGAGAGGCGGCAGGCAGTGATGCTGGGAGCAATCAGCTGAGAACCAGCTACAAAGCGGATGATGGAAGCCAGGAATCGGCAGGAATGTTAAAGTGACAGCCAGTAGCCAACCTGCAGGTCTCCAGCTGGAGATCCACAATCTTCCCTGAGCAGTGTTTTCTTCACCAGCTGAGAACAATCCTGGCACTCAGAGGTCAGCAAGCTCATGTCTTCCCTGAGTGCAGGTGAGGCCTTCCGGGAACAGTGTGGGAAAAACAACAGCAGGGCTGATGATTTTAGCATCCAGTGGGCTTTTAATACTGGCAAAAATGGGGATAGGGAGACATGTCGCTGCACCTTGACAGAAGAAGGATTCCATATAAACAGTCTGTGGGGGAGGGTTTCAGGCCCGAGGTAGAGGTTGCTGCCCTACTGAGTGACCAGACCCAGCTGGGAGTAAGGAGTGAGGGAAGATCCTCCTGGGCAGCGCCTTCTGGCAGCCTCTGTGTGGTCCCTGGACTCGGGGCTGAGAGTTTGTGCCTGCCAGAAAAGTGTAATTCTGCCAGATGGGCAAGATAACCCTGGGTGACAAATATTCAAAAAGATCAATGCGGGCGGACTTAAGAAATATTTCTGGCAATGCCTTTGCTATGTAAACCCCCCATCTGCCCAAGTAGCCAGACTTGCAGTCTCTTGTCTCTGTTTAAATAGTTCAAAGTGTAACCTGAGGCCAGGACCGAAAAGGATTTAAAGATGACAGCGTATGTAAAATCCTAAGGTGTATATAAGTTAGTGAGATCTTCAATTCAAGGCTGACTCTTATTTGGGCATTAGCCCCAGTGAGCTGTGCACTTTAGTCAACAGTGGGTGAAGAGAGATGATGTTTATATATTAGCTTCTACAGAGAAAAGCCTACCACAGAACTGGACGTGGTGGCTTGCTCTGGATAATATGGGTTTGTTTATCAACACTCCCCTGCGTCTCAGGATCCTGTCTCCTTCCTTCGCAGTGAGGGTGCATGCTTCTTCCCCTTTCTTGCTGGTGTTCACACAAGCAGGTCCCTAGGGCTAGGGCAGACTGTATAGTGGCATACTGAGCCAGACAGGATAGGCATGTATGCATTTTTCCTCTCCTACCTCAGTGGGTAGCACAATGTATGCACTGGCATGCCCTCTCCCACGGCAGAACACACTGCCTGTTATACAGGATGCAGCTCTGGAACTGCAGGCGATAGCCCACACATCTGTAGAGCTTTGCCTCTCAGAATGCACATCTGCATTGAAGTTATCTCATGAACTCAAGACCGTGCATGAGGAAGCTTGGACCCTGAGTTGGAAATGAGGAGTTGCCTGGGAGATGACCTATGAGCCTGAAGGAGATGCTCACTCAGGCACATATAAGGCTCTGCTGTGAGCCAAGGCTGTTCATTCCTCCAAAACCCAGAGAAGCCCCAGGACTGTTTCTGGAGGTCAGGACAGGGAAACTAACAAATTACTGAGACCATCCTCGGGGACATGCAGGATTTCAGTAGATGGCTTGATGCCACTGCACAGGAATAATCACTCACATGCCTGAATCTTCTCCACCAGCTGCCCCAGGGGAGTGTGGACAAGTCCTCCCCCACCTTGCTTTAAGAACTAGAACAGGAAAGGAATTCCTTGCCTTAGCTCAATTTAATTAAGAACTATTAATTGGGCTTCTAAGATGTTCGAGGCAGTGTCCCCAGTAATTCAATTATTTGCAGGTTTCCTTTGAATAGCTGATTTAAAAGCTCACTCCTTATAGAGGAACAAAAGGTAATTGGAAATATTTAATTTGCAAACGCTTGCCCCAAGGTAGCGGCTGTGAGATAGGAGGACAGGGTGAAGGAAGCCAAGCCAGCTGGACATCTTTGTAGAGGATCCTGGGATGTATGCAGCAAGCCTGGCTGAGGGTTATTCCACTTCCTGTGGCTTAGTCAGCTAGCAGGTGCTGGGGTACCCTTTCTCCTTCTCCTTAGCCAGATTGTGTCCTGGGACAGAGACTCTAGCTCTTCAATGATGGTTTATGGCCAAGTCCCCATCCGTACCTAAGGACTGAGCAAAGCCTGTACTAAAAGGACTCTGTGGATCTCACCAGGGGACATTCCTCATGTGCACAGAGATTATTGTCAACCATTAGGTGAAGAAGGTTTAGTTCTTATGAATTTCTGTCTTTCTTAAAATGAGAAAGGAGCCCCTCTATACACACTGGGTTTGAATTCAGTTCTCACTACTGTTTGACTGTTTGTCCAGTGAGATGTCAATCAGAGGCCTTTTGTGTAAATGTGGGTGAAGCGATGGTGTGAATTCTCTAAGCCTTATGATAGAGTGGCTATGATGTGCAAACAGACATACCTATGCCTTCCCTGGCACCTGTCCTTCCTTCTCTCTGTAGATAGAATTTAGAGAGTCCTTATCCTTCATCTGAGATGCAGGTGGGGTACACTTTCTGACTCATTGTTGTAGAGGATTTTGGATATCTGCAAGTTGCCAATGCAAAAACATAGCTCTCAATTTAATTGGGATGAGATCATTTACTCTGGAGCCAAATGTGAGTGACCATGGATGGCCCAGGGACAGATTCAGGTGAGCCCACATTTCATGCTTTGCTGTGGAAAGAGTTTCACAAGGCTCTACATTAATAGTCACAGAACAAACAAAACCATTAAAATGACTGGTGTGGAGATCAGGTAGGCAGACTATAGCCCAAGGCGGCAAGTCTTAGGTCTTAGTTACTATGTGACAATATCCGTAGCCTTTGGGTTGCTAGAAAGCTAAGGATTCTGTTAGTAAATTCCAAAAGGATCTATCTCTCTCATAATCACAAGGATGGATGTTAGACGGATACAGAGCAGGCAATAAGTGGATTGATTAAAGGGGCTAGAAAGGGTCGCCCGAGATAATATGACCCTAGACTTGTAACATCCCTGTCCTCCATAGTCTCAGAAGTTCTAACCAGGCAGCCTTTTAGAACCTTTAACACAGACATGGCTTTTCCCTGCTGAGAACTTCGGTTAAAAGGTGTTGTTGATTAACCATTCATTGCTTATCCAGGCATAAGGAAGAACATTCATCATTGGCTCCAGTCTCAGGCCAGCCTCACAAGTCCCAAGGACAAGGGACAGTGTCCTGCAAATCAGAGTCCCTGGATCTTTTGCGACATTGACAATTCTGTTGTGTCAAGCCACAAACAAAATGTTTTACTTTCTTCCAGTGACTATGTTACATAGCACAGATTTCCCAATAGGACTAAAAAAGAAGAAGGCATCTTACTGGGTTTGGATCAAACCAACCTCTGAGTAAGTCAGCCTGGGAAAGAATAAAAGGGTCTATGGCCTGTGATGAATTCATTCCATGGCTTCACTTGTAATTATTTAGAAGAAATATAGCTGAAAGCTAGCCAAAGCACACCCCTGGGCAATAGACTCTTTTTCCACTTTTGAAGGGACAGCTATCTGAGGGTCCTAACATACTCGTTCGGAAAGTGACAGGCACATGGGTGTTCTGGAGGCTGCCATATTGGAGGTGGCCTAACAGGCTGCAGATCTGCAGGCAGACCCCCTGAGCTATCTCCTCTAGCTCAGCAGCAAACATACATCCCCTTCACTTCTGTGTGCAGCAGGGTCCCAGAGCATGGCTCAGGAGAATGCTGCCTGTCTCGTGAGAGTTCAGAAACAGGTCAAGATTGACTGGCAGTTTGACTAAATCAGCTATGTTCGTCAGCCTCCAGCAGCAGACAGACTCGAACCACTCTACACATGGAGTCAGAGGGACATGAAGAGCTCCCAGAGGTGATGTTTCCCCAGTCAGTGGCTTACAGCCCTGTAAAGGGAGGCTGAGCTCTCCTGAGTCCCTGCTCTCTCTACCAGCAGGATGGTGTGCACCTGAGAGATCACATCTTCTGACCAGGGACAGATCCACCATGGACATACTGATTCTCCTTGAGAAGCTCATACAGCGATTACAAGTTTCATTTTGAGATTCCATGACTGACCAACCATGGTTTTTTGCTTTCACAATAAACTTAAATGATTTTGAATTTAACCTGATTTTAGTTTTTTTGATGAAATTTATTTTTAGGAGCTGGAGATATTTCTTGGTGGCTAAGAGCTGTGACTACTCTTGCAGAGAGGACCCAGGTTCAGTTCCCCGTGCCCATGTGACAGCTTGCAACCATCTGGAACTCCAGTTCCACGTGATGCAATGCCCTCTTTTGACTTCTGTGGGCATCAAGAATGGGCACATGTATGCTCACATACATGTGGGAAAAATCATCATTCACATAGAATGAAAATAGGTTTTTAAATACAGACTTTTAACTAATCTTTACGAATATGAAAACCAGAGAACGCCATGAGAGGGTGACCTCGTTTTTTAGAGAACTACACTGCATGACAGTCTTTCTTTCTGGATAACAAGAAGGGGCCAGTGTCACTAAAGCAAAGGACCAAAGGACCACTGAGTTCCAAGGCAACAGAAACCAGAGGGTCCTGTGGGTTCTTACCTGCCCCTTCCCAACACATAGTGGACTCTGATGGACCAAAAGCTGGGAGAGGTCGAAATGAGAAAGCAGGGCCTTGCCTCAGGGCTTGATTGCCTTTCTCTCTCCAGGCAGATTTTCTTGCTTCTGTTCCTTTTCCTAGAATCATGAGTCTAAGCAGATGGCAGCACCATCATGGTAATTAAATTATCCAGAGCCTCTGAGTGATTGCACTTGGAGGCCAAAAGCAACAAGCAAGCTAAGTGTGAGGAACTGCAAGCCCCTCTCCACTCTGATGGGCTCCCCCTCATTGACAGGATAAATTTGATTGGGATTCAGATGTAGTTAGTCAGTGACAATCTCTAATTTAGGAAAATGTTAAGTTAATTTGTAATTCTAATGTCCTCTAATGTCAAAGAGCCATGAGGAAAAAGATCCTCTTAAAGTGGAAACTGGAGAGATAGCTTAGGAGTTAGGAGCACTTGCGGAGGAGGACTCCTTTGTTTGTCTTCCAGCTCACAACCATCTGTAACTCAAGTTCCAGGGGTGGGGGGAATCTGACGCCCTCTCTGGCCTCTGTAGGTACTGCATGCATGCTCTACAGATAAAACACAGGCAAAACACTCTTACATGTAAAATAAGATAAATCTTTAAAAACTGTTCTGAAGTGATCTCATTGCTGGGAATGAGGCTTCCTCTAATTGTCCAAGAGGGGAGGTATCCAGTTCACAGTGCCAAGTGACTGTGATCCAATGATCCCCTAAGTCCTGGGACAACTGCAATATTTACAAGGCCGTCAGAGCGCATGGGGAACAGATGAGAAGGAGCAAGCTTCATCGTGGCAGAGACGTCTGGAAGGTGAGGTTGTGCTGGCGAGAGGGAAGGGAGGTGGTGATGGAGTGGAGGTCAAATTGTCAATGTGGTTGCTGACAGAGCAGGGATGAAGTTGCCAATGTGGGTGGTGTCGTTTTGGGACTCAGAGAGCCGCACCACAGGGAGGAGGAAGCAGTCCCCAGTAGGGAATGCAGCTTTCTCTCAGGAGAGTGGAAGACTCTTTGGGTGGAATACTAATTGGCTTCAGGGCAACTTTCCTGAAAAATCGTGTTGCTTTGCTCATGTGAACGATGCAGACCGTCTCAGTGGATGCCCAGGCTGCCTCCATCTTCCTTCTTAAAACCAGGCATATACAAGCTTTCCTGTGGCTTGCGGAGAACAGAAGAGGTACTTAAGTGGCAAGAGTGGAGAGAGGTCAGAGCAAAGCTGAGAGGAAGGCTGTGTGCCGGCCTCCTGCTACCCTTGAGTGGGCTTAGGCAGGATGCACTGAGGGTCTGGAGGGAAGCACAAGGGGGATAGTGTCCTGCTTGGAAGATTGACACAGGATGCATGCAAGGCACCCCTTAGAGCTTTGAACCTTTGTTAAGTATATGTAAGCCTTAAGTGTCATGTTAGTCAGCTTCTGTTGTTATGACCAAAGGTCTGAGGAAAAGCCCTTTACAGGGAAGGCAGGCTGATTGTTCTCGGAGCTTCAGTCCATGCTCTCTTGGTTCTGGTGTTGGGCCTGTCTGAGGCCTATGTCACGTTGAAGAGTGCGGTAGAAGCATCAGGGCACCAAAGGAGAGAGGAAGGGACCAGGGTCCTGACGCCCCCTTCAATGGCACATGCCCAATGACTCACTCTTCTTCCAGGAGACATTGTTTTCACAACCATTTCCTGATAGTGACAAAGGCTGAGAAGCAGGCCTTCAATCCATGACCTCTGGGGGATATTTCAGATCTAACTCATAGCATGGAGCACTCATACTGAAAGATAGGCAGATAGATAGAAAAGCAGAGGGGGAGAGAGAGAGAGAGAGGAAGAAGGAGGAGAAAGAAGAAGAGGAGGAAGAGGTAGAGGAGGAGGAGGAGGAGGAAGAGGAGGAAGAGGAGGAAGAGGAGGAGGAAGAAAAGGTAGAAGAGGAGGAGGAGAGGAGGAGAAAGGAAGGAAGGAAGGAAGGAAGGAAGGAAGGAAGGAAGGAAGGAAGGAAGGAAGGAGTCAGTTCTCTCTCTGACCAGCAGACAGGAACAAAACAAGTGGGAGTTCTTCTCAACACAGTTTATTCAGGATCCTTTACAATCTCCTCTCTGGAGGCCCTCCTCTCAGCTCCCTAACGGCCATCCTTTTATACCCCTGCCTGTCCCAATCAGCACCTGCCTCGTGGGCATGCCTCATTGGTGCACCTTAAACAGCCTGATTCTCGTGGCAGTGAGTCTGCGCAGTAGTTCTGCTGTGTGGCTCAGTTAGGGAAAGGTGCGCGGCAGGCAAACTGCCAAGAAGCAGCACCATTCATAAGATTTGACAGGTGCCATTCATAAGATTTGGCCCAGGCACCATTTTAGCTGGCTGTGCTGCTGCACCTGCTCCTCACAGGAAGGAAGAAAAAGAAGCTGTCCCATCTAAAATTTTGCTTTAGCTAGATGCCTGCATTTCTAGGCACTGAATGTGTCAGTGACAGACTGGTGGCTTTCTTGGGGTCTGGAAGGAGTACAGAGGAAGAAAAACAGCTTGTAAGTCATGGTTTGTCTCTTGGATGTCCCTAGAGAGGTGGCTTGGTAGCATTGTGGGGGAACTCTGTAGAACATGGTCAGCTGGTCAGGGTTGGAACCCAGGGTGGGGGAAAGACATGGCCTGAGGGTATAGAGTGGCCAACTGAACGCACAGCCACTTTGCATAATGAGCCTGAGAAACACACTCTATATTTCCCCTGAGGGAAATATGTCCAGAAATGAGCTTCGGGAAACACTGCTACATGGGAGGGAAGATTTGGCACTATTACCACCCAAGTTTTTCTAATAAATGCTTCTATGCTGAGAAAGTTTCCTTAACAACACAAATCACAGTCATTGATGTTGAATTAGTGTTAACTGTGTAACAGGCACAGCTCTGAGTGTCCCCTTCCACAGCTCCAACTCTTCTGGAAGCTGCTATTTACCTTCGAAGACCCTCTCTCTGACTGAACCTCCAGCCCCAGACCTTGGTTCCTGAGAGATGCAGAACCTGGTCCATAGGAAACATACAAGATGCAGAACTCAACAGCAGCTAGCTACAGGGCATCTTTAATCTTCTCAGTACACCTTTATAATCTGAATTTCAGATAAACAAGGACCAAAGCTGCAGCGAGTGTTGTCAGAAATAGTCCATGGGGATATTTATTTTAAAAATACTTATGATTTAATCTAAAATTCAAGTTCAACTGGGGATTATTATTTTAATAAGTTTAAATACACAAAAAGTTTAAATACATGCACCAAATTACAAAGTCAGGAAGTAAGAAGGCAGGATTTGAACCCAGGCCAGAGGTTTGAGCTTCTGAATTCTTATTTGTGCTGCCTGGTCATTCTTTGTATTATAAAATGATGAAGCCTGTCTTGGGCTCTTACTGGCAGCAAGAGACTGACTGACTGAGAGTTATAAATGTGAATATGATGATATTTATAAAAGGATTATGGTGGTTTGAATAGAAATGGTCCCCATAGACTCATGTGTTTGAATGTTTGGCCCAAAGGAATGGCACTATTAGGAGGTGTGGCCTTGTTGGAGTAGGTGTGGCCTGGTTGGAAGAAGTATGTCATTATGGAGGAGGCTTTGAGTCTCAAATATGCTCAACCTAGGCCTAGTGTGGCTCTGCTGCCTGCGGATCAAGATGCAGAACTCTTGGCTTCTTCTCCAGCACCATGTCTGCCTGCATGCCATCATGCTTCTCACCATGATGATAATGAACTAAACCTATAAAACTGTAAGCCAACCCCAAATAAATATTTTCCTTTATAAGATTTGCCATGGCATCTCTTCATAGCAAAAGAAATCTTCACTAAAATAAGGATATTTGATGACTCAGGAAGCCTGAGAAGGGATTTTCTGTGAAGTTATGTTCTCCTGAAGAAGTTGTACTAACCCCAAGATCAGAAGACAAAGAAAGGGATAAAGGAATAAATGAATATCGCAGGCAGATGGATTGGTCTGGGGAAAGTCTCTACTAGTGAGAAGTTCTCTCTAGGAGATGGGCTATGTAATCTGAAGGTCTCAGGAGGCAAAGAGAAGGCAAAACCCCTCATTCAGAAAATCCTTAGGAATTTTAAAGTTGAGAAAAAAACCATTGAATCCATTGCAGTACCTCAAGTATTCCATACACTAAGAAACAGACCTAGCTCAGAAAGGAAGGCCAGCAGGGCTGGAGTGGATGAAGCAGGGGTGGTAAGCCTGGGGGTGGGGCTTGTGCATCAGGGAGAGACAGCAGACCCAGTGAGGCACTAAACCTTGTCAGAGGGTATCCAGCTGAGAGGCCAGATGGAGACTTCTAACTTCAGCCAAAGGGCAACTGGCAATGATGGCTCTCCAGACAAGTGGTGACATGACAGGCTGACATAGTAGGACAGTACTCTGGCTGCAGATGGACTGTGGGTCAAGTGCCTGGTGATAATCATGGCCACTGCCACATCAACTTAAGCAAAACAGGTCAAGGGCTGCTCTGACAGTAAGTGGGATTACAAATGGGTTCCATAAAGCTGCTGGTTCCAGAGTCCGGGAGGGGTCCTCGGGAAACTGTCCAGGGTGGTGCTCAAGAGCCAGAGTAACCACAGGGCTGGGTATGAGCTAGGAGGGTGCGGAGGCCGCCCCATGCAGGGTTGTCAGGGAAGGATACAACTGAGAACGTGGTCTCAGCTTCCATATGCAATCCTGGTCTGAGCTGGAGATACATAAATGGGAATATGAACCCAGAGATGTGGATCAGAGCGCTCAGATAGAGAGCAGACCAGGACAGAACTCTCTAGACCTACCAGCGGAACAGACTGACTCTGGAAATCAGAAAGGTAGGCCAGGAAGAGAGGCCTGAGCCAAAGACCTCCTTGCTCCTTATGGCTGTGCTTCCAGATGGCTGAGGAGGGGAAGAAGCCATAGGTCAGTAGCCACAAGAGAATGCACACCACTTGTTTCTTGGACACAGCTCAGATCTAGAATGAGAACATCAAAATTCTGGTTCATGCATCAGACAGTGGAATCAGTAGACTGATTCTGAGCCACTTCACCTGTGAAGGCTTTCGTAGCGATACTGTCACAATTCTGATTCTTTCACTTCTTCTATGAGGCACAGAGTAGGGACATGAATCCCTCTGAAGGGACACAAGTCCAGAGTGTTGTTTCTTGGATGGACCCTGGCTTATGGGAGGACCACCCTGGCTCTACAGCTTTTGCTGTAGGTCATGGGTCAAGAACCAAGTTGAACAGATACTGCCTGTGCCCCAGCTGCCCCCAGTAACAGGAAACTTGAACAACACACAAACCTTTAGGATCAGTTGTCTTAGTTTCTTTTCCTGTTGCTGTGGGGCTTAATTTGAGGTCACAAGTGTGAGGTCCAGTGTGGCAGGGGTGTCTTGGCTTTAGCAACTTGAAGCAACTGGCCACATTGCAACTGCAGACAGGAAGCAGAGGAAGATGGCAGCCTTCACTCAGTTAGCTATCTCTATTTTACTCAGCCTAGGATGCCAGCCCCTGGGATGGCGCGCCCCTCCCCCCACTTTTAGGATGACTCTTCTCACTCTAGTTAACAAGATGAAAACAATCCCCTCAGGCATGTGTGGAGACTTGTCACCTAGGTGATTCCAACTCCTGTCAAATTAGTAATCAACACTAACAATCACACCTAGGATATCTGAATATCACAAATTACTTACATACCATTGGATACACATAGAAAACCATGAAAGTGGTATTGGGATAATACAACAAAAAGAAGGCATAGTGCTTTGCAAATGTATGGTGGGAAGGGTGCTCTGCGGCAGACAGGGACCCTACAGCAGACCAGGCCATGGCCACTCCAGGCGAGCCACTCCAAGGCAGATGCTGAGATTTCAGGATTTGTGCCTTAGAGATTCAGCTAGTAATGGCAGCAGCATGCTACCAGCTATGAAAATATGAAGTGTGACAAAGGAGTCCAGTCTGAGGACTAAGAGAAAAGGCACACTTCTGAAGATTAGATATGGGGGAACCTTTAGCTTAGAAAGGTGTACAGAGAGCTTCAGCATGGAGTGAGAGCAGAGGTGGGGGTCACAGGAATAGAGGATCAAAGAGAGGTGGAAGTAATACCAGTTTGTGGAACACAGAAAAGAAAGCAGCAAGCCCCCAAGGTGAGAGCAAGAACCAAGTCAGCCTTTGGAGAGGAAAGAGGTAGGTCACTGGATAAGGACTACAGTTGTGGCAGGGGAGGGGTGTTAGTTTGAGAGCTCAGGAGAAAGAAAAGCTCCTTCTTTAAAGAACCACGGATCACCAAGTGTCTGTTTCTGAAATAAAAGGTTGATTGATTCAATAATGGGTAATTCATACATATAATTCATTATACCAGTAGGGGGAAATTCATCCAATCAGAATAAATCAGAGCTGAGGTTTCTGGAGATGCAAAGGACATTTGATAAAATCACTCTCTATGAAAACAGCAAGAGTTATCAACACAAAGAATGTTAGCTGAGATTAGGAACAAGCCTTCAGAAAAACACTTGTTCTATTTTCTTTTCTGTTGTTGTGTCAAATTCCCTGGCCAAAAGTACCGTTGGAAAGGAAACTGTTTATTCAGTTTCCAGTTCCAGGTTTAAGGAGAAGTTGAGGCAGAGATTAGAAGCAGTCAGACATAGAAGCATAATATGGTCAAGAGCAGAGAGAAACAAAGCCCGGAAACTGCCTGCTTGCTGCTTTACTTTCTTCTGTTCTATAGGTCTCAAAGCCAGGGGAATGGTGCCGCCCACAAAGGGGTGAATAATCATAATCAACAATAAGACGTTTCCCTACAAACATGGCCACAGGGATAGCATGATCTAAATAATTCCTCAGTTGTAACTTTCTTCCCAGGTAGTTCTAGGTTGTGGCAAAATGACATTTAAAGCTAACCACCATAACACCGAAGACTACGTTACTATAAAAACTTGGTATAGAATGTGAAATTTCACCAAAATGTTAGCCATGTGACTCCCAGATCCAGTTCTGTGGTCAGTGTGGGGAGCTCGCCATGTTCTGGAGCTGCATCCTGTCTGTGGTCTGTGTCCCCTTCCGTCCTAGAATGTTCTTTCTTAGGAAGGATAGGTTGTGTCACACCGCAACACTCATTGTCATGCAAGCATTGAAAGTGGTTATCAGGTAGTTGAACTCATAGCTGTATGAGATATTTCAAGGTTCCTATGCCCAGACCTTTTCGCCTGCTTTTTCTTCTTGTCACCCAAAACCTGCCTGGCTTGGTTTGAGAAAGCCTTTGCCCTAATCCTGTATCTCCCTAGTATTGTCATAGTTTTGCTTCTCTCTCTCTTTCTCTCTCTCTTTCTCTCTCTCTTTCTTTCTCTCTTTCTTTCTTTCTTTCTTTCTTTCTTTCTTTCTCTTTTCTGTAGTAGAAACTCTCTAGGTACCAGGTATGAATGGGAGACTCAGGCACAAACTCTACATCAACCCCCTCCCCTCGTAGGATGTAGGATGCTTCTATGTTCTAAGTATGAGGGCAGGTGGAGTGTCTCTGGTGTGAATGAATGTATGACCCCCTTACGTGGAGGTGGCATCTGTTTCTCCAGCCTCCCCTACTCTCTTAGTGAAGCTTCTGGGATTTGCATTAGGAAAGGAGTAGGCAGGAGTAGTTTGTTCAGTTGTCCTGCTGGATAGGCTCAGGCTTCTGGGGGTGTAGGGAAGACTAATCACAACAATCATACCTGAAAAAGAAAGCATTTGAGGGTGTGGCTAGCCCAAGACAGGTCTTGTCGCTTCGCTATCCGACCAGCAGACAGGAACGACACAACATGGGATTCTTCTCAACGCAGTTTATTCAGGAACCTTTTACAATTTCTCTCAGGAAGCCCCCGATTTCCGTTCTCCCAGTCCTTTTATCCCCGTGCCTGTCCACTCCAAGCCTGCCACGTGGGCCTGTATCATAGATGATGTCAAATGGCCTGATTTTGCGTAGCAGCAAGCCTGCTCAGTAGTTCTGCGAACATGGCTTTTCTGGGGTGGATAAGGAAGTCAGGCGCTAGTCCTAGGCACCATTTGCCACCACACCCGCTCCTCACAAGGTCTCGATGGCCATGGTTACCTATGAATGCAGACTATAAAACTTCCTGTGAAGGAGAAACATAAAAGTCAGTTATGCCCTTGATAGATGATTTCTCCCAGGTTAGGTGAAGTTATGTCATGGCTTCTACCCACAGGGGCCAACCCAGCAGTATTTGTTTTCTTCTTTTCTTTTTCACAGTCCTATCTGCCTTCCTTTTCTATAGCCCCGAGTATTTGACGTTACATTCTAGTCTTTATTAAAGCCAGATTCAAGATCTAAATTTACTAAAGAGAGCTGTCAAAACAGCTGAGCACCTCCCATCTTCACTAACATCTGAGAGAAAAGACAATCCCCAATGTTCTTTGTGTTCTGGCGATGACTAGCACACCTGCCTCCAGGCCTCCTAGCTGGGGACTCTTCATGAGGTGGGGGTTCCTAACCCGACTGGGGAAAAAAGGGACTCTTGATACTCTTCTGACTCAAGTCTGAAAAGGGAAAGAGAGTCGACATTTAAATTTTCATAATGAAGGAATTCACAAACTGAGTGTGTGCTAATTAACATTGTTTTACATTATTAATGAGTATTTAAGGGTATTTTAATGATATCCCTTCGTCTGAGTGGTAAGGAGCAATAAGTAACACCAGAGGGCATAATTTGAGAGAAAAGATTTGGTAGACATGTGCTTGTCCGCATGATGGAGGTGTGAACTTGGAGTTAATTGACCTAGCACCCCATTTCAGCTTTTCAGAAGTTAAATATGAAACTGGAGGTAAATGTGAAACTACCACAGCATGAGAGGTCTGGACGTGCCTGATGGTTGACTCTGTTCATTGAGGTGTTTGTGTCCCCACAAATTCATCTCTTGAAACCCTAATCCACAGTGTTATGGACCAGGATGCAATTAGTATCTTTATAATTAGGGAAAGGGCCTCCAGTTATTGTTCTTCACCAAGTGAGGCTAGAGAAAGAAGGTGGCTATCTGCAAGCTAGGAAGCAAGCCCAAGAAAGATGCAGATCCACAGGCATCGGCATGTTGGACACCCAGTCTCCAGTTTCAGTATCAACCCCACAGATTGTGGTGTTTTGTCAAGGCTATTGAGATGGCTAGTGTATCCCTTGGCCAGGAGCAAGTACTACTCATCTGAGCCTAGTCAAGACAAAGGGCCTACAAAAGGAAAACTTGAGCTTCTAGGTGAATTTCTACTCTGGGATTTTGTGTTCTTAAAAGGGAATTTCTGTGCCACTCTCTCAGAAAGAGCAAAGTTAGCATCATCCCCAAGTCTCCTACCTGGTCACTTTCCCCTTAGGGGTGGATATACTTCCTGGTGGAAAGGATGGAGAGTCTGTGGTCTGTAAGGCCATACGTGGCCTTCATCTCGCTTGACCAGGTCATACATGTATTGTGTCTGCAGGGGATGTTGTGAGAGTCTTCAAGAAGGTCCTGACATATGGACCTCTTTGTTGGTTCCGTTGTATCTCTAACTACTGGATGGACATTGCTATGGAACATTCTCAAGCTTGGCTGTGGAGAATCCTTACTAAGGGAGAGCTCATCTGTGCTCTGACTTCACAATTCACTTCCCAAGGCTAGCCTTTCCCCTAAGGTATCTGCAAACTGGCTATCTTCTCTTGGCTTCTGACTGTGTCTAGGCTTATATAATAACCCTCAACATTGCAGGGTGCTTTGTGGGAATCCCAAGGAAAGAGTTGGAGTTTGAATTAGTGTTTGCTAAACTGTAATCAGGGAATTAGGAAGGGAGAGTAGAAGATGCCCAACTTTTAGAAATAAATAGTTTGCAGATAACTGGGGTCTACAAAACAAAGCAAAACAAAACTGTTTGTGAATTCTAGTAGTTTACCTCATGGGTACACATAGAGGAGATAGAAAGGCTATGTCATTTTGTCATTTTTAAATACAATCATCATGTTATGGTTGTTCAAGTCACAAAATAAATATGTATTCAGAACAGGAAACTGGAAAATATGCAAAGAATACAGCACGGAGATAAGCAAATAAGGAGAACTGCCTTTGGCTGCTACTCAGGAGAACGGCATGCGGTTAACATTTGGGGTTAAGTCTTCCCAGGCTATTTATGTTGCTCTAATTTTATTCATTACCTTCTTAAAGTAAAAATGTCACCATGACACAAATGCTTTTGTAGAATGCACAAAAAATGTACCAGGAAAATACAAACCAAGAAAAGCTGGGGTGGCTATTAATATGCTGAATTAAATTGCAGTGTTAATACCAGCTGCAAGCACTTAGAGAACAGCTAAAAAGATGTAGCTGAAAAGATGTCAGGTATATAGCTTGTAAAAAAAGAACATGTTCATTTGTTTTTAAAGTTATCCAAAAGAGGCAGAGGTTAGCAGAGAGGTGTACCATGTGCATGGATAGGAGACACTGTCATGAAGATGGGAAGCCATGAAATCCAATTCATAGGCATGCTATGCTGTGATGCCTCTCTTGCATTGAGTTGTGTGCCCAGCAACATGTCTCAATGGGTCTGTAGAATTCTGCTGGTCACAATGCCATCCTTTACTGAAGCAATCTCCCTCTGCTTGCTATTCAGATTTTTATCAGGCATATTTTCACAGGCGGAAAATGAACTATTTGAAACCCTTGGCTATAGCTTACTGACTGAGTTTCTAATGATATACTCAGCATAGCTGCTCATAGGTAAAGCATGAGCCCAAAGGGCATAGGCATTTTTATCTGTTCATTTTCCATTTTTCCTACCTGAGATCTTTTGCTCAGACTGTCAGAGCCAAGTCTCCCGTTTCCCCATTTCCTCTCGCTCTGCCCATCTTTGTGAATGGGAGAGCTAGAATGTACCTGTGCCCTGTGCACTCACACTCTCCCATAGACTCTGTGGAGCAGAGACCATCCCAGCATAAGGTGTAGGGCAAATAGTTCTGAATAAAAAAAAAAATTAAAAGATTTTTATTTTTTTGTTGTTTGCTGTTCTTTCTTTTTCCTTTTCTGAAAATTTAAATTAACTTTTTATTGATTTTTTTGTGAACTTCACATCATGCTCCCTAGTCCCACCCATTTCCCCATTTCTGCACACCTACCCTCTACCCTTGAAACCTCCCCTCTCAAAAGCAAAAAAACTCTTGTTGTGGAAGCTGTAGTGTGTTACAGTATCTCTCACAGTGTACCCTGGCTGGAGGCCTCTGGCTTCTGTTACACTATCGGTACTCACTGGGACTCTTCTCAGATATCCTGAGATCCTGCAGCTCTGGATCTGCAAGACTGGTCCCTTCATGAGCTCCTGTAGTTCATAGATGGATAGATGTTGGTGTGGGCCAACTCAAAACCCTGGAGCAGGACCTGGTAGCTGAGCTGGCCAGCCTTCTAGCTCCCCTGCATCCACACCACCAGGGTGGGCTCTCCAGTATTTCCTTGGCTAGCTCATTCAATGCTGCATCTGGCAATGAGAAGAGCCAGCCCTCCCACTCTCATGCCCTCGGGACTGGTTCACCTGCACCCACACCATCAGGGTGAGCTCTACTGTGCTGTCCAGGAAAGGTGCAGGCCTACTCACCCAAGTGTTGCAGCTAGTGAGGGATAGGGCCAGCTGTCCTGCTTGCCATAGGTATTGAGGAGCGAGGGGGAAGAGGAGGGCATCTCTCCTTTGCCCATGGCAGATAAGTTGTGGGGCCAGCTCTCCCACACTCATGCTTTCGGGGCTGGCTCACCCACTGCCCCACCACCAGAGCCACCTCTACTATGTTTCCCAGGTGAGGTTCAGGGCCTGTTTTCCCGAGAGAGCTACAGCCAGTGAGGCAAGGCCAGCTCTCTTGCTTTTATACTTTTGAGCAATCTTGTTTGCTTGCCACAGGTGACAAGGAGCAAGGAAGAGGGCCTCTCCCCCCTCTCTCTCTCTCTCTCTCTCTCTCTCTCTCTCTCTCTCTCTCTCTCTCTCTCTTTCTCTCCCTCCCCCCCTCTCTCTCATGCCATCACTCAGCTCTTCTCTGCTCACACCCTCAGGGCTGGCTCACCTGTAACTCCTGCAACAGGGCCAGTTCTACTTTTGGACAAGGCATGGGGCTGCTCTCCTGAGCACTGCATCTAGTGAAGGGTGGGGACAGTTCTGCTTTCATACCTTCAGGGCCAGCTCTCCCAAGAAGCTCAGGCAAGGGGTGGGGTCAGGTATACACAGATTTCAAACATCAACATGGCCCCAAGCAGCGGTCCAGACCAGGGCACCTGCCTGGCTTTTGGTGGTAACAGACCTCCTGATGCTGCAGAGCCACAGACCTGGACATGGACCTTGGTGACAGCACTGGCCAGGACCTAATCATGGCCTTAGGTAGCCAGGCTCCTTCTTACTACTGTCAAGTCTCCAGTTCTGCCTCTCTTCTCAGTTCTGTTCATATTCTTCTGCTTCTCTTTCTCCTTTGTATTTCTACCACTTGCTCATCTTAGTGGTGCTTGGGGCCTCCGGCAGTGAAAGGAAAAGATGAGGAAGGATGCTGTATTTTATACTGGATGTTGATAAAGGAACAGAAGAATGTGAAAGAGTTGGGGTGCTTCATCTGTCGTAATATTACCTTCTACAATGGAAAAGCAGTTCAAACATGTTGAGGTGGGCACTCCATGATTCCAGCAAGTATTTCTGCTGTTTGCAAGGAGGAGGGGCAATGGCGACTGTCTTACAGACTTGCTTTTCCTTCTAAACCCATGTTTCATTTCCCATTTCTATTGTGTCTTCTTATTATTGTCCAAGGGAAACTGTGACATCATCAAATAGTGACTGGTGAAATACATTAATACTCAGAATTCCTGAAAGTATTGGACAGGTTCAAATATGCATCTGCATGTCAGACCAGGCATATAGATACATAAAAAGATTTGAGAAGCCAGCCCATGGCAGTCACTGCTCTCTCAGTGGCCTCCAAAGACTCTCTTCATAGCAGGTCTGAGAAACGGGCTTTGACAGGTGATGCACCTTAGGACATTCATGGGGCTCCTAGATATCTAATTCTGTCATTTATGTGGAGGAAGTTGCTGGCTTCCATGATTTCCTCATGTTTGGAAACTTCCACTAAGGACCCAGATTTCATTTCATAATTGCTTCTCCTACTGTGTACTTTGCTAGTGGAATGCCACACACTTTAGATTTATATTGTACTTTTTTCTGTAGTTTCTTTGTCATAAATAATAGACAAATTTATGTGTTTATAACCCACATACATCTAACAATAATTCTTAGCTTTAATACATTTTAAAATGTTGGATCTAATAAAAAAAATGAGCTATTATTTCTCCTGATAACCCATCAGTGCCTCAGGTTTCTTGATAGTTCCAGGGGATCCTGAGCAGGTACATTAGTAAAGTCTGGGAAACTCCTGCATAGAAGCATAGAAGGCAGTCTGTTTCAGGCCCCCAGGGTAAGAAACTCTGCTCATAGCCTCAATATATTCTTTCTCAAATACATTTAGAATGGTGTGTGTGTGTGTGTGTGTGTGTATGTATGTGTTTTGGCGGTGGTAACTTACAAATACCAGATAGTCAAATCTATCAACAAGCACAAAGAGTGTCTTTTTACTCGTTATATCAGTTAAGTGCATAAGTATTCACATTGCCTTTAAATCCAGAAAGAAATATCTTAGAGTGTTGTGACTTCATGGGTTTCAAAGTCTCCATCAAAGCCAAATATGAAATCCTTCTTCCACTCTTGGGCTTTGCCAACCACCTGCAAGTAGCCAGGAGGCAAGACTATGTCCTTGTGACAATGTCAAAAAACAGAATGCCTCTGCTGTTCTTCAGTCCCATGATGCACCAAGTGCTCCCATTATGCTCATGGGGAAGAATATATAGCAAGGTTCTCTACAAATTCATATTAAATTCCCAGTGGTATGGGCCTAGCTCAGGCTCACGGAATGGCCCCATGCTGAACTAGAGAGATGCCCTGTTAGCTTACATGGCCTGACTCTATCTGTTCATTAGTAAAGAATGAGACCTGCATCAGACTTCAACTTTAGAGCCTTGCTGACATAAGACTGGATAAGTTGGCAAAGGAACCAAGCCTAGAAAGTTCCATTGAGGTTTGTAGCTTTCTGACAATGTGTCTGTACTAGATAAACCTTCTACCAACTGAAATGTGACAAAAGACCTTATAAATAAAGGTCCAAGTGAATAACACCATAAAAAATACCCTCGTTAGGCCAGGAAAACCTTCAGAACAAGATACTATCTCTCCATTTGTCACTTAGAAGATATACAATGTGTGAAGATTCTGGAAGCATTAAGGAGTGCTCGAAGAAGGAAGCGATTCCGGAAGCCTGTGATAGCATCGTGGATCAATACAGTGACTAATTGAATAGAGAAAGAACTGGAGGCAACCCTGGTCTTAGAAGTCCCTCATTTTTATCTGGCTGTATCCACACTTCTGAAGTTCATCTGTGCCTCACCCAGAACCACATCTTCCCTGGATGGACTTTGTGGGTCTGGCCAGAGGAAGAGTATAGCTGGGGCCACATTTTACAGCAGAAAACGTCATTATTCAAGGCATGTGCCCTAGAGCCACACTCCCAAGCAATGTGTCCATTCAATCATTTTCCAATCCATTTCCCTTGTGAAATTCATTACTTTTTGTGGAAATAAATATCTGTCAAAATATAATATTAGGATGGCATTTGACGACCCTCACATCCTCAGTGATAATAGCTCCACATCTTTCTCTCCTTTGAAGGGGGCTGATGAGTCTCTCTGAGGATGAGCCCCCACCCCATCTTGGGGGCTGTTTCCCTGTCATTGGATGGTAAATATCCTTAATTGGTCAGGATGCTCTGCTGGCAGGAATCCACTGCAGAGGAGTCAGAACAACCCCTGCTGCACAGTCTAGGGTAAATGAAGGCTTCAGCTGAGAGGCACAACATCCCATTACCACTCACAAGAAGCACTTGTATTTAACGTATGGCCACACTAACATGTTTACTAAGAGAACCCAGCTGGCTAAGAGACACAGCCAAGAACATGGATATCTTCTAGTTAATATTTACCTAGCTTTTTATTGGCAAGAAAGTACAAAAGCAATAGAGATGAGAGTCCACTTCAGGGTGAACCTCATGCTTCCTAGTATCCTCTGCTCTCCAGAGACCCTGGCACGAGGATCAGGCACAGATATGGTCTAGGGATGTGTGGTACTGTTACTGTATCCTGACTCCCCATTACGCTCATCTTGATTCACCTCCTCTAAAATCCTCTTTCAAGTGCACCTGCTGTAAGGGGTATTAACACAGAGGAATGGAGAATGGATGTCCACAGGACCAGCCGCTGCGCATCTGGCTTGCAACCACTATAACACCTGCTCCCAGAGGGAGCCTTGGCTGCCAAATGAAAATGTCCAGCAATTTAGGAAGATGAATGTAACAAGCCTCAGCTTCCTGTGCTGAACCAACACACAACAGACTCCCCGTCCTGAAGCTCAAAGCCTGGTGGATTCAAAGTGCTGAACATCCTGGCTTCCCTCTGCTACAATGACTGAACGCTGGTTGTAGCAGACTTTGTCCCTTCCCTCTTCATACAAACCCCACTGAGTTTACTATTTTCATTGCTCTCTGCCCACTCAGAGCCCCGGACCCCAAATTGCTTTCCACAAAACACGAATGACTTGCTTTTGGAGTTGCTGCACTGAGGAAAGCAATTGTAGACTTGATTTAACCAACCAACACTTATGCTAAGCCCCAAATTTATAGTCAAACTGTTCTTGGCTCTTCTCGTAAACACATTTCAATTGAAAAGCACAATTTCAGACTTGAGGTGAGGCAAACCATCCAGCTGAACTTAAATGGGAATAAAAAGAAACAAGGCATGATAGCACATGGGGGAAGTAACGAGACATCTAAATTCACTCTGGGAACAGAGGCAAAGAGCAGAATTTATGAAACCCATGAAGACAGACTGATGCATTTCACAGTCTAACCTGGGGTAATGTGGTACTGGCAATGAAAGGGATGGAGGATGATGGTTCGCCACAGAGAGTAAATGTTTGGTTCATCAGTGAGAATGAAACTTTGATTCTCTAATGGGATAGAAGAATTAGTTTGCCAAAGGGAATGAACCAGTGGGAATGGATCCCTGGGTTCTGCGGTGGAAACAAAGTCTTGGTTCCCTGTAGCAATGAAATCTTGGCTCTTCAGGGGCCTCTGGGAAGGTAGCTTTTTGAAGTGAAGTGACAGACCCAAGTGATCTGATTCTAGAGAGGTTCTTTCTGGAGTCTGGAGTGGAGCTGGCTTGGCTAAAGTTCAACATACTCTTTGGTTGGAGTATCCAAAGATGGTGAAATGTTTACATAGTTATCGAAACCCCTTCTTTTTAAGTAGGTTTTGAAAGTCAGTTTTGGACTGATTGTAATTGACATGAGAATAGGATACAGGCACGACAGCCCTCATGAGTAACGGAAACAGAGAGTGACCATCAGTAAACAGTAATTCGAGATATGATCCTCATGTGTTGAGATGATGTCATTGAGCTGCCTAGAGAGGAATGAGAATAAGGGCAGGTGGCAGAGCCTATGCAGTGTTGTGGCTAAGTAAAGGTTTGTGATCTTCATCCTATGAACAGTTCATTCAGGTTAGTGCTCCTTCCTCTACAAACGGATAATCCCAGGCAGGGAGGAGACAGCCAGTATGATATGTTATATAATCTCTGTTGGGTTACAGATGGCAAGAGTAGCCAACCACTGGGGAACTGGATAGGAGACCCAGAATCATGGGAGTGAAAGTTGATGGCAGTGTGAGCAAAGAAGACAAGAGGATGAGGGCAAATTGGGAGAAGCCTGGAAGAAGAAGTCTACAAAATGTGGTAGAAGATGACCTGTGGTGGACAGCTAGAGGTAATCTTAGTTTGTCAACGGTTTGAATTCTTGTCTAACTGATTGGATAATGGAGATGAATCCCAGATTGAAGATACAAGGAAGGATAAGGGGTGGAGGAGATTATAAGCTATTTAAAAAAAAATAAAAAGATATCTTGAGTTGGCACAACTATGGCATATCCAAGTAGAGTTTCTCCTATATATGGGTTTTGTTGGGAGCCGACTTTAAGCAGAAAGCAGCTAGAAAGCAGCTATCAGCTTTGCAGCCATCTTGAGCCATATACCCTGACATGAGACTTGGTTTTCAATGGCCTACAACAGCTGAAGCACACTCTGATATCCCATATAGCTTGCTTTGCTCTTTAGTGCCCTCAGCTGCACGGAGCACGTGGTATCCACACCTACAAGGCATGAGGTGCACGTGCTATCCACGCCATACACACCTGTAAGGCGCACGTGCTGTCCACACCTGTAAGACTTACGTTATATCCACACCTGCAAGGCACGTGGTATCCATGCGCCTACAAGGCACATGGCAAAAGCCTATAAATACCCAGGATTTCCTTGTTGTAGTGTGTGTGTGTGTGTGTGGTGTAGTAGTAGTAGGTGTAGTGGTGTGTGTGTGGTGGAGACAGTAAAGAAGACTTTACTACAGATCCTCTGGCTTGTCTCTATTCTTCGCGGCTCTTCTCCTTCTTCCCACCACTCTCTCTCTTGCTAAACCCAGACCTGCGGAACAGAGCGGGCCGCTATAGTTTGGCCCCCAAACGTGGGCAAGAGTGGTCCTTTACAGTTGTCACAGGGCTTTTACAGTTTGGCCCCTAAGGTGGGGCAGTCGGGCTTTTACAGGTTTGGAGCAGAGATATGCATGGTGAGGTAGAAGCTTATGATTTGATGACAGGTAGCAATTGAGGTTACAGATGCAGATGGAATCTCCCAGAGGGAGGATCCAGAGGGAGCCAATGAGAGTCATTGTTGAAGGAACATGAGTAAGTGGAGGACGATCTGTAGTTACCTGACCTCAGGGAGAGTCACCACAAAGAACATTTTCAACAGCAGGAAGATGCTGGGTGGACAGAAGGATGAGCACTGAAGGAAGCTCATCAGAGATAAGGCCACCATGGAAACTTTAACTGTGGCAGTGGCGATGGCCTAAGACCCACATGGTGCAGCTGGGAATGAGTGGCAAGTGAGCAGATGGAGGCAGAGGAGGGAAGAGGAATCCTGCAGGCCTCTGAGTTTTCACCGAAGCTGAGGTCTGCTGTCCAGACTCATCTTTAAAGACCTATGTTCAGCATGACTCTGAGGAGCTTCCTGGTAGAACATAGCTAGATGGACCTGGCATGCAATGAGCATTTCTAGACATCTAATGACTGAGCAGAATAAGCCATTCAGATTTCATCTATTGGTTCAACCCTTCTCTGACAGCTCCAATGTACAAACATCACAAAGAGTAGGGAGATCTCTGAGGGGAATAAGAATGTGTGTTCCTGGACTCCTAGAAGTCCATCTCAGCGTGGTGGGAGAGAGCATGCAATGATGTTTGGTAGAAAGGAAATGGGCAGAACAGAGTTGAAATGAGTCAGAAACATGAGGTTCATCCGCAAGGCTGCATATGCGTGAGGAATCGTTGTTGGAGGTCTTACAGACAGGGCGTTAGGACAAGGCAGAAGTACAAATGGCAGGCTCTGTGGATGGAGGACTTGGAAGGCAGCATGTCACCTCTGGAGAGAGGCAACAGAACCCATGTTAGGAAGGTAGGAAAGCTCAGTCAGGTGACAGCTGGTCTGAATTGCTGCAGGGAGACAGTACTGGTCATGAATGCCCTTTAGAAGCTCCAGAAACCTTGGTTTCCAGAGCAGCAGCAGGACTCCAAATAAGGATTTGCGCTTTCATTAGCCTGTGGCTGCTCGATCCTTGCATCAGATAGGAAGGCCATTGTTGTGTGTGAGATAATGGATGATACTGACAACACTCTGTAAACAGATGGACATAGTCCCCCAAAAATTGGAGCTTCTAAGCATGGTCATAAATCCTTTCACTCAACACTAACTGCCTTGACTCCGCCCCTTGACATTAGCTGTGAAGCGGGAGGATACCACCTGCTCTCTGTGTGATATTTTTTTTTCTATTATCTTAGGAAGTTTTCTCCAGGCTGTGACATTTCACAGCAGGGCGGCATCAAACCCGGTCTCACCATGCCTCTTAATTTTAGTACTTGCTATAGAATGCATCTTTCCAGAGAAGCTCTGCTTTGCCAATGGTCTAGCTTCTAACAAAATTCTACCATGAATATGCTCTGCTCAGAAGCAAAACACCTGTCAATACTTGGCCTCAAATCTCAGACTCAGTCCCTGGGACTTATACAATTTATGAAGGCTGTTATTATTTCATTGCTTCAGAATTGGGAGACGAAGCTTAATAACACGTCATAGAACGAGTGCCACTCTGCATAACGGGCTGTGGCAGCTCTTGAGAGCATTCCGGACGTTTACTTGGTGTGACAGGAATGAATATAAAATTATTCACAATAGATATACCAATAAAAAGAAGAAAAACTTATTTCCATCATGAAATCACTCTCCCATGTCCCTGGCTGTCGCTCAGTAAGGGGACACAGACCAGACAGGATTCTTGGCTCTACTCCAGCATTAGCTCCTCTAGGACCAGCTTTGCATCCCTTGGCAATCTGAGAAATAAGTTCTCACCCTTTTATCGACTCTGGGTGACCAGTAAGAGTCTGGTTTTACACATTGAACCAGTAGGGACCAGCCCTTTCCCCTGAAAAATGGCCTCTTTGATCTGGCATCTCTAGGAGTGCTCCCTCTGAGGGAAGCCAGTGCCATGTTAAATACCTGAGCAGTACATCTGAGGCAGACCAATTAACCCCAGGGGAGGTCTTGTGGAGAGAGATCAAGCTCCTGTGTTATTTTGGTTTTCTCCAGCCATCCAGCAAGCAAGCAAGCTTTGGTTTATGGAGTCTGTTATAAAATGCCTCTGCCTGTGACTTAGAAACCTGTGGGGCGTGGCCAACACTGCTGGTCCCTGTCAGCAGGGGAAAACAATGTTTTTGTTTTTGTTTTTTTATTTCTCCTTTAGTGCTGATTTGAATTAATCAGGGCCAATGTTCGTTCTCTTTCTCTCTCTCTTTCTCTCTTTCTCTCTTTCTCCTCTTTCTTTCCTTCCTAAATATTTGCATCACTGTTCACTTAAGCCAAAGATTTTCTCCTAAATCCCAGGTACCCTGACTTTATAATGACCTGGTTGGTCCATCTGAAGCAGGGAATCTCTGTTTATACAGTGAAGGCCCTAGTGTCTCTAGTCAATCCCTTCATTCGCTCACCAGATTAGTTATCTGCCTATCATCTATCAATTATCTATCTATCTATCTATCTATCTATCTATCTATCTATCTATCTATCTATCTATCATCTATTGATCATCTATCTTCTATCATCTATTAGGCACTTATATCTGTCATTTACCTATCAATCACTTCTACCTAACTACCATCTATCTATCATCTATCTGTCAATCATCTGCTTATCATCTCTCTACCTTCCATCATTCATCCATCCACACATCCATCATCTTTGTCTCTGTCTGTCTCTGTCTCTCTGTCTCTCTCCCCCTTTCCCTCTCACCTCTCCTTTTTCTTCCCCCCTCTCTCCCCTTTCTGTGCCAACTGAGTGAGTCATGGGCAGCTGGTGAGCTGATGACATGGCTCAGATAACTCCGGTTGAGTGGAAGAGTTACGAATAAGGACACACATTTTAATGCACAACACTTTTGTTTAGCTATTGGTGCATGAAATAAACAAACAGCTGAATGATGGGAAGTAGCAGCTTTGCCAGGCAGAAGATGCTGTAATTCTAGAATTCAGACACAGCATACCCGGAATCTCTGCTAGGGAGATGGCGTGGTCTTCTTTAGTAGACAAGTGTCTATAGCTTTAATTCTTTAAATTCTTTTCTAAATGGTATAGTAGGATGGATTTAGAGCAGTCAAGATGGTATCATCCTGACCTGTGATAGTTGGAAAACCCAGGCTGCAGGCACAGCTCTCTCTCCAGACCATTCCTGAGGCTGATGGTGATTCCTCAAAGTATAATGACTCTGTGTTATAGGTAACAGCTGTGTTTACTGCAGTGTGCACCAGTCAACATCCAGTGTCAGATCCCACTAGATCAAGGGGAAGGTGGAGGACCCACTTCTCAGGAGCCAGTGTCAAAGATAAGATAGTCTGCCGTGGCCTCTCCTGCCTGGTGCCTTATGCATCACGGGTTTGTGCAGAGCCTACAGAAATTGTCTTGAAGGAGGTCTGACGAGGCTAGAGCAGGAAGTTTAGGTGATCTAGAGGGTTAGACTCTAGGGTCAGCTGCTGTGGGAACTGGAACGATGGTGCCAGGCAGAGTTCTTAAAACCCAACAGAAGTTCACAAATGTAATGCAGATTTTACGGATTCCATTTAAAACAGGAGTGAAAAAGCAGCCATTAAGGAAACATCCCACATTGCAAACTTCTCAGAGAAACTGTGGGACGACTCTGATCAGTGCTCGTGGCCATAAAAAAAAATTCTTCCAGAAAGACCATTCCAGGTGGCTCCCTCTGCTGCTCAGGCCTAAGATCCTGACATATCCTGGGGTGGGTCTGGCTGCAGCAGCATGCCGTGTCCATAATTATCATCTGCCATCACTCCCTGTATCTGTACCACCTACTGGAGGATGAGAAGTACCTCTCTCGTCCTTTTTTCTATTCTTGTTCAAATACACTTTTATTTTGTAGTATCAGTGGAACCAGCTACTCTAGAAGCATAAACATTCTAATCATTCAAAATATACAATCACTCAGTAGGAGAAGCGACCTTCCAGTGTGCCTGCTCTTTCCTGGCAGTGCTGCGGGGATTGTCCTGCAGTGAGACGTACTTCCTTGCTGATACTGGAATGCAATTCCGACACATGACCCCTGCCTTGCCCCAGACCTGCTGGAGTGGCACGGGGTGTTTTTTCTCTGTACTTCATCCTCTCTCTGATTAGTGTGCAAATCACTCTGGAGGTGGCAGTCAGTGAATACTGCTTGTATGTATGAGATGTGAGCTTGCTTGAATCCCTTGCCAATGGTCTGAGGCACAAACAAAATGCCACGGTGGTCAGAATTAGGTAGCACAGGTGACGCTTCCTGTTCAAATATTCCCATTCAATTGTTTGTGATTCATCAGCGATCTCTGTGTAGAGGTTTTTAGACACTGCCCCAAATTTGCATCTCACTGTTCTTAATTATGGAAACTGTTGCCATAATCTCACTTTAAATAAGATCAGGATCAGTTCTCGAGGGAGACATGCTTGTGATGAACAGTCAGACTTCCTGGCAATGCTTGTCTTAAGTGAGCATCATGGAGCCCTGCCCTTTCAGCAGAGAATTTGGGGTACCAAAGTGTCAGGGTTGTCTTGGGATGGATCGAACAGAAAGCCAGGCGGTTGTGACTATCACAGAGGAAAACAGGTATGGTGACAGAGGTCCTTGGGCTTAATGGAGGCGTCCCTTCTCCATGTGGTCTGGACATGGCTATCTTGCTGTCTCTCCACTGCTTCTCAGTCCTTGCTCTGCCGTCTTGGAGTTTCACACATGACATCATAAACATACACCTGTATAAATCCCTCTTTGTCAAGAGAAAGCCATGTATTTCAAAAAGTCCTTTGGACCCTCATCTAGCTCTGCAATGGGCAGTTTCTCACCCTCTCAGGCCCAATTTTGGCCTGACTATGTGATACTCTGAGCCCCACACACTGGCTCCTGCTTAGTACAATGTTACTACCATAATATGAATCATAGTCTTACCATGAGAACCCTGGAGGAGACACAAACGACCCAACATTGTGGATTGCCATAGAACACATCACCACAGGACACAGTAATTTAAAACAGTAAGCTTCCATCGTCTTATGTGTCTGGGGGCCAAATTAAGATGCAGGTGAGTTCTGTGACTCCATTTCCATGTCCATCATTGGACTGTTAGGGTGTCACTGGGTCCAGATTTTATGCTTAGTCCTATCATTGCTGCAAAGATTTTGTTCTCACAGGCATTCTGAGCTTGGGCCTTATTTTTTCTGACTATTGACAAGAAGGTTCCTTTCCACAACCCCTCGTTGTCTATCCACTGGCTCAGCTCACAGTAGATGAGTGTGAAGATAATTTGTCTAGTTGGATGTCCTCGTGACCTATGAGAAGACTGCTCACTCATTTATCCTCCTGCCAGTGAGTCTTCTGCTGCAGACCTGATGCAAAAACTTGAATCCACTTGTCTGTCTCTGTCCCCTTGGATCTAGAGCACCAGCCTAGACACGTATTTCCCAAGGCAACATAGAGACCCAGAAATGGAAGCCATCAAGGCCTCTTGAAGTTTAGATGCAGAAGAGCACATGGTCACTTTTGCCTCAGTCTTTGGGTCAAAATATGTCACTTTTGAGCTCAGATTTATCATGGGAAGATGCCAGCTGCCTGGTGGGAAGAGTAAATTTAGGGTTCCATGGCAAAGAACTAGGATGCTGGAAGAGGTGACCAACCAAGGAAGTAGTAGAAATTATTTAAAATCCCGGCCCAGGACTTCTACCCAATCTTGATCATTTTGTTCTCTGATGAAAGACACACTCACAGCCTTTATGTTTACAATATGCCTTACACAGCACATTAGTTGCACAGCTGCCTACCCTCCATGCTGTTAGAATCTATTGATAGCCCCAAGTTATTATTTACTATTTATTATGCTCCATCTGGGCTGCTCTTAGCTCCAATTGGGCAGTCCTGGAGGCCATGCATTTCTTTCTCTTAACCCATGATCATTTCCTTTCTCCTCCTGAACATTCTTCCTGTGCCCCATGGCAGCTTTTTCCTCCTCCTTCTCCTCCTCTTGGTTTTTTCTTACCCAAGCTCATGAAACTTCAATCCTCTCTATGTCTTTTCTGCCTAGCTATTAGTTGTCGGAATCTTTATTTACCAGTCACAAGTAACTGGGTGCAGGGTTACTTAAATCTAAGGACTCTCTCATCTCTGGGATAACCAGTTTGGTGGCTCAAATTAACATTAGCATATCAACAGCACTTTCACTTTTAAGAGAGCATGGCTTTTTTTATTTTTGTTTTTTGTTTGTTTAAGGAAGCAAGATATGTAAGTTCCTTGATTTATTGTGGGGTTCTCTAGCTGAAGCGGTTATAAGTTGAAAGTCACTTACACCCAAGCTCCATTCTAGCTCAGCAGTACAAACCAGGATGCTTCAGCTCACTCCACTCATGGTGCTGAGACTGGCTTCAAGAGAGGATCTTGCCAGTACCATTCTCCTAGAAAAGAATCACAGTCCAAAATCTAAGGTATGGTTGGACTTATCACTTTCACAGTAAGATGAAGCTGAACCCCTGAATCAAAGCATCTAAACCTAGAACACAAACTGGCCGTAGGTCTGGATGTGGTACTCTTTGCTCAATACCCCATGTTGTTTTTGACTTAGCAAATGACTTATATTCTTTGCATACCACCAGGCAGATAGATGCTTGGGGTATGTCCTTGGCCATGTTTCCCTGTCCATAATAACATAAAGACAGGGACACTTGCTCTTCTGCCTTGTAGGGTTCATGAGATGAGTTCTTCAGTGGGTGGTAGTAGAAGAGTATTGGGTCGACAGTGGAACACCTCAGTTCTAAAAATGCAGCTTTCCCTAGTGGTGCCCTTTCCTACCGTATCACCATAAAACCTCTACTGCTTCACTGAAATCCTGTGCTGTGAGAGGGCTCTTTGCTTGGGCTATGCACAGAGAATAAAGACACAGACGTGTTCATTGGTGTGGCTTGTGGAAGCTCCTTGCTCTAATAAAATTTAATTTGAAATAGTAAACCGCTGCCTTTCCATGACATATATATGGGGATTACATAATTATAGAACAAACGGCTTTTCTGAGGAGGATGTGAAAACCAGTGATTTAGCACATATGCCGTGGAAGATTCGAAACTCTCCACTCCTCATTAAATGCCCGCTGTCTGTTCAAATCAATCTCAGTGCAGTGGCTACCTCCCATCCATTGATGATCATCAGAGCAGCCAGGAGAACCTTCAGCTTCATGCGTCTGCCAGATGAGAGATTCTGTTGGACAGGTTTCCACTGTGATAGACAGAAGCAATATCTCTCAAGCTACAAACACTTAAGTCTTTATAAAGACGTTGTGCCTCATAAGATACATGGCGAATATTTACCGAACACCTGCAGTCTAGACAGAGATTTTCATTAAGAGTTGAGAGGTATTTTAAGTCCTTTCAGGACACATTTCTGTTTCCTTCTATTTTCTTATCGCCCCTGTTTCACCCATTCAATTCTTTGTCAGAAGAACAGATACTACCCCATCACGACTACTTCACAAGTGTGCTTTTTCTGTGTAGAAGTCGTCAGGGATTCTTAGAGCACTGGGACCAAACATTTCTGTTCTGATTCACAACTATGATGGTCAGAATAACTTTGGATTTTCCAAGAAAACGATGCTTGGTCATATGCATTCTTATCCTAACAGCCATTGCCTCACCTACAACTCTTGCTCTGAGAACCCCACAGACCCCAAAACTCAGCAGAGCTGAGTCTATCAGCCCTCCTAGGCCTGCTTCTATCCTTCTACTGCCTGGCCTATCACCCGGTCTTTCAAGCTGTTGTCCTTGGCACAGCTTCTGATTTCCTTTTCTGCGCCTGAATCTCATGAGTAGGAAACCATGGACCAATGGGGATTTCAACAAATGAAATGAATGTCCTTCTTCTTCAACATCATTGCTAAGCTACATACAGCCAGAGCCTCATAATTGTTTTGGTGCATACAGTCAGAGCCTCATAGTTGCTTTGGTGCATATAGTCAGAGTCTCAGGGTTACTTTGGTGCATACAGTCAGAGCCTCAATGGTTGCTCCCCTGGACTATTGGAATCACTCATCCCATTCACACATTAGCTCAGCTATTGCAAAAATCACACCATGCTGCACCCTGCTTTTAATTTGTTGTTTCTATTTGTATTAAGTTTCTTGCCCTCACCTACACAAATAAAATGTTCACGTGCTGCCATCATTAAGGCATTGCAAAAGATTTGCTTTATCTCTAACTTTGAATGTCTTTTTATCGTATTTTAGATTCTTTTCGTCTTCCATTCTTTATACTCTCTCCCCTGAAGGAAATCCTCCAAGGTATGTAATGTCTGTCTTTAGATTTATATGTAGTCTTTAAGTTTTCTGTTTGTTTGTTTTATCTGAAACAAGGTCTCATAATAAAGCCCAAGCTAGCAATGAATTCAAGATCTGTAAGCCCCAGACTCCTGGATACTGGGATTACAGGCATGTACCACCGTGTCCACCCCATATAAGACTGTTAATAAGCTTAATTTTTGTTATATGTGCATATTCAATTTATCTAAAGTATATTGCATTATAAACGTGCATCTTCTCCTCCTCTCCCTCCCCACCATCAGTACTGTGTACTTAAGACTTATGGAAGATCATGTTTCTATTTATGCATCTAGCCTGTTTCTTAGTATTCTTGAAGGGGAACGTTTCCCTCAGTGGGAGATCCAGTGTGACTGGAAAGGTAGTTACTGTAGCCTCTCCTCTTTCTCTGCTGCTCCTCCTCCTTCTCCTGAGACAGGCTTTCACTGTGTAAACTGCTATGTCTCAGAACTTACTATGTAGCCCAGGCTAGTGTTAAACCCTTGATGATTCTCTCATCTTGTCTTCTCAAGCACTGAGGTCATAGGCATGAGCCACCCTTCTTAGCTTCTTATTTCCCTTCTTTGTCCAGCTTTCTCAGCTAGTTTTAGACATTGTTTTTCCAAATAAATCATAAATCTATTAATTGGATTCTTTAAAAATAATTGCAACCCTACCCCCTGCCCTCCCAACAGTGTACTGGAGCAGTTATTGTCTGTCTGAAGTTCTTCCCTCTGATTTGGCCTTCTGTTTATTTTGTCATATGGTTATCTTAGAAGTTTAACTGATTTGTAGTGGACTGAGTGAGAAATGTCCCCTGCAGCCTTGTGTATCTGAGCACTTGGTTTCCAGTTGGTGTTGCTGTTCAGAGAAGTTATGAACCTAATGGGGTGTGGGATTGCTGGAATAAATACAACACGTGGGGTGGACTTTGAGGCTTACAGCTTCCCCCCACCTCCTGCTTGCTCTCTCCCTCTCTTTGCCCCTCCTTCCCCGTGTCCCCCACTACTCCTCCTGTGTGCAGCTGGAGTGTGATCAGCCAGCATGTGTTCCTGACTCCTGGTGCCTTGCCTTTCCTGTCATTATGAACTCTCATCCCTCTGGAACCAAAAGCCAAACACTCATGCTTCTACGAGTCATTTTGGGTTGTGGTATTTTATCTCAGCAACAGAAAAATAGTTAACACACCATTATGTTAATGTTCTTTTGTTATGTGTTTTTTTGATGTATGCAAAATGGAAAGCACAATGCCACAGACCCCATGTACTTGACAATGAATCATGTCCCGGATGCTCAACTAAACTGTAGTCGTACTCCAACCCTTTGAGCATTTAGAAGCAAGACATAGTTATCGAGTGATTTTTTTTTTTAATCCCTCAATAGTACCAAGAAACAACAGCCAACTTCATTTATCTTCATTGCTTTAGGTCCTAGACTTGATGCTTGACTCCCTTATACAGAATCTTGCTTTCTTTGCTCTCCTGGTTTTCATGTTCTCTTCCTAGATGCTTGAGTGGAATGCTGTGGCTTTTACTTTTAATAACTCTTGTCTTCTGATGAATGCCGGTTGCAACAGTGATCAGCTCATGGGCAGCCGGGGCTCATCTCCACTGGCACGGGCTAAGTATTTTAATATTTTAATGCTGTGCACATCATTATTGTTTTGTCTTCTGCTCTGCATTTTTTTCTTTTTTCTTTTCTTTTTTTTTTTTTGGATGTGTAGCTTCCCTTGTCAACTGTTGTGGCTTTTTCCTAAATCATCCTGTGCCTGTTACTAAAAGTGCTGCACTCGTTTCTCCGAGTTCATGTTTAAACATTATTTTTCCATATTTGCGTTAGCCTTTATTCCCCTAAATTGTTCCCCACTTCTCATAGCTCCTTTTTCTTAATCTGGAGTCTGCCTTATGATGGGGAAATCTAACATACTTACAGTTAATGTGACCATGATTATGCCTCTTTCTCCATCCTATTTTGTGAGTTTATTTATCACATTTTCCTGATCTTTTATTACTTCCCACTGCACAGATTAAAGTTTTTGTGCTGATTTAAAAACTATGCATTTGTATCTACATATTAGGCGGGTGACTTCAAATTATTAACATCAATATTTTCTTGCTGGACATGGTGGCACAGTCCTTTCACATTGCCTCCTAAGGAGACTGAGACAGGAGGATAACAAGTTCAAAGCCTGCCTGAGCCAGGGTGGAAAACTTAGTGACACTGACACCTCGTCTCAAAATAAAGTGCAAAACCATGACTGGGTACAAATCAGCGCTGTATATTTGCCTGACATGCACGAGGCCCTCAGTTCAATCTGTTATACTCAACAATAAAGGGAAACAATTTTCTCAACTTCTTTTAAATTTCTTGACCATAACAACATCCTCCCGTCTCCTAGACAAAATGGGTTTAACAGAGCAAGGTTGTGCATTCCTTCTCTCCTGCTCTGGTTTAAGTGTTTGTGGCCTATTTAAAATTCCTGTTGAGAGTGAATCTCCAATGCATGGTAATGAGGAGAAATGCCTTCTGGAGGTGCTTAGGGCTTTGAGCCCTCCTGTAGTACAGGGGTCAAGGGGGTGAGGGCTCTCCTTCTACTCTTCTGTCCCTCTATGTGAGGACACAGCCAAGCCTCCGAAGCAGAGACCAGGACCTCATTGGATTCTGCATCTACTAGAACCTAGATCTTGGGTTTTCCAGTCCTTAGGGCTGAGAGAAGGTAAAATTGTTTTTATTTGTGATTTGAATTAACGGACATTTTCTTACAGTAGCAGAAATGGACTGTTTCCTCCTCGCTCCCATAACGTTAGATAAACTTTCTGTGACTTCAATGAAGAATTCTTCTCCAATAAGCTTTAAGTTGTCAAACTGAAGAGGCAAGCTCTTCACATTTGGAGCTCCCAAGTGGATCACAAACTCCCCGAGAGCTGGTACTAACAGGTCTTGGATACAGGTTTACATACTTAGGATTGTTAAGGCTATGGAATCTATTAGAAGATTTATTAACACATGGATGGACACACAGATAGACAGACTGACAGACTGACAGACAGGAAGCATGGCAAGGGGTCTGAGATGGTATCAGGTCTATGTGGCAGAGTCTAAGACCCTTCTCACGAGGGTCTTTAGGAGGCAGAGGTACGTTTCACCACAGGAGCCTACAGCCAGCCAATCTGATTCCCAGGCAGGGAGCAGTGAAGGGGTTGGGGAGGAAGATGCGTGTCCACCAATGTTCCTTTTGATATAAATTCACTTTCCCAGGTAAGAAGTATCTGCATCTCAGAGTCTGCTAGCTATAGGTTCGTGAACAATGTTGTCACTGGGGTACCTGTCAGTATCTGGAGAGGTGGAGAGACTGCTGCAGATGCTGTGGCCCCAGAAGCAGACTGGTCTGGGTGCTAACATTACAAGTACCTGAAAATACAGTTTCCTGACATCATCATCTAATGACCACAAAGAACAGTTGTCTGCAGTGGTGAGATGGAGCAGGCTTGTACCCAGCACAGGAAAATCTATTCTCTATATCATTCCCCAGCTCTGTAGCCAGTGATGCCAAGATAGTAGGTTGAAACTGCTCATGTCAGAAAAATGTATACAGCAAGGATTGACAAATATTACAAATATGCGTGTATTGTCCCCCAGGAAATGCGTTTCAAATGCTCCATTAAGATGCTTTCTGATGCTTCCTACATATTCATTAAGGACACAAAGTCAGAATATTTTTTCTCAAGATACTGAAGCTAGAATTTTTTGGCACAGAGATATTTAAAGGAATCTCTTCTCTGCAAGTAGCAGGGATGAGCGTCTGACTGTGAGTGAAGAATGACTGATTCTGAAGGCCACAGTAAAAACTGCCTTATACCCTCAGAACCGCTGAGCAGAAGCCTTGCCATCTCTCTCACCTGACATTGAGCTGAGTTAGGTAAGACTGCAAGCCCCACCTCATCCCTGAGCACTGTTCCACAGCTGCTTCTCAGGCATCTGAGCAGGGAGTTCTCTGAATTAAGCTGTCACTGGTCCCCATGTGGGTCATTAGTGGAGCAGAGGAGGGCAGCATACTTGTTTAATACCCTTGTATTTCCAGGCAACACATACTGGACAATGATTCATGTCCAGTCTTTTCCTCCAAACATGTGTTGGATTCAGTGAGTCTAAATAAAGACATTAATTATAGCCTCACCAGGCTTTGGGAGAAATTCCACCTCTCACACATTCAGCAAGTGATGCCTAACAATCATGCTAAGATTACAAGACAGACTCAACCATGCTACCAACTTGCTCCTGCCTGTGCAGTCAAATCTTGCCGTTAGAAGATACAGCATGTTCTTCCAAGGCTGCTTCCCAGTCTCTGTGAGGTTGTTTGGGAAAAAGTAAATCAGTTCATATAAATGTACCTCTGCCTGTTCTGGGATTATTTTTTTAAGTCACAGCGTTGTAAGTAGAATTATTTTCTGTTGCTATCCTCCTTCTGAGAGAGTGAACTCTCTTTTAGAAACTATTAAAAAGCACTGATGTCTATAAAGACTTTTTTTTTATTTGTGAAATCTGAAGATTTTCTTGGAATCCTTTAAGGGCAGAAATAAAAAGCTAGTCCACTGAGTGGATGCATGCAGCCATCTTGGTTAAAGGAAGTTAAAGAGATAAGAGGTGAAATTGGCTGTCTCCACACATTATTAATATTGTATGACTCTAAAGTGATTCCAAACTGAAGCCAAATGCAGACGAAATGGTTCCTTAGATCAAGCTCAAGGAAAGCAATCAAGATGAGATGTAATCAATGAGTCTGAATCCCAGGATTAATTCCCAAAGTAACTAACATGTTCCACTCAGTTTCATGCCATGTCCTGTCTGAGTGAGGTGGGGTGAGATCATTTCTGCTGAAGGTCAAAGGAGTTAATACTTATAAAAATGACCAAGGTACTTCAAGAACATAGGAGGCATTGTAAAGATGCTTAGCTCGTGCGTGCACGCACACGCACACGTGTGTACACACACACACACACACACACACACACACACACGAGAATGAAACTGTTCCCCTGCCAGCAAGGAGACTGTGTTTCCTGACAGCCAGGTGTCTCCTTGGGATTAAACATCCCGGAAGCTACAGGTGAGTTACTCCTGCAATCTCAGAACTGAGGCACCGGAGGGGCCTCCTGTATGTGTGAAATGACAGAGTGTCTTCATCCTCAAAAGATATGACGTCACTATGACATCACTTATATTGTGGTTTTGAGTGCCTCTCCCCAACTAGTGGGCTTTTCTAGAGGACCATGGGAAAATGTATTTTAAAAGGGACAGCCAGTCCACCATGATTTATGCGGGAAAGTGGGAGGGTCTTACTCTGAACGGACCAGTCACCTGTTGAGTTTTCATAAAGAAATTTCTTTCCATTGTATAGAACCCACTGTGTCTGTGGGGTTCTGTGTCAGGTTGGAAAAGTGATTTCCATTACAACTTGACTTGGGTTCTTATATAATAGTATTCTGCTAGGTGTCTGAAGGAAGTAAAGTATAAGAAGGTAGGTGAGACCAGGAAAGAGGTCAGACAGATGTAGTGTCCAGCCAAGATGTGCAGAGACACTTAGTCCTACTATGCAGGGCACATTGGAGCAGAGTAGGTCTCAAAGGTGAGATCTTGGTGGAGAAAAAGTCTCATCTTTCACTACTATAAATGCAACTTAAGTCACTTCAGAAGTGCATCCAGATGCTTATGGGAGCCCAAGTGTAAGCACAGGCCAGAGAATGCACCTTCTGCCATCACTATAGGAGAGGTAGGAAGAAAGGGGCAAAGGCATCTGAGGGGAAAGGCAGCAGGGACAACCATTGCTGCTATGCTTTGTGCTGTTTGAAGGAAAAGCTTAAAATACTAGCGTGTAGTACTGTACTTCCTGTATGTCCCAAGTCTACAGAGCAAAGAGAGCACTGGGAGCTTCAGCTGTGGAGTAAGGGAGATCCAAAAGCAAAGGAGTCTTGAAGTGCTGAGGACACTCCAGTCACTCTCTCATTACCCTGGGCTTTTACCATCATACCTGTGAGAACCAATCAGAAAGAAAACCAAAAAATGTTCTTATGTAGCTTTTCCACACTGACCTCCACCCAGATCCCAGTCAGCAAGACAAGAGAGAAGACAGGCTGAAGAAGCAGGGAGACCTGAGTTCTGGGGAAGGAAAAATGGACAAAGAAAACACAGGTACTGACCTCTAGGAAGACCTTGAAACCAAATCTCCTAGTGCAATGTATCCTCTGCCTGAGGTGTCAAGGCCCTCATCCCCTAATCCCTGTCAACTGTTCTCATCCACAAGTGCATTCTGAACGGCTAATATCAAGGATGGGGGTGGGGGGGCGGGTGGGAGGGGGGAGGGGGGGTGGGGGGAGGTGGGGATGCTTCCTAGATGTTGATCCTTCATCCTCTGAAGGATTTTCCCCTGCTTCAACTTTCTGCTCTCTTATTTATTTTCTTAAGCAAGCAGCAAAAATTATAGAATAAAAAGCTTTTTGTAAAATGCAAGCACAAGCACAGAGCAGAGGCCGCCCTGAACAGGATGAAACAGCCAGAAAGAGGGTTATTTTTGTTTTCTGTTTTTTTTTTTTTTTTTAAACAGATTTGCAAGTACCATTATAGAGCTAAAATGTTTTTTAAAAAATAGAGTGGATCAAACAAGAATTTGTTTTCTAAACAATCAGGGAACTCAGGGAGATAAAGGCAGCTAGCTCCCATACAGAGAAGCCCCTGCTGTCCTGTGCCTGTGGGCTGAACACTAGGGGCTTAGTTCACCAATAGAAATTGTGGCTTAAAATCTGCCAAGTGAATCAAGCATCGTTTTCCTATGTAAATAGAATGGTTGAGATGAATTATTCAGGAGTTGGAGCCAGTGCATTCGCATGCATCCATCACATATGCGGAGGTATAATACAGTATATCTCTCTCAAGATGTTTTCTAGTATTTATGAAAACAATTAATAAAATTAAATCTCATTAGTTCTAGATTAGCACTTGACATTCGTCAGACTAATGACTCTGGCTGCTAATGGGGACACCCCAGTGCCTGTGCACCTAATGTTTCTCACGGCGGTGATCACTTGATCACGGCTCAACGGAATGCCCCGTGCTCTTCTTTAAAGATTACTTTGTTCCTGGGAAAGCATATTTTGTATCTGTCTTGAAACGCAAACCTTCCATTTCTGGAGGAAACTGAATTTTTGTTCAGCTTCATATTTAAAAACAGTCTTGTCAGTTGAAGCCTCCTGGAAGACATCTATAGATGCAATCACAGCCGTTTATATCAACCATGGAATTTTTCTGCTTCCCCAGACCGTCATCGGCAGTGAATATGCAGTGTCATTCGACTCAGTGCTGATATGATTACCTGGCTCAGTGGAGAAGGCTGAGCATTGGCGAGCGCATCCCACCGTCAACACAAGTACCTCTTGGCTGGTAGTGGATCATCTACTCAAGACCATTCCTAAGGAGCCATTTATACTTGTGTCTTTAATTCCCTATGCTCACTCTAGATCAGACAGATGCTCTGTGTTGTTGAGAGGCTCAGAAGCCTCTCGAGGGGTGTCTCCAGTACTACCACAGAAGTAGAGCTCTAAGTGGGCTCTATATGCAGAGTAGTGTACTCTCAAGACTACTAGCATGTGATTTTTACAGGACTTTGCTTTGGTAGTAAACAAAATAAACCAAGGCTAGGCCAAATTCCTGCGAACAAAAATTATTTAGAGGGTTCTCCATCAAAGAACCAAAGGCCTAGAGAGGTGGCTCAATTGTTAGGAGCACTGGCTTCTTTTACAGAGAACTTAGTGTCACTCCCTTTGCCCACACAGTGGCTCACAAGCTCACAACTTTTCTGAAACTCCAGTTCCAGGAGGTCAGATGTCCTCTTCTGACTTCTGGCATCCATGTAATACACGTACATAGATGCTGGCAAAGCATTCACATGCATAAAAGAAAAATAACAGTTCACAAAAGACCCAATGGATGTTAGTATCTGAATTGTTATCCATAAATTATGTATCCTTCTGATTGCCAGGTCTCTAAGCATATACCTCCAGTGGGCTGCATGTCTCAATGTAGTCTAATCTGAATACCATGCTTGCCATATACCGTGGTTAAGGGAGAAAACTCATCTATCAGAGCCAGTTCTTTGTTACCTGCAGAGAATCAAGCTATGGGAACTGCTTTGAGGCATTAGGTAATTCAAGAGTGAGGTCAAGACCAGAGAGCCCTGGAGTTTCTCATTTAGAGGTGATAGTGAATCCCTGATAAAGACCCGGTAGGATAGGACTGAACCTAGAGGTCCCTCGTTCATGGAGTGGCTGCCTGGAGGAAGAAGAGGTGGCTAGAGACATAGTCCAGCAGGTGTCATCCACAGAAGGACTTCACAGAGAAAGAAGAGATGGCCAGAGACACACACACACACACACCAGCAGATTCAGGGAGCAGAAGGCCATGAGGTTTGGGTCATTTTATGTGAAGGAGGCATCATTCTCTTCTGGAGATGGAGAATCAGCAAGTTGCCTTATTCCTTGCAAATAAAGCTTCAGGGACCGAGGTGAGTTGGGAGGGGAGCAGGAAGCAGCTGAGGTATGAGTGTGGTAAGATCCTTCTCTCTGCCACCAGGCAAAGATGCAAGGCCACTTGGAGGCCATAAGAAGCAGGAAGGTGGGGCTGGGCAATGACTGTCAGACAGGCTCTCCCAGAAGCCACTGCTGGCATAATAACCAAAGAGGATGCTCCTTGGGCTGCACTGTGAGCTGTATGACTATGACATGTTTTATTTTTAGAGTGAACTGTAAGCTACATAGTGGCAGGGACAGCAGCTCATCTGCATGCTTGGCATTTCCTGAAGTATCAACCGCACTGTATGACATAATCACTGTCCACTCTGGTGTGAATGCAGGAACCAAGAAAGCCAGGCTTGTGGAGACGACTGGGAGGATCACATAGGTACTTGAGAAGCCATCTTAACATGCAGGTCACCTGAATGCCTCCTGGATAATGGTATAAATACTGTTATGACCTAGGAGTCAGCCTTCATGGTCCTTCTCAGAGCTTTGAAGTCCGTCTAGACCACGTAGCTGAAGGCCCTCTCAGCAGAGAGCACAGTATGTATTAATCAGGAAGCTTTAGGGATGGTTCTGTTGAGAGTTCGGAACTAAGTTGGGTAGTCTGACTTCCACTTCCTTTCAGCCCTGATTTTGAATAAGTTCTCACTTATTGGCATTTCAAAGGCTCCTGTCCTTGGGGAGTTTTCCCAAGAACAAGCTCATTACCATAGCGACTGCTGGCCTGGGACTCTGGGTTTCATCTGTTCACCCAAGCCCTGCTTTCTGCCACCATAGCAGTGCATGCTCACTCTGCACTCTCTGTTGTACTACAGAGTTGGTTACCCATCTCTCCAACAAGATAGGAGCTCTGGTGAAATGCATATTGATTTTTGAGCACTGCCCGCTTGTTAGAAAGTGGTACCCATCCATTACATGGTCTCTTGTTCTGCTTATGTGTTCTTAGAAGCCGGCAACTTTTAAACACTTACACGTCTTCTCTCAGGTTATCCTTTCCCTGAGGGCATCTTCAGCCTAGCTCTCTGGTATTAATAAGGGCTTTGTAAAATAATGTTTAAAAAGATTCACCTTTTGGAGGGGTGAACTTCTGAGCCAAAGTGGCCTGGAGGAATATTAGAGACCAAGATCATTCCTTGCTTTTCATTTCTTTATAATTAAGTTCAGATTCTATTGCAAAGTTCAAGGCTCAGAGTTGGATCAGTGAGTATTGACCCTGCGCATTCACATGCTTTCCCCAACACTGTACGCTGTCTACAGTCCACACACAGCACGTCCCTGCCACTCCTCTCAGTGATGTCCCCTGTCTTGTTGAGACATGTCTACAACTACACTTGTTAGAACTCTTGACTGTAAATGATTCTACGGAGATCCCAGCCATGAACAGTGAGAGCCCCTCCCCTGCCCAAGAGCAGGATATGAAAGGAAGGAGATGTGCACACAGCTGGCCGAGGGGGAGAGTTCTAAGTCTTCCCTTTGGAGTGGCAAAAAGCTGAGTCTGGGCTCCCCGAGCCCAGGATACTGAGGACTCAGTGACCAGGTAAGTACATGTACATCCCACAACCTGTCCCACCCTTCTCTGACAGACACTCCTCTTGTTGCTGGCCTGAGCAGCAAGTGTCTTGAGCAGTTCTGTTTTCCTGACCACAGCCTGGCTGCTGAGTAGCAAGCATCTTGCTCCAAAGGAGCCTGAACTCTGCTTAAGATGAAGCCTTTGAAAGAGGGACTTTGGAGACAGGAAGAGTGGGAAGCAGGTCTCCTGAGGTGAACTAAGGGAGGTGGAGCATCTAGGGACCAGTGTCCAACACCCATCAAACAGATTCTAACAAAATGATGGTCTACTAACCATCATTGCATCTCAGGTCTCTTCTCTACTACAGAGGAGAATGCAGGAGATTAACCTCATGCCATGCCTGGGGGCTTGGCTAGACTTTATGTGTTGTCCCAGGAGATCTGGAGCCCGTACCCTCTAACCCTCTGTCCAGGAAAGTATTTGTAATTCAGGCATTGAAAAGTGTATGTGTTTGGGGCTGGAGTGATGGCTCAGTGGTAGAAGGCAAGGTTTGACTTCTAGAGCCTACATAGTGGCTTGCCATCATCTATAACTCTAGTTTCAGGGGATCTGACACCTTCTTTTTACCATCACAGGCAAAAACCACACACTTGGAGCACTTACTCATGTAAGTAGCAAAACACTTATGCATGTAAAATAGGTGAATACATCTTTAAGAAAAGTATGTGTATCTGTTTAACATGCTCTCAACACAGACACACACACACACATGCACACACACATATACATACATAACTAACACACACACACAACCTTTCTCAAGATACAAGTACAAGCAGAAGTCAGCCAGTGTGGGATCTCCCCGCTTGCCCGCCTGTGCGAACCTGCTCATTAATTTGGACTCCTTCACAGCTTTCTTATTTGCTTTCAGTTGCTTGCTATTGAGGTCATGGTTGACTGTGGCTTCCTTCTCAGTAACTGAAAATTTGAAAACAATGTCAAAACAGAAGACTCTTGGTTTCTTTTTGTGGGTGGTTAGGTGCCAGGTGTAGGTTAGTTTCTGGGAGTCATTAGTGACTATTAGCTACTTGATGGCACTCACCTCTCACTGAGGCCTGTGATTATGATGCCCATTTTACAGCTCAGGTATTCAGATACAAGCTACTTTACAACTGTTGTGTGGCCTCTGTACAGGTGGAATGCCGAGTTGGCCACGGTTTTGCCAGGACAAGATTGGAGCCTTTACCTAGATCTCCAAGGCTCATCAGAGACTATTTGTTTGGTACTTCTATGTAAGGCCTCATTCCCCACCAGCCTATCTATCTACTAGCCACACCTATCCTTGGGCCCTCACGCTATCTTTACCTCTGTTCCTCTGGTCTTTCTTTTTTCCCCCTATTCCTTTTATCTCCAGGATTTTCTTCTGCTCTTTGCTGTGCCCAGCCTTGAGCCGCAAGGAATGGGCACTTTTTGGGGCAAGGGACTGTCTCAGCAGCACTCCTCAGCCACATGGCTTTCTATATGCCTGGTTACACCATGGCTAGTCACAAAGGATGCCCAGACACTATTGTGACTTGAGCTCCTTCATTTGGCTAGGCTGATGGGGAATGGCCTTATATAGAAGTACCAAATAGTTTCTGATGAGCCTTAGAGATCTAGGTAAAGGCTCCAATCTTGTCCTGGCACAACCGTGGCCAAGTCTGCATAGCTCCACAACATCTCTGCATTGGGATCCTAATAGGGCATTAGAATAGATTATCTGAAACCACAGAAAGAAGCCCTGGAATCTGTCACTTTAACACTTTTTTAGAAACCCCAGGCCACCTCTTTTTTGTCTTAAGCCCTCTCCACATCTTGAGCAAAGCCATCACCAAGTCAGAGATGTTTGGCCCACTCTTCTCTCTCTTCCTAATGTATCCACCAGGCACATCCTGGGTGAACATCCTTCTTCTCCAAACCTAGTCATGTGCCTGAGCCTCTGTCCAGGTGAAGCCTAGATTGGTTCTCTCTAGCAGCTATGATAGTCGACACCCGTGCAAAGGACTCTGGCAGGGTGAGAAGAGCAATCACCCTGCTCTATGTAACCTCCATAGACTGTCTGTCTGAGCCCTTTGCACGATATTCTTTTTTGTTGGAGCATTGTGGAACAGTATGCAGGATTGCAGGGCAGGCTGGCTACTGCATCAGCTAGACTCCCAATTAGGAAAAAGTGCGAGGGCATCAGACAATGATTGATGACTCCTCCGTTAAGCAGGGTGAAGGTAACCTACAGACAAATGCATGCTACTCAGACCCAGAGCATCTTCATCTGTTTTTAGCACCATGTAAGGTTTCCAAGATTGACATGGAAATCCTTTACAACAAGCCAGGAGAGAAAATGACGTGTGGAAGGGAGCCACACAGAGAGTTTCATGCATTTACCCCTCAGGGGAGCAGGGGTCCTCATCACCCACTCCCAGATGCATAACCTAACTAAACTTCAGGGAACCCCTGGGATGTAGTTCACTCAGAAGCTCCTTCTGCAGGGGACACTTCCTGAAGGAAGAGCCAACAACCTCTTTGAATATGATTCATATCTGAGGCCAAGATACCATGAGATGAAATTTAAGGTCACACAGATTGTGAGTAACAAGCACAATGACAAGAAGTGAGTCCTGTGTCTACACAGAAATGTCCTCCTGGCCAGAAGCATTGTGATGTCCTGGTGTGAGTGGCCAGGAGTATGGGATACAGGATGCTTTTCAGCATCCTGGTCCAGGTTGAAGATGAGGTTCTTTGGCCATAGGTGTTCCCTGTGCACCAGTCCTTCCTTCCCAACAGTGGCTGATCAGGAGCTTGTGGGCATTTTTTCTGCACCTCCGTGAGCTCTGGGACAGGATAGAATGTGGTATGGCACAGCAAGGATGCCCAGGCTGAGACACTCTGTAGTGGACTCCAGGTATCCCTCCTGGGCTGCTCTTTCTTAAGGGGTGATTCTGTGGGAACCACATGACCATTCCTTTTGTTTGTTTGTGTTTTGTTTGTATTCTTCTTTTTTGGAATCTTTCAGAATATTGTCTGGCTTCAGAGCACTGTAAGCTGGGCTGCTATTGGGCTGGGTCGGAAGGCTATGGAAGGGTGGGGCTGAATAATAAGAGCTGAACTCATGGGCTCTGGGCTTCCTAGACTTCATCCTAGAGATGCTGTCTAAATCGCCTTTTCTCATCCCTGGCCCTGTTCACTCCCCTTGAATGCCTGCTCCCTAGCTGATCATAGACTGTAACCCCTTTGGACCAGGCAGGGTATGAGCTCCTTCCTTGCCCAGCTTTGCAGCGGGTCTGGCAAGGGTAGTCAGTGGCATGGCCAGTGGCTGAATGTACTGTGCATAGCAGTAGGCATTTTGTTTTTTCAAATTCTGGAAGCCTTCTCCCCATACAAACCCTGTGTGTGTCTCGGAAAGTTGCCTTTGACTGAAGGATGGTGGGAAAATTTTTCAGAAATACTGTGGAAATCTGAGTAATTCCCATGAGAAAGATTTTCCCATCTGGTCCCAGAGCATTCTGTTTGGCTGAAAACACAGCTGAGCTGATAAACGTGCCTCCTTCTGAATGAAGAATTGCAGGTGGTTTCCAGGAACTGTGGTAGAGAAACCAAAATGTTTGCCAACAGTTTCTCTTTCAAAGGTCATTTCTCCCAAAGGAGAATGGGTAAAGTTATAGCAAATGGTAGAGCAGGTCAGCTGAGGCTTATTCTACAGTGGTGGATTTGGACTAAGGTCTCCCTCAGGAATCTACCTTACTGCAAAGTGGTGGGGGCGGTGTTATCCCTGGCCTTGTGAAAGCATCTGGCATTTACTGAGACACTTTGTATTGTTTCAACAACAACACAAGCCTAATTTTTGCATCAAACCCTGAGGAAAGAGTTGGTTTTCCAAATTTCAAGCTGTTAAAATCAGTCCTATGGCTTATTCTTTAATCAGCATACATGCCAGCTGCATACATTTAAATCATTGCAAATACCTGTGGACTGAGCCTGCATAGTACATGCTAATAAAGGCTCTGTTTTTTTGGTTTGGTTTTGTTTTGTTTTGTTTGTTTGTTTTGTTTTTTTCCTGGAGTGTCATTCTTGACCACCATTAGGCAACCGCTGCTCAGGTATTTCTGAGATTGCAGCAGTATTTTTTTTTTTCTAAATACACCACCAATTAGCTTTTGCTTCTTAAAATAAAATTCTCTCAAATATGCCTGGGGGTACAGGTGAAGGCAGATGATTCACATTTGGGGATATGAAGGTGGATACTGTTCAATGCATTTTAAGTCCTGCAGTGCTCATGGCTTCCTCGGAATGTCATGCATCTAGACTCCAAAGAGCTATGGCCCCAAGAGAGATTCTTCAGGAGCAAAGTCCCCAGTATCATGAAAGCAAGCCTTTGCAAATACGGTCAACCAGTAGCTTCTAAGTCCCAATCTTGCAAAGTCATGGTCCCAACAGGCTGGAGACCTGAGCTGGTAGTCTCTGCAACCCAAGCTCAAGGAGGAGGGCTAATTCCAGGAGAGACCTACATGGTGTTGAGTATTAGCAGAGGGTTTCTGGAATAAGCCAAGGAATGGCATGCAAGGACATGACTAGGTCACACTCCACTGAGCTCACTGGTTCCAATCAATAAAGGCCATGCAGAGCCTTGTGGTTGCCCTACACAACATGTGGTGGTGTTTATCTGTGATTCTTTGTGTAGTTTGTGCCTTGCTCAGAGGAAAGACCATATGGGGAACTACTTATCTGATCTATTTGAGTCCCTACTACTGACCCTCCCTGTTGCTGAGGGAATCATCCATGTTCCAGGAGTGATACTTCTGCTAGCCCAGATGTCAGCGTCATGGATACCAGATGAGTCATACTAAATTAGAAGGTTTCAAATCTGCTTCCCAGTGAGGGATGGAGGTACTCTGTGTTTCCTTGATGGTTATCTAAGGTGCTGATGATGTCAGGCTACAGCTGATGAGAGAGCTATATGGTTAGATGAAGTCTTTTATGGTTAGATGAAGGGTTTCTTCTGTTGCTGTAATAAAATATATAGCAGAAGCAACTTTAAAAGGAAAAGGGCTTATTTGGCTCACAATTCCAGGTCATGGTTCATTATTTTTGCAGAAGTCAAGGCAGAACCTGACAACCAGTCCACAATGAAGAACTATAAGCCAACCCGGCCTAGAACATCACTCATTAAGACACTCTTCCTAGATTATTGTAAATTTGTATCAAGTGACAATTAAAAATAACCATCACAGCTGACATAACCTAGTGATGTACCCCAGGGGCCCAGCACAGTGTTAAAAAGCAATTTCAAAACCCAAATCCAAACCTGCCCTCATTGCCATGACTCCTGTCTATGTGCCATCTAGTGAGAAGTCCCACCTGATTTCAGGCAGTAAGTTGTGACTACAGTCTGCTCTCCTGTGTGTGCAGGTTAAAGATGTTCCATCTTTGTGAAGTTCCCAGGAAGTTATGCGTTTCTTGTGTCTAAAGAGATTGATCCATGCCCTTTTCCATATAGGTGACCTACAGCAGGACTAACACCATGACTGGTCTGACCCGAGCGAGTGGGGGAAGTGTGCTGACCTGTGGGATTATGGGAAGTTGACCCAGTGAGGACTCTACCATGGTCTTCTACTCATTCAGTTAGTGGGAAGATACCTGTGTTCATTTTTTGTGAGATCTAGGTTAGCTCGCTAGAGTCTAGAACCTTCATTGCTGACGATGGCAGAGAAACAGAGGACAATGGTGACATTCTTTACTTGACCTTGAGTTCTACAGACCAAGTCCTTCACACATGGGATCCACTCTCCTTCCTGTGTGAGGCTTGGATTCAGGAACATGGAAGAACAAGGTAGACACAATTCCAAGGCCCCATGCCCTCATGTACCACTGCAGCTACCCCCAAACTTAATAGGAACTAGAAAGCCACGCTCCCTGACCAAATATTGCCCTATTTTGTGTGGTCTTCAAGTTGAGGATGTTTGTCACTATGTTGGCTTTCACAGAAAACACACACTGAGCCTTGATTTTGACAGCTGAGTGCTTTGTGTCCCAGGAATCTTTAGCTTGGTTGAAACTCTCTTCTACCTTCCATTGTCGTTCATTGGCCATGTATTTCTGCACCCTGGAGAGGCATCATTGGACAGGAGGGACAATCACAGGCAGATAGGCTTCCAAGGAGCTATCAGAGCTGTGGAACCTGTTGTGTAGAGCCTGTGGTGTGATGTGGACCCCACCTTGGGCAGGACACAGTAGGAGAAGAAGACACCAGCATTCTGCTTACCTCTGAATCTGAAAAACCCTTTCTTTGAAAGCCCTGGAGTGAGGAACAGAATTGCCAAGAATTCCTGACTAGAAAGTGGGCTTGTAATGACTTTGAAAGCAAAGCATATCTTGACAACCTTTCTCTCCTCCTTGTTTGTTTCAGGTGCCAGTATTCCCACCAGACAGCAGCAGGAATTGAGTGCCCTCTTGGGAGTTTTTATGAAGTAGGGAGAGGGGCATGAGTGTGGGGTGACCTGTGGGCCAGTCTTTGGCTTACAGACAGATGCCCTTTGAAGGACACAGTGTTTGTTGTGGAGGGAGCTCAAAGCATAACAAATCTGGGATTCAAGCAGGGCTTGATTGGTAACTTCCTAATCTGCTGGCCCTTTATTTTGTGCAAAACTTGCTCACATCTGACCTGTCTGTCTAGGTCTCTAAATGCAACGTGCAGTTGTCAAAGAGGGAAAGGACAACTCTGGTTATCAGAAGTGGGGACAAGCTTTGGGCAGGAAGTTGGGGAATGGGTGGTCAAAGGACCTGGCAGGAATGTTAATGTGTTGCCTTGCAATGATACAACTGTGCTGGCAACAATCAGGGTTTCCAAGCGGCCCCTAGAGCGGATTTTCATTGTTCCCAGCACAAAGAAACAATGAGTGTCTGAGCTGATTGATGTACCAATTATCCAGATCTGATCATTAGACTTGTAAGCAAGTGTTGCAATGTCATGCTGTAACCAATAAATATGGGAAGCCAGTATGTGTCAATTAAAATCAATTGAATAAATAAATACAATCTATCAAAAGCACAGACCTAAAATAACAAGAGTGTATCCTCTGGGGATGATACAAACCTCTTCTGGGAGTGTGCCCCGCTGGTAGGGGAGAAACTGGGGCCTGTCTTAAGGAAGGACAAGAAAATAGTGTCCCCTGGGAAAAGCCTAGGCTAGTTCCTCTTCTGGCTGCGATGGTGAGACAGTTTCACTGTGGCCTGTAGCCCCAGAAGGCTTCCTAGACTCTTCCTGAGACCAAATGGATGGAGAATGACACTGTGCTGGGAATGGTGGCCTGGACCAGGGTGAACACTTGGTTAAGGTAAGAAGGTTATGGGCAGGGCTCTCAAACCCAGTGCCAGCTTTCAGACAACAAATGGTCTGCTTTGGAAAGTTCCTTTACATAAGTGAAGTTTCCAAAAAAAACTGGTGGGGACAGTTGTTTTCTGTCCTGTAACTTGAGTAGACACTTTGATGAATCTGATAGGTGCTTGACCTCTAAGTGGTGTCATCTGTCCCCTTCTCCAGTCCATCCCATGTACCTGCTCAGCTCCCAGCCAGCATGGCACAGACTCACCTGCTGGAGCAGCAGTTAACCATTGCAGACTCTGACCCAGATTATGGGGTGTTTTTAATGTAAACTCCAGCTACTTTTGAGTTCAGTCTCAGAGAAACAGAAAGGGCTCTCCTGGTGTCTGTGTTGCCATCTCCCAGGGGTGCTGGTGGTGTAGGGAAAAGTTGTACTCTCTTCTCTTCTGTATCACTCAATGACTGAGATAGGTTTTCAAACAGTAAATATCAATTTTGTCCTGAAAAATAACAGAACAGGACCCAGCACAGTGTTCAGCTGGGATGCAGATCTCTATGCACGCGCCTCCTCTCTGAATGGTCCTCAGTGTTTGAGAACTCATGAGAAGCTTTCTGAATAGGAGTAAGGGCAAATGCCTCCTCTAGGGCCCTCTTTAAATACTTCTCAGACTATGCTGTGTGCTATGGTGAGGTTCAAGTGAGGAAAGCTGATGCAGAGC
>JANHMN010000003.1:125365173-125385600 GCA_030674055.1 Rhabdomys pumilio
AAACCTTAAACCTTAAACCTTAAACCTTAAACCTTAAACCTTAAACCAGCTTAAAGCTATGACTTCTAGAGATAGGAAACTCATGTGGCATGATGGTGCTGAAGGGGGAAGCTCCGAATGGGCAGTTCTATAGATCCAGAGGCACTAACCAGCTTTGGTTATTGCCCCATCTGGTGATGGGACTGGGATTTAATTACAGATGTCCCTGAGGGCTCTTGCTGGGAGGACTGAAGTGTCATGGCACTAAGTTACAGTAACATTTCCACAAAGTCAGAGGAATTTTATGCTTTGTAATTTATACTGCAGTTAATTTTTCTTCTTTAAAGTAAGCAGATGCATGGGACGCTACAGAGTCTAGTGTGAAATATTCTTGCCTCCAGCAGGCTGGATGAACAAGGCTCTACAGTGTTAAGTGTCCAGTCTGAGATCTCTTACTGCAATACGCAGGCAAAGTGCTATGGAATTTCAGAACGTATCAGCGAATGCTCCGTGTAGGTTTCAGTCACGTCTCCTCAAATTTTTGCCTGCAGAAAGCACACTGCAGGGACTGAACTGGGATCCAGGGAAGGACAGGCTGTAGTTGATGTGAGTAGTCACTGTGATAGGTCAATAACAGGGTGACAGAGGAGAGGAGGAAAACGAAGACATGCTATCTGAGGGAGCTGAGGTGGAGCTGAGAACAGGGTGCTCACAACCCAGACCATCACTCTGACAATGCAGAGGCAAACCAAGGGGAGATTGCATTGATGAGCCCTTCGTGCCCAAGGAGGTGAAGTATGAAGGCTAGAATACACGTGTTTAAGGCAATGAGTCTGATGAGAGCCAGCACAGGCATGTGCTTCTTCAGGGGATCTTTGTGGAGACAAGGGGCAGAGGTTTCATTGTTTTGATGTCTGGCCAGAGATGCTGGGATGAGACTTATTCACTCCCCTTCTTTCCCACTGAGATGCATTTCCAGCCCCATAACATGTCTAGGTTTTTACTTTCTCAAAGCTCGTGTCTGAGATTAAGTTAAAATAGTATTAATGCAATCTCTTATTTCATCTGTCTTCCAATACTGTGGGATGGGAAACCAAGATACATGACCCTGTGACTAGGGAGTTCCGGCATCATGTTTAAAACCCCAGTGAGCACTCAGTGGCCAATGGTATGCTCTCTCTCTCTCTCTCTCTCTCTCTCTTTCTCTCTCTCTCTCTTTCTCTCTCCTCTTTTTCTCTTGTAGAAATTATTGTTATTATAATAGTTCAAAAGAAATTTATTGGCCATAATTAAAATTCACACATCACTTTTTAAATTAGAAACTATTGACTCTTGGATTTATCCTCTTGTTAGTTAGTGCATATTCACTGAACAAGCCAGCAGGTTCCATGATGACATTTTCTCAACACGGATACAAGCTCCCTGGTTATGCTCACTCCTAGTTGCCCTGTCTCGTTCCTCTGTTCCCTGCTCCCCTTTCTCTTGCCCAACAGTTCCCCTGCTATTGCCGTGCATAAAGGAGAGAACATGTGACCACGTGTTCCTTCCAAGAAATGGGATGGCTGCCGTGGCTGCTGAATGGAGGTTTTATGTGGACAAGTGAGAGAAAGCTCACAGAGGCTGGGAACGCAGAAGCCTGGAGGATTTTCTTACTCTTCTACTGGAATAGCACAGTGGTTGGAAGATACTGAGTCACCTGGTGTCTTATGTGGGTTTCTAGTGCTGTGATAAAACACCACGACCAAAGGCAATTTGGAGAAGAGAGGCTTCATTTCACCTTACACGTCCACATCACAGTCTGTCGTCTAAAGAACTCAGGGCAGGAACTCAAGGGAAGAACGTGGAGGTAGGAAGTGGAACAGAGGGAGAGTGTTGTACACATGCTTGCTCTCTTCTTGGCTTGCTCAGTCGCTTTCTTACACAACTTAGGACCCCACCTGCTCAGGTGTGACATCATCCATGGTGGGTTGGATGCTCCCTCACCATCAACAATTAATCAAGAAAATACCTCCCCAGATTCGCCTGCAGACCTATCTTCTGAAGACATTTTCTCATTTAAAGTTCCCTCTTCTCAGATATTTCTAGGCTTGCGTCAGCACACCTGGCAGTCATAGTTCTTGCATAATATCCCATCTCATTCCTCAGTGCAAAGGGGCCTTTTGTTTCTCCTCATTAAGACGATGGGGTGGGGGGGTTCAGTAATTGTCTTTTATGTGTTTGGTGACATTAAGAATCTGGGCAGACAGAAGTGCAACTGAGCTGCGCCTATCTGTTTCTCTCATTGAATGAATTTCCTCTCTTGTACCACTTCATGATCAGCCAGGGTCCTGTGCATACCAGTTGTAGCCCCACAGTGGGATCAATGGGAATCTACAGGGCCCTCCCTGGACACTTCAGGTGAAGCTGGACCTTGGCAGGGCCCTCACTGCTGTGGACATCTCTAATGTCGCAAAGAAAGTCTTGACTAAGTCACATGCCACAGTGAAGCACCAGGTACATCTGGGAGTCAGTGCTGTGGATGCCCCTCTGCATCTCACCTGCTAAACTGGCTCAAGACAATGAGAGATGTGTCTCTCAGTAAAGTCCAGGGACATTTTTCCTCAGTGAAATAACCATCTGAAGCTAAACAGAAAGCTGCAGGTGGATACTTAAAACTTTCTCTAGGAAAGCAAACTTCATGGTGGTAATTTCTTTTTGCTTATCATATTCCTTTTTTTTAAAAATGATACTTTGAAGGACTTCCTCTTGAAACAGCAGTTTTACCACATTTGTATTTATGTCCCGGTTATGGGGAAAAACCTCAACACTCACACCAAGATTCCCTTCCCATTCCAGGCAGAAAGAAGCAAGTATGGCACTCTTAGGCAGTGACAACTTGGAGTTTGAAGCCAAGCCCTTGCTCTGGCATTATCTCCAGTCTCTAAGAATGTTTTTTACAAAGTAATTGGAGCAAATCTCTCTCTCTCTCTCTCTCATTGCATGTGCACACACACACACACACACACACACACACACACACACACACACACAGAGAGAGAGAGAGAGAGAGAGAGAGAGAGAGAAGGAGAGACAGGCAGGCAGACAGGCAGACAGACAGACAGAGACAGAGAATCAGAGAGATGGAGAAATTGCTCTTGCTGGTGAATCTTGAGTGGAGCCACACACCCCTGTACCTACTCAGGGCCACATTCCCCTGGACTCATAAGAGCTGTCTTGTCACCACAGGGAAAGTCAGACAACTTATTTTCTGAGTAGCTGATATTGGCCAGGCAGCATCCAGTTCCTGGGACTAGGCATGAACATGGCACCTCTGCTGTTGTGTGCTGATGGTCCAGCTGCCTGGTAAGAGTTGGAACTCACAGCTCTCAGCTGAGGTCCCTGAGCACATGCTTGCCTGACATGTTCCTGCTGAAGCTGCCAGGGGGAGAAGAAGAAGAGGAGGAAGAGGAGGAGGAGGAGGAAGAGGAAGAAGAGGAAGAGGAAGAGGAGGAGGAGGAGGAAATTCTGAGTAGACTGGCCATTTCATCACCTAATTTGTAAGTCATTCCGAGTCACACTTCTGCTTGACAGCCTCTTACTTTACAATATAAACCTAATTTTATTCAAACGTGCATCTCCAGACTGTGTCGCACCCTCGGGGGAGAAAATGAACACTTAGGAGATGAAATGGGCACTTTTACTTAAAAATGCCTCTACAAACACCTCTTCCTCAAGTGGAGCTAGGGAGTGGAGCACCTGCATTCACAAAGGTGATATGTTTTCCTTAAAAATAAAGTGAGTAATCGTTGGAGCTCCAGTTTACCGAAACAAATAGACTGCGAGATTGGACTGCGGTCGATTGTCTTAAATGAATACTCTATTGGAGAGAAGCCATCCATCTGCAGCATCCCTGAAACTTACTGATAAGCCATAAATCCATTAGGAGATTCTCCCTTATGCAGTTTAGAATGAAGGGGAAAATATTTCTACGGGAACAGCCATGTTTGGGGTGATGGTTCTTACGGACATGATTCATGTGTTATAGATCATTAGTGGACAGCCATCCTTGAGCTCCATTTTAATTTCACTGTGATCTTTGTGACATTTACTGTACAAGCAAACAGAAACCTGTGCATATTTATGGGAGATAGCAGAGCTTTTAATATGAGCAGATGAATAAATCTATCCAACCTGAAAGGAGGAAGATAAACAGGGTTCAGATCGGCGGTGATTTTAAACATAATTTTCAATTAAAATGGAGTTGAGCAGAAAAGCCCTGTGCTCATTTCTCATATTCCTATTGGCTCTGAGGCAGGCAGGAGATTCAGTGTGCAGTCAGGCTATTCCCTAAAAGCTCACAGGGAATTCCATGTGGGAACTTGTGATGAATGTGCCTTTTCACACCCTTTCTTTGCATAACTGCTGGGCACAGAAGGCAAAGGCTCCCAGAGAGGTTTGACAGGATGGCAAAGATTTTGAAGGATGATCTGATGCCTGTGAGGAACCCTGGTTGGACCAGACTGAAAATATCTCCCTGACAAGGAGCAGCATGAGAAGAGCCTAGGGTGGCTGTATTTGTTTTAGGAGTCTCTGCTCTCAATAAGGACAAGGTTGTATCTCATCAAAATTATTTCATATTTTCCAACAGTTTTCTCCTGCATTAATGCTCAGATATCAAGCAACTTAATGAGAAGGCTTAACTTTTGAGTACAGTGAGTGGTGCCTGGGTCACCATGAGGCAGAGCTCTGTGGGGGAAGCCAGCTGGTGACAGCAGGCACACAGGATTGGTTCAGATCCAGTTAATCTCCCACAGAGACTGTGTGACTGCTGACTGAAGACTTCTGCAGCTCTAAGCCCCTTCTTCCTCCAGTGTAAAAATGAAGGCAATACCTGCTCCTTTTCAGGGATTCCTGAGGATAAAATGCAAAGGCTGTTAACAGTCACTGTTACCAGTGGATAAAGTGAAAGCGGCCACTGCTCCCTTTGTGTGCACCTCCCCAGCCCCCACTGTGTGCTTATCTCTGAGCTTCCAGAAGACAGGTGTTCTGGCAGCTCACTGTCACATTATTCCTGCTAGAAGAAGAGTCATGATGTCACTGTTGGCCCAAATCAATACCAAAGTACAACTTGGGTGATGACAGAGCTTAGCTGTGTGTTAGGGAGCTAATTTGCTGAAAGGATTCTGGCATGGACACAGGTACTGGTCCACCTGGCCTGAATCAGAAGCAGAGCTTGGATAACTCCTTCCGTGTTCTAGCCATTCTTCTACCCTAGAGTGGCAACTATGAGGCTGCAAGCATCTCTGGTGAGTACCCTTTGAAGGCCCAACTCAGGGTAGCAGCTCTGATCTGGCACATAGTAGGCACTTCATAAAGATGGTTCTGGAGATCCAAAGTGAATGTCAAAACCCTTAGAAATTTTTTCTAAGGCTTGGCTGTTCCAGTGGCCAAGCAACTTCCTCCAGGGATCAGGCCTAGGTGTAGAGAGAACACACTGTCCCCAACTGAAAGATTCATCACAGTCTCCAAAGAAACAGGAATGATCCCGTAGAAGTGGGAACAGATGCCAGAAGACAATGCTGCAGAGATTTTCTCAGAGTAGAGCCAGAATTTCTGTTCCCAGAGGGGTCACTGGGATGCCCAGCAGAGGGTTAGTTAGACCCTGCTGGAGGACAGGCAGCTCAGGTTTACATATTCAACTCTGAAGTGACTGTGCTCTTGCCATCGGCTCAGGCAGATGTAATGGTATTTACATACAAAACTCATGGCCTAGGATTGCAAGTATGTGGAAGACAGGAGACAGCTTGACAGGGCTTCCCAGCACTCTACTTTGTTCACATGCTAAATGTCTGCCTTGAGCCACAGTGCTACCAAGTACTCCCTAAGAATGCCACAACTATGTCAAACATCGGTCATCTTCAGATAGGAACACATATGGATGGTGCTATGTCTGATGGTTCTTGGCTCTGGGCTAGACTTCATGGGAAAAAGGCAGAGGTTCCAGGGTCAACAGGATGTTGATAGAGGTGGTTTGAGGCATTGGAAAGCTAGGTCAGAGGTCATGAGTCAGAAGTCAGGGCCTCCTTTACACGAGTGAAAAGGATTTTATGTGTCAACTCACTTCCGGCTCTTTATGGAAGTGGCTGGCTATAATCACCTCTTTCCCAGGTCTTCTGAGGGGTTGGGAGGTTGCTCGTGCTGCCTTCTCTGTCCATGGAGACCCATCTAATCCTCATGCAGACTGTGGCATCCTATTCTTCAAAGTACGTGTTGAGATGCACCTGTTCCTCGCAGCTGGGTCATCCTTGAGTGAGGGTGGCCTGAAAGTCCCATGACATTTCTATTCAGGGCCTGAGGCAGAGACTCTCTAACTTTTCTCCATCCCATATGTATCACTGGAGGTAGCATCAAGGTGTAAAAGCATTTCAGTGAGATGTGTTTGCCATCGCCTGTCTTGGAGTACCCTAGAGATGTGAACACTGGCCAGCCAGGTGCATAATACGTCTAGAGCTGAAAATAAAACGAGGGGCAAATCACTGAGTTCTAAACAATTTTAATGAGTTGGGGGCTATTCGGTCTATGCTAGATAATAGAATTTAAAAAAATCATCAGGAGCTGGAGATGCCGCTCCTTAGTGGCTATGAACATTTTCTTGCAGAGTTCTGCTAAGTGTCCTCACAGCTCATGAATAAGTTCTTGCAGAATTCAATTCTCAGCACCATGTTGGGTGGTTTAAAATTACCTGTAACCCAAAAATACACACACACACACACACACACACACACACACACACACACACACACTTTTAAAGAAAGAGAGATAGCACAGTGGGGCTGCAGAAAAGGTTGAATAAAGTAAATACAGTGGTGTTCTCACTAGGCTCTCACCTCACCTCCGGTTCAAGAACCAGTCAGTTCCGGAAGAGTGCCGGAAAGGGAGCTCTCACAAGTGCTGACATGCACTCACACCATTCCCTTATTTAAAACAGCAGAGCTTATCTGTTGCGGCAACAAGCGGCTGTATTGAGAAGTAATTAATTTAGTAATTAGGAACTGAAATCGCAAGCTCTTGGCAATCAAGGTCGAGCACACCTTAAGAGGAAATAGTTGTCTTCTTACAGAAGGATGGTGCAGAGGAAGAGTGGGAAGCTTTGGGAGAGGCAACTCCTTCACCATCAAAGACTATATCCTAACAGCTAACAGCTGCAGGTCTGTGGGAGTGCAGTCACTATCCTTCACTGTCCTTCCTGAAGGACCTGGTTTTCTTTTTTTTTTTCTTTCTCTGATAGGAAGAAGAAAAATGGGTTAGAAGGAAATTTGTGTTGACTTGTCCTTTTCAAACCACTGACTGTCACCTGAGTGCACTTAACCTAATGTGTCTCCTCAGGGAAGAAAGGACCTCAGAAGGCAGAGAAGGAGTGAGGGCACTGACCAGGCAGAGCACACCCACTTAGGATGAGGAGCTGTCAGCCCTCAATGACCTTTTCAACTCGCTCAGTATCTGGAATCACACTTGTCCCTGGCAAGCCTTGCAGATCCACTCTCAGAACTTGTAACCAGGGTGACATGTCTGATAGGCTACCGTGTGGAATCAGTTCAGTGAGCCATTCTGGTATATAGCACTGACCTAAACTCCCTCAGGCATCGGGAGAAGGCACAGTGCTCCCTTCTTATAAGATGGTGGCAAGCCTTGTATACTGAGACACTGTCAGACACACTTTGGAGAGAAGCAGAAATGCATGTGAGAGATTATGGCTCCAGGGGGTGCTGAGCGTATCTGCTTCTGTATCAGGGATCTGATGACACATGCAAACTACCTAGGAGGAGAAAGAGAGGTGCGCACACCCTCCGCATGATTGCCTGGTTCTTCAGATACAGTGGTGTCAACTGACATCGAGTTCTCCATAGAACGAGTTTACAACAGTCTGAGAGTAGGATTAAAATATTGAGACACCATTGCTATCTGCAAGGCATTATTTGATTAGCATGATAAAATATAGTACAGCTCTTCAAGCTGTCAAAACACATTTTCCTGGGGAAATAATTACACGAGGCTCAAGGAAGTGGAGGAGAGCTTTGTGCAACTGTGTTTCTAGGTCACACTGCGAAAGATGACATTGATTTCCCAGTGCCCCATCCACGAAGCCACACAGTACTGAGAAAGAAATTTAAGGTACACTTTTAAGCCCTGAATTTTGAAGTGGAGATACTACTTTTTAGAATAACATGTACTTGCAGTGTTTCGATCAGTGTGGCATAAGACCTGGCAGCCAAGCTTTAAACCGTTTGGACATAAATTGAAATTATTTTTCTTGGCATATTGTGCTTTGTTCCAGGTTGGCAACTGCATTGTTGAGCTGTCGTCTCTGGTTTTGAGGCTTCAGGGAGGAAAAGGAATCAAAGGTAGGAACAGATACTTGCTTCCCTCATTTCAGGTGAAATATAAGCCTGCTTGAGTGACAACTCAGTAGAACTGGGATGCTGTAATGGTGTTGCCACCAACTTGTTCCTGGGATATGGACATATCCTATGCTTTTCGTGGGTTCCATCTTCTCACTGATACAGTTGAACAGTAATGGGTCCTCTTGCATGGAAGTTTTGAGAATGAAAAGAAGATCTTATGAAACACTGGAGCAGAAAAGAATACCTGGAGAAATACAAAAACGTGCCCTAGAGTCCCGTTCCCTCCATGTGGGCTTACCTCGGGCATGCTGTTTTGAATACTGTTGAGGTGTTGATGAGCAGAGGATACACAATAACTATGCCCCCCCCCCATAGATATTGTTCTCTCTTGAGGATGGAGAAATAAGCTGGACCTTACTAGTAGCGACACAGTGGGTAGTTAAACAAGCTTCAGGATGGGCACTGTTGGCAATGGGTCCCCCCTTCCCCATGAATAGTCAAACAGGGTTCAGGATGGGTAATGATGGTCAGGTACGTACCATGAATTGTTAAAGAAACTCCAGGGCAGGTAGTGATGGGGGATAAGTACTCATCATGGAGTCAATGAGATCTCTTGAAGAGGGGTGATTGAGTTCAGATAGAACACTAAGATAGAGGACACCTGGGGTTAGTGTGTGGAAAGCCTTCCAAATAGAGCTCCATAGGCCTGCAGAAGCTGGGTTGACATGGATTTGGTCTGTTTTAGGTTTTAAAAAAGGCTGATAGCAGCTGTGATATTGTGTCTAGTGGTATGCAAGTGTGAGACATCATTTTAGAAGCAGGTGGAAGCCAAGTTGTTGAACTCAGTAGCCCTGGGTCGTGGAGGTGGGGCACTTGGCATTCATTCCAGGTAAGATGGGAAGGCGGTGGTTGATGAAACCAGAGATTCAGGCTTATTATATTCATTCGTTCACTGCTTCAGTCTAGGGGCTCTATAGGAAGAGATGACACCAGAAGTCAAGTTAGAAAACCCAAGAGGGGGACACTTGGTCTACAATCATTAAGTCTAATGATGATGAAAGAGAGATAGCTGGGATTTTGGTGGCCAGAAGCCCACATGATGACTTTGCATGTAGAGGTATTGGTCTTTTGGTTTGGAGTTTAGGCATCAGGGTGATATGCAGTTCTCAAGCATATTCTACCATTGTTTTTCTTTCTATTGCATTTGAGTGAATACAGCATCAGCCATGGATCACAATCAAAACCTCCAACAGAAAGGCAAACTAGGGAAAATTTAACTTTTGGAGAGCTGTATAGGATTGAGAAGGAGGGAGATGGAGAGTAGATGCAAGAAGGGTTGGGAAGCGTTCTCCTCTACCCACAAAGGGAAAAACAACCACATACTGTGTGCCATTTGCAGAAGCATCGAGGAGGGGAGTCTGACAGTGCTGGAGGGAGAGGGAGGGAGAAGGGATGTAGCCATGGCCTTGAGTAGATGATACAGCTTGGGTTGGGACAGATGGAGAAGATTAAGAACATGGAAACACATTGGACAGATGCTATGTGGAGGGAGTAGACATTCTACCCCGGTTGCTTCTAATTTCTTGATTAACAGAGAGGGAAGGCAGCTGGGTGTCATGAGAAAGGTGTTGCTGGCATCTTCAGAAAGTAGGAGGAGTTTCAATAATTATCAGGAGGGCAGGATAAACATGCAGAATAGAAAACAGTCTAGATTTCTGACAGCGTGGGGGAAGCCTGGATACTAGAAAGCTTAGGTTCACAGAACCAGCTGCTGCTGTTTTACACATTTCACAGGTAATCAGCATGAAGTGAGCAGAGATCTTGATCTAAACTGTTTTGAAATGTATCTGAATAGCATAACAAAGACCAGGGATGGTGAGGGTATGCACAGAAAAGATTGTAGAAAACAAACAAACAAAAGTCCCAGGATAGGAGGAAGTGAAGCTTCGAGAGTGTTGGGCCTTGGATGAGGTAACTCCATTTAACCTTTAATCACTTAGGACATAGGTAGAGGTCTCCACCTCCAGAGATTTAAATATTAATGAGTTATCTAAAGGCCGGGGGGCGTAGCTAATTAAGTTATTCCCTCCCCTTTTGCCCCTCCCTATAAAAAGTCAGGGGAGCCTGGCTTTTGGGGGTGGGGGAGAAGCACATACCATCTACACCTATTCACCATGCCATGAACAATAAAAGCTTTGGAAAACCGGACTCCACGTGTCGCCTGGAACTTTGGAACCTTGAACTGCAGCCGCCAGCCCTCGGCAGCTGCATGCATGTGGGACCCTTCTGCCGGCAGCCCTCGTGGGACCCGCCTCCGGACTCTCTCCCGCCCTCCAGAGTTTTTTTGTTTGTTTGTTTGTTTGTTTGTTTTGTTTTTGTTTTTGTTTTCCCACATGAGAGTAAGAGCCTGAGAGGCTGTGGTCATAGCAAAGGCTGAAGAGCCAGTGCTGGAGAGAGTGACTGCAGCTGGATGACGGGAGTTCATGCTTCTGGCCAGGAGCAGAGTCTGATTTAAGAGTGCGTGTAGTAGTGATGAAGGAGCCAGGGGAAACTGTAATGGTTAATCTTAGCTTGATGGGATTTATAAGCACATCTCTTGGGGTGTCTGTGAGGGTGTTTCCAGAATGGTTTAACTAGGAATGAAAACTCAAACTAAATGTGGGCAACACTGCTTTCTGGGCTAGGGTCAGACTTCAGAGGAGACTTTCAGGGCAGAAAGCAAGCTGAGAGGCAGCACTGATTTCTCTCTGGGTCTTGATTGTGGACAAAACTTGACTAGTTGCTTCACACTCCTGTCTTCATAGTTCTCCACCTCCAAACTGTCGTGAAAAATAAATTCCTCCTTCTTCAAGTTACTCTTGTCAGGAATTTTGTCCCAGCCCTGGGAAACAATACAGACCATAGAGTATGGCAGTGTCAAGCAGAGAGGCAGGCAATACCCCAGAGGAGAAGACATCATGCAGGGATCATAGAGAGGGTTAGGATCTGGATGGGTTTGGGGAAACTGGGACTGGTCCATACTAGCACTATCCCCCTATGGAACCCATAGTTTCTGCAGTATGCATAGAAACCCTGATTCAAAAATGAATTCTACATGGCTCTGGCAAAAAACAGTGTGTTCTTCTGCAACCAGCCTCACTCCTCCTGGAAGCCCTGGAAAGTTTGTCCCAACCTTTCCACATGCCTGCCTGCCCTTCTAGAACTTTCATTTGTAGCCATGTGTAAAGGCACCCACCCAACTCCTGTCCTCCTGCAAATGAAGGTGCTGGCGTGCTTTCTACAGCTTTGCATCTCTCATGGTATAGCCCATCACAATGGCATTTGCTTTATTGCTTGGTCACAGCACATCCTTGGGGATGGTCAAATAACTTGTATTTCAGATTCCTGCCACTGCTGAACTGCGTGCTGCTGTCCAAAATTCTGTATCCTTTTTATTTCTCACACCCTACTGTATAGCTGTCCCTGAGGATGAAGTAGACCACCAAGTTAGCGTCTGATCTTAGATAGCGCTTTATTTTCCCAAATTTGGACCTGAAGCCTGAATCTTTCTTGGCTTGTGGAAAATTGAATGTTCTACTGCCTGCACGATGATGGAAGCCTGGCCCAGATGCTCAGCACCCCTTCTGTGGGTTTTTAGTGATGACTAGTGATGTCTCTGATGGCATCACAACACTCAGCATTTCACACATAGAGTGGAGAGAGACAAGGGTGTGATTTTTGTTAATGGATTATTATATTTCATTTGCATATATTTATAATTATTTTATTCATAAGAATATCATCGCTCCAACTAAATGGCACAAGATTTCTTTCTAAGGGAGGCTTGAGCAATTTGCAAAGACGTCTGGGAAAGTGGTGTAATTAGCAAGCCACTCTAACGTTAATGAGACTTGGGTAGGTGGGAGCTCTTTCCTGTATTATCAAGATACCTCTGTGTCCTGGATGGGTTTGCAGACTGTGGGATTCTAGTGGGGAGGAAATGGCTCCTTGGAGTCTGGTGTATTTGTTCATGCAATTTAAGAGCCCTAAGGAGACAGAAGAAGTGGGGCGAGTGTGTGTGTGTGTGTGTGTGTGTGTGTGTGTGTGTGTGTGTTCCCTTCTCAGGATCTACATTTATGATTCCAAGAAGCAGAGAGTTTGATGTACTTTTGGAATGTAGTTTTGGGAGGCATTCCTGTTTATGCAAAATCCTTTATCAAGTTGGACAGACATGAAAACAGTGCCTAGCAGACAGGAGTTGGAGGCAGCATCATAACAGGTCATGCATGTGAAATAACAAAGACACAGGGATACTCTTCTAAACTAGTTCTGACCCAACATTGAGGGGAGCTTCAGCAACCCCACTACTAGAGGAGGCAAATGAATTGCTGAGGTAGTGATGGGTGGTGGATATGCTGTATTCTGTACACTATTTAAAAAAGAACTTCATTAAGTCTTACCAACATACAGTGCAAACGTGAGCTGAACAAGGATGACATGAATGAACCTGCCAAACTAGATGGGGAGAAGCCCACAGGTCTCAACTCAGCACAAAGAACTTCAGGCAACTTAGGAAAGCTGGGATCAGGAGAGGTGGTGTTCCCCACAGAAAAGCACACCAATTGGTTGTCCAATGCCAAAGGATCAGCTCTGAAAACACACACAAGTAACATTTTGCAGATTGAACAGGTTATGTTTAGGAATATATGTGCATATACACATATACATGCAATAGCAATGAAATAAAAGAGAGGCTATGAATTAGAAAGAGAACAGGTAGGGGGTATAAGGGAGGGAAAGAAAGGTATAAATGTTATAATTGAATTATAGTCTCAGAAAATGAAAAAGAAAATAAAAATAACTGAGAGAGAGAAAGAGAAAGAGAGAAAGAGAGAAAGAGAGAGAGAATGCAAAAAGCAGAGTCAGGCAAAGCTAGAGGGGCAGTTGGTAGCTGGATACTATGTCAGCCAGAAACACAGCAGGAAAGAGAATGTGGTCTCAGAGAGACAGCCAAGGGTTAATCACAGAGTGCAGAGACCTCCTGAGCCAAAGAATAGTACCATTCTCACATGTAGAAACTGTACCAAGTCTTTTACATCTGTGAACCCGAAAAGAAAGAGAGGACAACACATAGGATCTCAACTGAGAACAAAGGTGCTTTCCAATAGGGTCACAGCCACAGGTTCATTGCAGGATCACAGGCAGGCAGCAAGGGCCAGGGTCACAACTTGTGACCTCTCCTTCCTCCCTCTTATCTCTTGCCAGTGTGAAACCCTGTTATTAACCTGTTAGGGAAGGTGGGGGTGTCTCTCAGTTCTGTTCCACTGAAGAACATAATTCAGCCAAGAGTCATGGACAGTTTAAATAGTTTATTCAGCAAAGCAAACACTCCAAAGAGAGGCTGGAGTGGGCTACTTCAAAGGGAGGAGCAGTGTCATGGTTTATGTGTTTAGAGATTGTGTGTGTGTGTGTGTGTGTGTGTGTGTGTGTGTGTGTGTGTGTGTAGTAGGTGGCCATATTCCTTTTAGGGTATTTCTTTGAATGATCCTCTAGAAAAGCCCACAAAAGTAGGAGATTAAAATGATACTTCAGTGATATAATGAAATCGAGGTCTTTTGAAGATGGAGAGACCCTTTGTTAAGTATCCATGTCTGAGAGAATTCCCTGATGCCTTGGTTTCTGATATAGTGGAAACAGTTTGACTGCAGCTTCAAGAATGTTTAACCACAAAGTGACATGTGGGACTAGACTGTCAGAAGACACAGCTGCAGCTTTCCTTGGCTAACCATATTTACCTGATTGACTACCCAGTATCACGCCCAATCAGGGGGCCATAGAACAAGAAAGTATTTACTTTCTTACAGAATCCAGTCCATAGCTGCAATAATGCTTCGGTTTGTACCTGCCAGGTCTAAGGTACCACAGAACACTAGTACTGATGGACACACCATGGTTAGCTGAGACAGAGGCGAGAGGTCCCCAGAGACCATGCCATCCTTATGGTGACAGGACTGAGACAGAGCTCACACTGCAGGTTGGCCGCCATACTGCCCCGAGTCTCCTTTTGTGTTTTCCAGGTATCCACATGTTAGCTGTGCATGTCCATCCCACCTTACTTTCTGAGTTGTATTTCTATGACTCACTTCCCAATTCATCTCAATTCATCTCAATTCAAGAATGAGGCAGCATCATGAATACTGAGAACTGCCAAGATTCCTGTAAGATACTGAGGCCTTGGTGCTTAATAAGGCAGGCACCTTAGTGCTTAATAAGAAAGCAGTCTGCTTTGGGAGATGCTTGGGGCTTCTCCAGTCTCTGAATGAGCAAAGAGGATTCCTGGGCTGAGTGGAGAGAACGTAAATCCATGTTCTTAGCTTAACCCTCCCACAAACTGACTGTCTCTTTACTCCTCCTCTTCTTAGCCTGCCCGCCCCATGCTTAGCACCCACAGTGTACAGATTTCAATGTGTTGACTCTGCATTTACTGGGATTTTCCCACAGCTTCCTCATCTATCTCGCACTCACTCGAACAGTCCCACAAAATTACTCTAAAGGACCCTGCCTCATCAGGGAATGCTAGTTACACTGTCAGTCTTATGTTCCTGCTGGAGCCTCATGAAGCAGTAAGGGTGTCTCCTAAACTCACTGAGGGGGAAGACTGACAGGAACTAGAATCTTCTCCAAGCCGAGGCTGCTGGACCCAGAGCCCTGTTGGGCTCCTTGTCCCTCATCAGACCACCCAAACTCAAAGGCAGAAAAGGACCTATGCATACATCAGAACATATTGAAAGAACTTTTTTAAAATGTGGGGAAAGCAGTAGAACACACCTGCTTCTTGCTACCCCAGGAGCCACATCACCATAGAAGACTAGATGCAGACCCAACCCTGAAGACATGGAGGATCTGTGAAACAGACCTATTGAGAGCATAGGTGGTAATGTTGACCATGCCCCAACTCCCCCACTCTTTTTTCATAGCTAAAATCAGCATTGGCCAGATCTGTCAGGAGGATTAGCCTGGATAGGCAAGTGAAAAATTTGGACCAACTTAGGATCGGAATGCACAATGCTATGCTTTTAAGTGTGATCTTCTGGGGAGCAAGGGCCCTTTGGGGATCAGTGAAGAACCAAGGATGCTGGCTGGTGATGCAGGTATTCTGATCTGGAGAGTTCAAAGTCCAAGGAAACTGGGACAGAAGCCAGGAAGGATCCCTTAAGACCTCAATAATGATAATTTCCTTGTGAAACTTGAGATGGTCCATGAGCCACAGTCACATCCAGCCTTCCAGTACTTACCTCATGGGCAGTCTAGGTGTGGACATTCAAAGACTGTGCTCTCCCATCCAACCTGGGACAGAGATGGCTGGCAGGTATGGCCTCAGTGACATCTGCTATGCCCTCCCAGCCTTGGAACCAGCTGATTAGACTCATGGGTATTTTTCCTCAAAAACCTGCCCTTGTCTCCTGCCTTCTGTGAGCATCTCTCTCTGGCTGAGGAACAGAAGGTTACTCTGACCCTGTGGTCCTTGACAAAGGCAGAACCACAGTTCCACTCTTTCTGTCCTTGGGTGGGAGTAATTTCATGCTTGTGTCTCTCTCCACATCAACCCTATATTCCTGGGAGATGAGGAAGCTTCTCTTCCCCCTTGTCCCTGCATTCCTCCTCCTGTGACCACAGAGGATCTGGAAAAGCATACTTCGTTTTTGCCCTTCTTGCCTCAGAGCCAGAACTCATAGTGAGATGTGCAGTTTAAGAGCCCAGGTTTAGGGCTGTCTCACACTTGGCCCTTCCACCAGCCCATCAGCTTTGAGAAGCAAAGCTGAAACCCCTAATTCCCAGAGCGATTGCTCCTGAGACGTACAACAGAAAACTTCCCCAATCAACTTGTTTGTGCTTGGAGGAGATAAAAGTTGTTCGTATTTTGTTCCAATCATTCAATCTTTATTCTTCACTGATATCTAGCCTAAAACTTGTAATCAAAAACTAAACTGTCAAGCCATAAATGATGAAGCCACTCATGGGACCAGGCACAGGAAAGAAAGCTGGTTCTGCAACTCTCTGATCTGAATGCAACTTGACAGAATGATGAGCCGGCACTTACCCTCACCACTGCCAGTCCCCAGGGGGCATGCCTGCCTGCCCATCCAATGAAGCAGAAGGTGGAAAAATTCTAATATGGAAAATTAAAGTTAGGGTTGCTATGCCCTCTGGACCCCAGAGTGATACACTTGAACTCTGCCCCTTTGCTTCTTCTATTTAAGGCATCTCTCCAGAGAGCTGGGATCACTAACCAGAAATTACCAACTTCAGATCTGTTTAAAGGCCTTCAAGGAAGTCATGTCAGCCTGCTATAAGCAGTAGTGCCATGTAATGCAAGGGAACAAAGCAGGTTTTGACATCCATAAAGAATACGATGTACACTGGTTACTTTTTTTTTTTTTTTTTTGACATTTTGACACAAGCTAGAGTCATTCAGGTAGAGGGAACCTTAACTAAGACGCTTCCATTAGCTTGTCTTGCCTGTCGGATGGGTGACGCTGTAGGATGTTTTCTCATTTTCTTTATTTAAGATTGATGAGGGAACATCGAGCCCACTGTGGGCGGTGTCACCCTTTGGTAGGTGGTTCTGGGTTATATAAAAGAGAAGACTGAGTGTGCTTTGAGAGCCACCAGTGAGCAGCAAGCCACCATGGCCTCTACTTCAGTTCCTGTCTCCAGGTTCTTATTCAGATTTTCCTTTGTGATGGAGATTTTAAAATGAAATTAACTCTATCCTCCACAAAGTTGCTTTTAGTCTTGGTGTTTATCATGAAAGAAACTAGAGCACGTTTGCAAGTGTCCTAGGAACAGGGGTTGCCTGCCAATTCCGCTCTGGACATATTCAGTGGAAGAACTACTCTCTAAGTCACCTTGGCTCTGGCTGCCTTCTCTATTTCCACCCCCTGTTCCCTGATGCTAGGCTAGCCTAGGTATACTGTGACCTTCAACCCCTCTGCAGATACAGCTGTTCTGTGATGAACTGAACTGGGCATAGCTTTCTCCTTTTCAAACCCTGTTCTGTATTTGGATGTTGGTCTCATTCTCCAGACCTTCCTTCATCCTAGTCTTGCCCAGCCCAATGCCAGCTGCCCAAAGCTTCTGGATTTGCTTTCCCAGTAACTCTCTCCTTACACAGACTATCTCTAAGTATCCAATCCCTGTATCTCAGAGTCTTTCTCAGAGAAATCAGTGACCATATGGCTTGGACAGAGAGCAGTCAGTAGAAAGACCTAGAATTCACCCATGAGGCATTGCCTGTAAGAAAAAAAAGTAGACAGTCTATCCTGACTCAGATGAGAGACTGGGTGCTTCCCTGAATCTCTCCACACCAATGTCTGCCCACTGGGAAAGTCAACAGACTCCATTTTATATTCCCAGGTACAAGGGTTAGAAGACTGTACATGGAGACCTTACTAAGGAAAGCCTGCAGTCTGTGCTTCTCCTAGTCATATATCTTTATCCCTGTGGAAGATCAGTGCCCAGAAGTCTTTTAGTGGCATTTTTGAGAATTATGGAATTTTGGGTTCTTTTAAAAAGCACAGAAGTATTATAAGAATGTGCTTTTGTTTTAATCTCAGGTATGTAGGGATGCGAAACTGCTTTGGACTGTCTGTAGCAGCTGATTATGATTTGCCTCCTGCTCTAGCAAAAGCTGCTTTTACCAGCTGCAGAAAATATCTGCAATTGCATATTGTTTGGGATTCTTGGAATTTTCCAGAGGGTACACAGATACAAGGGCCCGGAGAGGCAGGGTAGATGGTTGTTATTCGTTTAGGCAGGTTGTTTGTGATTTGTTAGTACCATGGTCAAAGAAGAACAAAAGGAAAGAAATAAGATTCGGGGATTTTCCTAACTGTTCTCTCCCCTCTATTCTTGTTTTTCTCCTTTCTAGGGTTAGAGGGTAAGATGGGATGTCGGGGGTGTGGGGATAAAGGTTGAGAAAAAGAAGAACTCACCAAGTAGCAGAAACCAGCTATAAAGTCCTGTAATGCTTTTTAAAATTTTATTCCACCAACCCCATTGATATTCAGTTTCTGAGGGGCTCCTTCCTTTTCACTATGAAACCTACCTTAGAGGTGGTCAACAGATGTGATGTGGGCAGGCTCCTTTGGTAAGAGGCAGACAGGGACTTCAAGGTCAGAAGAAAGGAGGATGTCGTCTTCAGACGCTTTTCCTGAAAGGTAAAGATGAAACGGCCTTGGGTCTACCATACTCTGGAGCATTTGTAAGATGAATGGATGGTTGCCCCACCGGACACACCCACTTCTAAGGGTACCTGAATATCAGTGATGCTCATCACCCAAGACCTGTCGTTTCCTGATCCCTTAGTGCTGTGATGGGACCCATCCCAAAGAATCCACCTTGCTGTTTGCTGTTTAAACAAACCCCTTGTTTTTATCAAACACCTCGATAAATGTTCAGATCTAGCCTGGTCAAGTTAAGTCTAAGGATCCCAGAATTGGAACGAATATTTCATCTGAAGAGATTTCAGACATAATAGATACGAAGAGAAGCCTTCTGGGAGCTTTACTGGCCATCTACTGATCAGGAGCTTCTGGGAAATGTAGTTGCCATAGCTGTGACTCTGGGAGAGCTGCTGGGGTGAGCCTGCTATGGGCCTCCTCTACAGGAACACTCACAATCAGGATGAGGGCTGGAGATATACCTGTAGAGATGAAGTCATGCTTTCTTATCTCTCATATGCTCCTCCAAAGCCCTCTTGGAATTGCAGAAGCCTTCCCACCTTCCATAGAGCTCAAGTTCCCTTTTGAGTCTGTCAGAGAGGAACATTCCTATCCTCACATGAAATGCACGTGTAAATGTGTGTTTTCTTTAGTCAATACAACTTCCATTTCTTTAGTTTGCAAGCCCCGTACAGTGAACTTAAAGGATAAGAGAGACATTTTTCTTTCTACCTCACACAAGCCTGTGTCCTCCCTGAAGCCCTTGTCCTTGGCCAAGCTTTGCACATGAGGATGTGGAAAACTTCCACATAAGACCTTCTCCTACCATTACCTGATGAAGTGACTCAATCCAGCCCATTCCCCAAGTTCTTCCCTTGTGAGAAGCAATCACTCTGCCACTGTGGAGACTCTCATAGTTCTTGTGGTCAGAGGTTCCTCTTCGTGCAGCAGACAGGAAGCTTTCTCCATCACAACAGTATTCTCTTTTGATCATCCCGATCCTTACACATAAAGTCTCTTCTTCCCTAAATCATTTTCTTGCCTGACAATGGCCAGATGTGCTGAGCCCAGCCAGGCCACATCAGTGACATAATGGCATCCAGTTGTGAGCCAATCCATCTGTGCTGGATAGTTAGGGTTTTGTTATGAGTTATGAAAGCAATTTGGCTACAGTGGATTAAGTAAACTGTGCCTTAACAATGGGAAATAGTTGGTGTTGGGGAGATGGTTGGGTGGGTAAATCACTTGCTATGCAAACATGAGGGCCTAAATTCAACTCCATGGTGCTCACTTAAAGCCAGACATGGTGTATGTGTCTACCATGCCAGCTGTACTGTGCTAAGATGAGAGAAGAAAATGAAGGAGTCCTCAGAAACTTGGAGGCCAGATTGCCAGGCTTATCTAGTCATGGAAAAAGATGAAGAAATAAATAATAATGAGAGAATTTCTCTCAAACAGTGTGAAAGGTGAGGCCCGAGGTCTGAGGCTTTTCTCTGACCTACACACGAGTGCCATAGTATACACAAGACTAAAAAGTAAGACTGGGGAAATGACCAGATCAGGGAGATAGATCGGTTGGTAAAGTATTTGTTCGCTAACATGGGCACAGAGTATAGATCCCCAATACCTGTGTGAAAAGGCAGGCACTGAGCAGAGATCTGTCAATCCCAGCACTGGAGAGGCAGAAACAGAAGGATTCCTAGAGTTTTTTGCTATTCAGCTAGCTTAGCTGAAAAGGCTAGTTTCTGGTTGAGTGTGAGACCTTGTTTGATAAAACAGAGTAAAGATTGCCTCTGACCTATGGCCTCCAAAAGTATGTGCATGTGCACACACACACACACACACACAGAGAGAGAGAGAGAGAG
>JANHMN010000003.1:125385700-125447325 GCA_030674055.1 Rhabdomys pumilio
GAGAGAGAGAGAGAGAGAGAGAGAGAGAGAGAGAGAGAGAGAAAGAGGAGAATGAACCAACCCAGTCCCTAGTGCAGTCTAACAAGGCAAGCATGGTATTCAATTATGCCGTGTCATGTTGCAAACGCCAGACCTATCTTGACTGAAATCTACACAGCTTCCTCATTAATGTGTCATTAATGTGAGCATTGCATTATCCCCAAGGCCTATTGATTCAAGATGCTCCAACAAAGCTACCTTCTCTGAACTACAGCCTGTGACACCAGGAAGAGCCCCTCAGAAGCACTTTAATTGTCTTGAATTCTGGCTGCTTGTCATCTTGTGCTTGGCTTCTCCAGGGAAGAGCAATTTTGATGTTCTGTTCTTTGTGACTCCTGTAGTTATCACGCTGTTAGGAGATTCTCTCAGGGTTGGAACAGAAGACTATTTGAACACGAAAGAGTGGGGATTGTGAACATATTTTCCCAATTTACATTTTCAAAGGGCCTTACTATTTTCCAGCCCCAGGTGGCCAGCCACAGATTAGGGAAAGGATGGAGAGGGTTGACCATAAGGATGCTGTACTTGCCCAGCACGGGCTGCAGCTCTGGGCCCGGACCAACCTATGTGCACAACTTCCTCTGCATTTGCCTTGCTAGTCACACACTCTTCAGCTTGGGGAATGATATTAGCTTTTATGGGGCTAGAGAAGAATCAAAACCCAAAGGGTATAAGAAATACCTGGACAGGCTGCCAGTCTCTGAGACCTGGCACGTACTCACACTTCTAGGATCTGCTGAGAGGTCACCCTAACATCACAGCCCTATAGAAGAGTAGTAGGCATGGCTTAGACTCCTGAGGGGTCTGAGGCTGAGGCCTTGTGACTTGGCCTCTTGCTCCATCAATTCTCAGCTGCCCAGTGCCCTCTGCTGCCCTGGACATATTGACAGTGGGACACTGAAGACAGATCCAATTAAACAAAGTGACAGAATGTGACCTTTGTTAGATTGCTGATCTGGCCTTGATTTGCTCAGGGGGAGAAAGGTTTCCCATTTGTTTAAACATTAAATAGCAAGTAAATAACATCTTATGTATTTGAAGGCCCACAAATAGAAACATTTCACCATGTTTATATATGTAACGAGAGAGAGAGAGAGAGAGAGAGAGAGAGAGAGAGAGATTTCAACTTGGAGCCAAATGAGTTGTTCAGTCACGTTGACCCTCTGGATTGATTCTCTTGAGCTGTTTTAACTATTTGTTGATACAGTGAAAGCCCAGACAAACTGCCCTGGAAACATTTCTACTGGTCAGTTTCCAAGGCAGGGTTCAGTCAAACTAAACCTATATAGTCAAGTGTGGGTGTCCATGCCTCAGGACATTGATAGAGGTTTTTTAAAAATATGATACTCTCCCCCATTTACTGTTTTGCAGGCAGCAGGCAGCAGGCAGCAGGCAGCCTACAGAGACCAGGTACTTATAATTTTCACCCAAGTTTCATTCTGAACTCAGCCAGAACTCATACTCCAGAACCCATACTCCAGAAGTTAGAATAGCACAGTAACCTCTACACACAGGGAGAGGGAGTGACTGGGCTCGCTTGCTCACTGACACTGGCTCTGAGGTGGGCACATGAGGAGGATGTACTTGGGAAAATGCAGTATGCAGCAAGCAGCTCTGAAGTGGTTTTCTGGCTTTAGAGTATGAGTCATCAGTGTTGGAACATCAGAGCCTGTGGGTCACAGGCCAAAAGTCCTTCAACAGCATCTAAGGACACCTCACTCATTTGACTAGTGTTCGCTTTGCTGTGTGACCTCATCTGAAGTCCCCACTTGGGTTACAGACCTACTTGTAATGAAGTTGCTGTCTTCTTGTTCTCCTCTGCCTGGAGATATTACCTGCTGAAGTCACTATCTGTCCTGTGCTCCCCAGAAGTACAGTGGGTATGCCATGGCTCTGTGCAGCTGACCTTCGCTGTAGATGACTGTTCATCTTGTTATGCATATCATGTCGGTCCCTCTCAGTTTTTGCCTGTAAAATACCTCAATAGCTGTCTCTTATATTAAAAAGTTACCTCGTTTGCTGTTCTTGGCTACCTGACTTTCCCCAGAGTTTGTTCTGCTGTGGACTCCATGTGGATGGAAATCAGTGGGCTCCCACACCCCAGCTTCTCTTCCACATGTGCCTTGGTTTTCCAAGGCTGTGCCTGTCTGGTGACCAACCTATGTCCAGTTGTTATTCTTTCCTTTTCTTCGCTAACACACCTTGCTTGCTCCTCTTGGAGAGTCTCTGTTTCTGATTCCTCTGTTCTGTTTTGTATTTTGGAGTCTTGGTAATCCAGTGATAATGATGTCCTTGCCATTTCAGAATGTCCAGGTGTCCAGTATCTGTGTGGACAGATCTCTTTTGATCTCTGTCCTGTGCTACTATAGTGGCTGTCACTGCCTGCCTGCAGGCCATGGGCCCTGATTAGATGATTCTGTCTCTTTTGATATGGGGGCTTCTCCCTATCCAGACTCCCCTAGTATCATTAGGAACACCATATCTGTCATTCTGGGAAGACCCGGGCTGTAGAGGCTACCATCTTTACCTTCTTTCTGTAGGAGAGATGTCAGTCCCTTTTACAGTCTGCCTCAATTTCTTATGTAAGAATGAAGTCTCTTTCACAGTCACACATTTGGATCCCAAATCATATGGCCTTGGGATATTTGCTGCTGTAGTATTTGCTGCTGCCTACATACACAGGTTGCTCGATTCCTTGGCCATGACAGATTCACTCAAACCATCTGAGATAAAGCCACACCCGCCCAGTCTCCTTCATACCATGTGACATTTACATTGATGAAAAGTGTGTCAGGAAGGGTGCCACTGCAGCCTGGCATCCAAGTACTCATAGCATGGAGGACCTCAGCACCAGGAAATGATGATGCATCTTTAGCTGATCACACCGAGTGAAGATGTGACTGCAGGATGGCTGCCAGACAATAGTCACACAGACATGGATGTGCTGTTTCTGGTGGGCCTCAGAGCAACAGCTCCAGAGGGCTGAGCTTCAGCTCTGTCCAGTTTATGGGAGGGACTGGTGGTCTTGGACTGAGCCCATGAGCATGGGGCAGAGATTTAAAATGTGTGTGCATGGCATGGGGGTGGGGCTCTGACAGCAGTGTCTACATGGAGCTTAGTCAGGCCAGTGGCACCCTGCTATCCCTGTAGTAGAATTTCCCAGAATTCTATGCAGGAGAGGAGCAGACTGCTGTAGATCTAGAATAGGGAATATAATGAGGAAAGAGTCTCAAAAAGCTAAGGGTGGTATGTGAGGCCAAGTTACTTCTGTTAGTCTGGCATGAGACCACTCCAGTGTTGTCAAAGTACTGTCAAAGGAATCTGTATATTGAGTTATAATATTGGGCTAAAGAAATGGCTCAGCTGTTAAAGGCTAGGCTCACAACCAAAAATATAAGAGTTATAATGTGTTTAGGAAGTCACTGGGTCCCCATGTTAGAAGTGTTCTAGTGGAATCAGGGAATGGTCTCCTACAGGTTGGGGGTGCTTCTATGCCCTAGAGGAGAGGGGGTGTGTGGATCTGTCATTTACTTCTCCAGGAGAAGCTGTGTTGAAGAAAACACAGCAATCCCACCATGCCAGAGCCTGACACCATCATTCCATTTGAGTGACCAAGGTCAGATGTCCTCTGATAAGCATGTAGATGTTAGCTAGTTAGTACCTGTCTCATTATTCTATTGTTGTGAAGACACTGTGACCAACGTAACTTATAAAAGACAGCATTTAACTTGGAGCTCATGAATCCAGAGGGTTAGAGTTCATGAGTCTCATGGTAGGGACCATGGCTGCAGACAGGCATGTATCATACCGCAGTACTGGAATGTATACATCCTTATCCACAAGGATGAGACAAATGGCATGGGCTTTTAAAACCTCAAAGCCCATTCCCAGTGACACACCTCTTCCAATAAGGCCACACCCTTTAATCCTTTCCAAATAGTTACACCAACTGGGGACCAACTATTCAAACATACGAGCCTATGGGGGGGGGGGCTATTCTCATTCAAACCTTTATACTGTATCCATCAGGACGAGACAGGGGATTCTGTTGTCTACCATTCAAGAATCTATCAGAAAGATAGAAAAGTTGAATGGAAGCACCCTGTCCAAACACCAGCTGAGTGCTCTTGAAAGTCATTGGTGACAAACCAAAGTACTGATTGGGCATACACAGCACCAAGGTCAGGGGCCATATGCCCAAATGTACTATGGGGCCTGGACTAGACTTAAGAGATAAACAAAGCTCCATTTGTAGAAAACTAGAACTCCCAAGAAGCCTTAATCTCAGTTAATTGTGCTGCATCAATGTAAATTTCCTAGTTTTGCTACATGTATCCCCACATGTGAGATGCAAGGATCCAACTCCCACAGGTCACTTAGCCTGGCTACAGGATGGGCAGATTATAGCTGGTCAAAGGTTATTCTGGGTGAATCCAAAGGTGAAGGGTATCTGGGAGAGACAGACAATTGAGCCTGTCTGTGAAGTCAAGATAATGGTTTCCCAGCACAGAGTGGCTTCATATAATCTTTGAAAGGCTAAAACAGAATAAAGGATTGAATGAGAGCCATGTCCTCCTGCTGACATTGTCTGAACTGGAAAATGCCCTTTCTTGGATTTGGACCCAGGCTATGATCTCTGTGGACATCAAACTACCTACCCACTGCCAGGCTTGGGATTTGTGAGTGTGAGCCATCTCCTTATAATTCCCTGCCTGTACACACTGATTTGGCTTCTCTAGGGAGGGCTGGGTCACACAGCTGTTAACATCAAGGGACATGAGTGTGGCATGTGCATGTGCTCTACCTTAGGAATTCTGAAACAATTCCACAATTTCAGACATTTTGAATTTACAAATCTTGCACGAGTGATGGACCCAAGGATGGATGAAGGTGGAGCGTGGAGTTGCAGAGGTGTCACCACAGTGTGTAGGGCAGAGGCATGGTACTGAGCTCTACAGGAATAAGAAATGATGACACACTGATTATTACCACAAGTAATATAGTAACAATGCAGTTAATATGTCCCATGTCACCTAGGGATTTAACTCTAAGCACAGTGCTGGCAGCCTTGCTGATAGAACTCAGAAGACATTTGTATGTGGTTTGACACATTACTGATCAGGTCTCTTGTGGGTTTGCTGTTGCAACTATGATGCTTACACTGACCTTAAAGGATTTCTGCTCACAGCTGGCTTAGGAGTGTACCATTCCCTGATCTGGCAGAGGGCCTGACATGTGGGGAAAGAAACTCGGGGGGGGGGGGGGGGATCTGGCGGGCGCGAGGTCCCACGAGGGCCTGCAGTGGTGTCCCGCCACTTGACCCAACCGCCAGCCGTTGGCTGAAGGTCCCACATGCACACAGCCGCCGCGGCTGTGCCGAGAAGGGTCCAGGGTTCCAAAGTTCCAAAAGCACAGGAAGGCCCAGGCAACACGTGGAGTTTTCCAAAGCTTTTATTGTTCATGGTGTGGTGAATGGGTGTAAATGGTATGTCCCCCCCACCCCCAGCAAAACCCAGGCTCCCTTGACTTTTTATAGGGAGGGGGAAAATGGGAGGGGATAACTTAATTAGCTACGCCCCCCAGCCTTTAGGTAACTCATTAATATTTTAATCTCTGGAGGTGGAGACCTGCTAATCACGCCCTCTACCTGTGTGCTATGTAACCAAAGGCACAGGTTAAATGAAGTTACCTCATCCAGGGCCCAACACTGACATTTTTGGACAGAGAAAGCAATTCACGTCAAACATGAAAAGTTTTGGGTTAGCTGACATAAAGATGCGAAGGTGACCCTAGTTTGTCCCTTGCACTGGTGTAATGACAAGGGACATTTGAAGGCAAAGGAGAAGAAGCAGAGTGATGCACTGCAGGGAGTAGCTGGCCCACCATTGTTAATCCGAAGAAAAAGCAATCTAGGCAAAGGGGTAGAAAGACAAAGAACAGGCTGAGTCCCAAAAGCTCTTCTCTTGCCACTTTGATTTTAGGACACAGAGTCCCATTCTGGACTTCTAACTTGAAAACTGTGAGGTAATGAACTTCTGTTCTGCCAACAAGTGGCCTTTGGAAGGGCCCTTGTCAAAGCAGCTGCAAGATACTTAGGCATAGGTTAGTAAGGCCCTTGTTCGCAGAAGAGAATAGGATGACACTAGGGGACTCTAAGAGTTCTGAGCTCATTTTTCTATATTCCAAACGCATATGAACTGGTATAGTCTCAGCCCATATCTTAATTAAGCACTCTCGAGCTTGAAGGGGAACATAACTTTCCTAAGAAGTGAGCCCTCACTCAATTCCGACTGCCTGATAAGAGAGTGTCACTCTTATGTGCTGTCTGGAACTTCCTGTGTCACCTTGAATAAGCTTTGTTTCTGATGTTAGACAGACTCACTGGGTTCTTTATCACTGAGTATGTAGTCATGCCCCATGTTCATCAGATTGAGGAAGGTCACCTTGTTTTCCTCTATCCAGGATGGTTGTTGTTAATGGGTGTGAATTTTGTGAATGTTTGTATTACATTGATCTGCCGGATTATGGTTATTGATTTGAATGTTGAGACAGGTTTGCATCCATAGCAGAAGCCCTGCTTGTTTTTTTTTGTTGTTTGTTTTTGTTTTTGTTTTTTGTTTGTTTTGTTTTTGTTTTTTTTTTTTTTTAGTTTTTCGAGACAGGGTTTCTCTGTGTAGTCCTGGCTGTCCTGGAACTCACTCTGTAGACCAGGCTGGCCTCGAACTCAGAAATCCGCCTGCCTCTGCCTCCCAAGTGCTGGGATTAAAGGCGTGCGACACCACCGCCGGGCAAGAAGCCCTGCTTGTAATAGTGGAATTATTTTTCTTTAGCACTGACTTAACATTCCTCCCTGGGAGATCACCCACAGCTTTCTCCTGGCTGCTTTTTTTCCCCCTGCAGTTTTGGCATCAGGGTGATACTGGCTTCATGAAAGAATCGGGAAGTTCTGCTTTCTTCCAGAAAACAGTTTCTGGAAGAGTCTGACAAAACTGGCTTTAATCCTGTTTTATATGTTTACAGAATTCTGCAGGGAAGCCATCTGGGTCTAGAGATTTTATACTGCAGGATTTTAAAATTATGAATTCCATGTCTTGAGTAGCTATGTAACTATTCAAAGGATCTGTTTCATACTGACTGGGTCATGGTGGTTAGTGTTTTCAAAGCATCAGCTGATTTCATAGAAGCTGTCAGGCTGGGATGAAGAGATGCCTGTAGACTCCTGTTTACTACCTGTCAGATCATGTGCCACGCCCTCTGGCACTGGCCATTATCATTATGTCTAATTATTTTTTTCTTCACTAGTCTGGATTTGCTGGAGTCTTGTTCATTTCACTGCTGTCTTCAGACAATCTTTTTTTTTTTTATTTTCACCAGCATTTCTCTGCTCTTTTCAAGTTTCCTTATGTGCCTTGGGTTTACTGTGACCTTCTTTTCATCGTTTATTGAGGTCAGAGCTTAGCTGGCTGATGTGAGAGGTCACCTCAGTCGGATGCTGGCATTCTGTGCTACGCATCTCCCTCCCAGCCCTGCCTTGTCTGCCACCTGCATGGGTTGAATGCCCCATTTTAACCTCCCTTCATCCCAACATCCTGATGTGACTGCAAAATCCTCCTGAGTAGCACAGAGAGAGTATAACTTCACTGGAGGTGGCAGAGCTGAAGCTGAAGCTGAAGCTGAAGCTGAGAAACGTTCATCCTCCTCAGCCCTACAGGGGACGTCAGTGCAGACTTGTCTACAGAAACCACCGGAGTTTTCTTCTGTCTTTCTTTCCCCCACCCAGCCCCGCCAATCTCTGGTAATTCCATAACAGGCTTCCTTATGGCATTTCCATAAATACATAAAATACTCTTTGGTTATATCCACCCTTGCTACTTCACATTTCTTATCTCCCTCGTCTCTTCTCTTCTCTCTATCCATGATGGCAGGGCTATCAAGTACACTAGAGCATTGCTGGGGTCTAGCCAGTTTGAGCTTTTCTCTTTCCAGTTCCCTAATTGGCCAACAAGATGAATTGGGTGCGTGAAGTAGGTATGCCTTCTAATTGTTCATGGGTCATGTTTTCTTGAAGTCAGGTGTATCATGCCCTTCCCACTGGCTCTGGAAAGTACCCAAAGACAATCACCACAATGTGTAAATAGACAGTCTCTGAAGAAACCACAATTGTGTTGAAGATCTGCAGACCCCAGACCAGAGCATCATGGTGGTGGAGAGATGGAATATTATAGACCATGAGCCAAAATCATTTTACTTGCCATTTACTTCCAGCCTCTGTATGGAACTTTATGTCCTTGTGACCATTAGGTAAAACTTTTTGTGTGTATGTGTGTGTGTAAGTGTCTGTGTGTTTTGAAAGTGCCCACTGAGGCCAAAAGAGGGTAACAAATTCCTGGGAGCTGGAATTACAGTCATTTGTGAAACATCTGACATGGGTGAAGGAAACCAAACTTAAGTCCTAGAGCAGCAAGTATTCTTAACTCCTGAACAGTCTCTCCAGGCACCAGGTAAAACTTTCGAAATGTATTAGTTTAGCAGACATCTAGCTTCTATACATTTCTTAACTAAGAACAGTGTAAGGTAGAATTTGACACTTACAGCAGAAGTTTTCTTGCTCAATTATAATCTGCCTACCTGCTGTTTCCCACCTATGTATTTAGTCAACCCATTGATTGATTATTATTTTTTTTATTCTAAGGTTATAAAAAAGCTCACATAACTGCTTTTATGGATGAACATGTCATTCAGGGCAACCTGACTCTGTGTTCAGGGGCCAAGGCCACTCATATTGTCTCCAAATAATCTATTATGTATTAGGATTACATTAATAATAATATTTTTGTGTTGATACCAGATATGGCTCTACCAGGACAGGTAGGCAGGGCCATAGTAAGATATACTGGGAGACAAGACTTTATCCCTACAGATATTGCCAAAGTCCAGTGGACTGTCATCATCCACTACTGTGGATGGTTCTAATAGAAGGTCCACTTCTGTGCCCAGAGTCATCAGCATCTTTTTAACAGTGGCTTGACCTTCACTTGACTATATACCAGGACCTGGAAGCCTCTCTCCATCTACCACTGGTGACACGTAGTGAGAAAGAGAATGACTCAAAGCACTGAGCTTGGCTCCCCACTGTCTCCCTCACTACTCTGCCAAGACTGAATGTAAGTATTGTATTCTAGTGACTCTTTTAGGGACACCCATCCATGGATACCTACAATGAGTACTTTGGGACAACATATTGTCATATATGCCTACATAATCCATCCCCCTGGACACCCAGGACAACTGTTTCAAAATGTCACCATTGGGAGAAGGTTGCCTTGACACTCTGTTTCATCTCTATTCTATATTCACAGGACACAGTGATCCTCAAACAGAGCATTCTTTCTTCAGATCACATAATCTCGGGGTATTGTCTGACTCCTTGGAGATACTTCGTGACTGAGTCTTCTTTGTGGATGATAAAGAGCTAAAGGCTTAGGTGACCTAAGGTGTCTAGATGTCATTTGTGCCTGGAACTCCTGTGGTGGTCTTCCTGAACTAATGTTGATTTGAAACCTAAACAATCTGATGTGATTCTTCCAGTACTTAAGATGTAATTCAAAAATCAGGACTGTAGATCTTGTGAGGAGTAGCAGAGGAAAGGAAAATCTTGCAGCATTCTAAGCATGTTGTCTAGGTATGCATGAGTGCGTGTGTGTGTGTGTGTGTGTGTGTGTGTGTGTGTGTGCGCGCGTATGCGTGTATAGCATATGGATATATACATGAATGTGCATATGTATGTCTATGTGAATCTATGTGAGCATGTCCACATGCCTATTCCTATACCATGCTTCTTCCACATTGATAGTGGCAGATACATGGACATCTTGCTGCATCCTATACACACTACAGAACCAGGAGTGCTACTGGTCATGTTTTCCCTGCTTGTTTTGAAAGGTGTTAAAGAAATATGTTGTTGATACTATAGTTCCATTTGGTTCAGGGTAAGTACTGTTCATAAAAGTCGACAAATGATGCATCAATTGTGACCTTTGATATGGATCTCACAGGAAACTGTGAAGTTGGCTGGAGTCCAGTGAGCAGGTGAATGCTCAGATATTCTTACTGGGGATGCTCTATACCAATGCCTTGAAGACCTGGTCACCTCCATTACCAGGAAAATCCCTTTCTACATGTTTAGAAAGCCAATGTTTATCAGCATACCTTGCATTGGATTCTCTAGTAGAAACTCATTAGGTAGTTATTCTAGATGTAAAAATGAGAGAGAAGAAAAAAGAAAGGGAGATGGACTTATTTCATTAAAGCATGACACTGGTTCTATTTCAAAATCTCTCCATGGGGCTGGGAATAAAAGAGTCAGAGAAAAGAGCCCAAGAATCTTGACCCTTTGAAATTAATGAGACAATCAAAGCCAATCCACTTTTAATTAGGCTAATCATCTGTAGCATGATATGCAACCTTAGGTCAAATATGATCATCTTGCATTTGAGAAAGTCTTGCCAGTTCTCAACCAGTGATATCTACGGTGGATGTGCTCGATGGTCTCCCACTTTGGGACATTTGTGAATGAAATAGTTAAACAAATCTGACCGCTTAGATTATCCATATAATTGGCAACTAATGATGGCCAGGCAGATTGCAAGCAAGTACCCTTACATGGCCTTGTGTGAATTCTGTCCATGGCCTAAAAATGAGAGGGCAGGTAGCCAATATTGAACAAATGTTTTGTCTGTACATTAAGTGATTCAGAGTTTTCCTGCTCACTCATTCTTCATTTAGAACCAACACTCAGGCAGCTCCAGGTGCCAGGAAGAAAGGCTGCAAAGCTAGTGAAGTTGAAGTCCCAGTCTCCCATTTTCCCACCAATGCCTTGGAAAGTTTCCTGGCAACAACCCTATGATCTACGATCATTTCCATTTCTGCAAAACCAGACACTTTATTTTGTAACTACAATTTACAAATACATTTCTTAGCTCCACCTCCCTTTAGGAGAAGGGGCAGAGGAATAGTGGTGAACTCTAGGTTAGGGCATATCTTATCCAGGCTACATCAATGTGAAGATCTGTCCCTGCAGATTGCTGGGACAGGAGAACGCCAATCCTTGTGGATTGTCACTGCTCTGAGCATGACCCACATTGCTGCCCTAAGTCTATGATGCTCCGTGGACCATCTTTGACACCTTAGTCACATTCATTTCTGGCCTAGGAGTTTGTGTTCATTTTCCCACTATTTCCTGTGCCTGCACTGCTTCTAGTCTTCAACACTGTCTGTGACCATCTCCCTTGGGCCCTATAACTCTGCTGCCCCCATCCTTAGCCTTACCTTTGATCTATCTCCCACCAGGCCCTACACTTATTCTTATATCCTGTCTCAAGACTTTTGCGGTACTTTTTATTTGTTTGTTGCAGCACATGGACTGGGTAGTGTAAATTAACACAAAATCATTTTCTCATAGTTCTTGAGTACCAAAGGCCAAGGCAGTTACCTGGGACTAGAGTTGAGATGTTCTCACGGCCATACTTCACAAGGCTTCCAAGAGGAGACGAAACATTTCTGGCCTCTTCCAACTCCTATGGTTGCATCCTATGGTTGTCCTTCCCTTCATGGTCACTGGTCATAGTCCCACCTTACCAGTATGGGTCAGATTTTCACCCTTCCTTTTTATAAGAACACCTAGAGTTAAGGCTTTCCTAGCTAAACCAGGCTTCTTTCTCCAAAATCCACCATTTAATCATTTTTCCATATGAAATAACATAGACTATGTAGATTAGAACCTGGTACTTCAGGGTACATTTTTCAAGTGACTACACAAACCTACCTGGATTTCCAACTGTGGAACCCTCCTCCTCTTTTTCTTCCTCCTTTTTCTCTTCCTCTTCGCTCTCATTTTCTCTCCCTCTTCTCTACTTTTATCTCTTCCCTTGACCCTCTTCCTGTCATGCTCTTGGCAATTTCGTCTGTTCAGAAGCTTGTCAATTTCTCCCTGATTGAGGAAATAGTGGGGCTGATAAGGATAAGCTAAAACTCCCACCACTCTACAACAATGGCTTCCATTGTGGTGACAGAAGAGGGGATAAGAAACATTCATTCAAGAGGTGTAACCTCATGCTTAAGCAAGAGCAAGAATAATATGCCTCACTATATGCAGGGAATGATTAGCTCACGTGTGGGCGTGGGTTCTTGAATCTTGGGCAGTTGTGATCCCTGTGTGTCTGCCATGGCTTAGTAGGCTGGAATTACAGCTCAGAGTGCCAGAAGCATGGGAATTTGACTGAGTTGGTTCTGTGCTGTACCAGGCAGTTTCTGGGCTGTGAGAAGCTGTAGGGGTGCCCCCAGGTGGGGAAAGAGCTCAGTCTAAAGTTCAGAGGGGGAGGGGACTCACAGAGACCTTTAACTGAGCACACTGAAGCACCTAGGCAAAGAAGCAGTGGAGTGGCCATGGTGGGCCAGTGGTCTCTATTTGGGGCTCCCAGATGTTGCTGGGAGGCCACGGACAAACAGAGACTGTGGGCGGACTTGTCCACACACCAAGAGAAATGAGAGGGAAGAGGGAAGCCCCAACCATGTCCCACAGAAGTACTGTACTCGATTGGCAGGGTCATGGCTCAGCTAGCTTGCTTGAAGAGGTGGGCCTCCGCAGCTGGAACACAGAAAGGCCCTCAGGGAAGTGCAGCGGGCCCCCAAAAGACACATGGAAGTTCGTGGATTTTACAGGCTTTATTTTCATCTAGATTTATTTCATTTAGATGCACCCCCACTTGGGTCAGGGCAGACCTGACTTAAATAGGAAGGGAGGAGGAACTGGGAAAAGAATAGGTAATTGGCTATGGCCTCTGGCCTTTAGGTATCTCATTATTATCGAAATCTCTCTAGGGCCTGAGGCCTGTAGTCATGCCCTCTACCTGTGCTAGGTGACACAAATCTCTTCGGGAGGGGCTGCATTGCCCTATGTGACAGAAAAGCATGGGTCGATGGAGATCTTCACCATGTGTCAGGAGCCTGGATTCTGGGAGCGCTGCGAAATAGATGCCCATCTCTCACAGGCATGAACACCTGTTGGGTCTCCAGGCTATTTCTAACCAATGCTTCTGCCAAAACCCAAGTCATCCTTTCATGGCTTCACAACTATATTTGGATACAAATTCCACAGAACCTTTCTGACAGTAGCCTCACTGACATCACCCCTACAACTCAAATTCTCATACCACTGAATATGAGGTACATGAACAGAAGTTACCTGAAATAGCAAATCTTCATCTGTTACCATTCTGGCTGAAGATCAAGGTCAAGGCATTTGTACGGTTGGTTTCATTAGGTCTCTCTGCTGGGCTTGCTGGAGATGACTGGTGTCTTGCTGTGCCTTTTCATTTAACCTCTGTTAGGCAATAAGCAGAACTGATTCAGTAGACAAAACAGGCCAGTTAAAGATCCAGGGCCAGGTGAGCAGTTGCAGATGACTAGCAGAGCCACATAGCTCGTAGGACTGAGATGCCTGTAGAATCTCAGGGATCCTGCCAATCTCAGAGGATCCAGTGTTGGTGCAATGAGTGGGGCCCAGGGAGAATGAAAAATAATATGCAGGCTTGTCTGCATATTCAGGCTCATGGCAGGACACAAGCAACATGGAGATTAAGAGGTATCTGAGGCTGACCATGCCCCCACACAGGTGCTGGGGTTAAATGAGCCATGACTAGATGTCAATGGAAGTAAAGACACCTATAAGGTCTAGATTTGGAGGGAATCACCCCCAGCCCCTTAACAAGACTTGGCTTTTCCTTCTAGACTGGGAAGACAGGCAACTAGTTTGCCAGGGTCTTACAAAATGGACGTCCAGAGAAGCAAACTGTCTCTGGGCTTCTGAGAACCACGTGGCCTTGTTATTCTCATCTTCATCTCATCTTCATCTCATCTTCATCTCATCTTCATCTTCATCTTCATCTTCATCTTCATCTTCATCTTCTTCTCTGATTCATCCACATTTCCACTTTCTATCTCACCTGTGCAAGTCTCAGCCATAGGGGCTTGTAGAAACCCCCTTCCTGGCTGGGATTCCAAAGTGGACCCAGACCTTCTATGGAAATCCTTTAATACACTGTCAAGAGTTCCTGCTATCACCTGTTACACAACCTGCCAGGGGGTGAGGGGTGTCCAAACAGTCCTGGGGGAATCCTTTAACCTCAGGTCAACTAGAGAAAGCTGAAAGCAGCTCTCAGAAATTGACCTTATTCAGCCAAAAGTAAAATGAAAATGGGGCGGTTATCCAACTTAGGCACATCATTCACCTGCTTGCAGGGTTTCCCTATGAACACAGAAGCCTTCATCTGGCCTCTGCCTCTATCCTCCACCTTTGTTCTTCTCCTCTTAGAAGTTTGAGGCCAAATAAGATGTCTGGGGCAGGATAAGAGTCACATGGTCCCAGGGTCAGAGTTAAGGAGGAAGTCTGGGTTTCTCTTCCAGCCTAGACTTCTATCTAAGCTCTGGCTTCCACCATTAGCACACTGGGCAGTGGACTCCCTTGCCTGTGAGCTGTGATGGTCAGTATCTTGTGGTGTTTTTTCATGTGTTAGTGGAATTGATGGAAAGGTGGGACACTCTGTCCACACCTCTATACTGATGCTACCACAAGCCTAAGTAGGAAGTATTGGGTGATTGGCCCTTGTGCTAGCAGTTAACAGAGGAATGAGACCCGTGACAAGTGAGCTTTGACTAAAGCAGCTTGTGAGAATGGGAAAAGGCCATCAGGTCAAAAGGCTGACTCACTCTGCTGAGCCCAATGCCACCAGGCAACGGTGGCCAAAGAGAACGTAGTAGTTCCCTTTGCTGGATTTAGTCTTTCTATGAAGACCCTAGACACAGGCTCTGGTGAGAAGATTGTACTCTGAGAAAGGCAAAGGAGGGAGGGACATTGTACTATGACAGATTCCTTACTTCCTGGGGCCCTCCTTCCTTCTGAAGATGCCCACGAGTTCAAACCATGAACACAAGATGGTTCAGAACCATCCTGTACTAGCAAGGCTATCCAGTTCACTTCCATTTCAGTATGTGCAGATGAAGAGGCAATGTTCATGGAATCTCACACACATTTCACTCAGCCTGGGAGAATGTGGAAGGTCCTGGCCCTGACACATTGCATGGTGTGCAAAAGTCATTTGATAAAATTGTCCTAAATGTTCAAACTGGCAGAATTCAGAAATTCAAAATTACTTAAATAATTTCAGTAATTTGGTATTCCTTGTTTTTTAAAAAAATTTTTAAAAGAATTTTTTTTAATTTTATTTTTTAATTGGATAGGTATTTCTTAATTATAATGTATTTCCTTTCATCATTTATATGACTAACTTAGAAAAATGAATGTTAGTTCTTAATAAGGATTTTATATTTTAATTTTTTATTAAAAATTTATTTTCTACAATGGTCATTACATTTTATTTTTAATTTTATGTAACAGTGTTTCCAAACTACAAGTCCTAAAACATGAAAGTTCTTATTTTAATGTGTGTGTGTGTGTGTGTGTGTGTGTGTGTGTGTATACCATAGCACACACGTGGAGATCAGAGGATAACTTGTAGGAGTCAGTTGTATGATTTGTTTAAAATTATATTTTTAAGTGTGTTTTTATATGTGTGTGTATATGTGTGTGTATACATATGTATGTGTATATATGTGTGTGTGTGTGTGTGTATGGGCACATGAGGTCAGTGCCTATGGAGGCTGGAATAGGGTGTTGAATCTCATAAACCTGGAGTTACTGATGATTATAAGCTATTCAAAGTGGGTGGTGGGAACTGAACTTGGGTCCTAGATAAGCACAGTATGTGCTCTTATCCACAGAGCCCAGTTTTCTCATTCTGTCATGCAAGTCCCAGTGATTGAACTCAGTTGATCAGACTTGATGGAAGGTACTACTCAACCATGTCACTAGCTAAAAAACAGGAGCTTGAAAGGATTCCTTAATTACATACTAACCAAACATCTTGTGGAAATGAAAACATTACAGTTTTGTAACTCTTGCTCTGTGGAAGATATGTGTCTCTGTTTTATACTCAAACTTCATTAGGCGATTGGCATACCTCAGATAGGTCCTCGGTACCTGGCTACTTCTCAGTCCAATCCTAACACTCTTTGGTGCTGCTGTAAGAGGTACGTCTGTTACGCATGAGGAAGGGCACATTGCCTTAGTGAATTATTGGCTTGTGTTCTATTCCTGAGTGCTTTGGAGGCTCTGTGGTCTCTGGCTGTCCCAATTGACCAGAACAAGGCCACCAGTATCTAGTGATTGATGGCTTCTCTGTTCCCCCCCGCCCCAGAAAACTGGGAGCTAGCAGGACAGCATCTATGCATTTAGCTTTGTAGACATACAGTGGACAGAACATAGAGTGCAACCTTACTCTGCATATACTTGAGAGGAGTTCTTATTTTGGGATATTTTTGTTCTTGGCCTTTCCCTAAAGCATCAGCCAGTCATACAGTGAGACATGCTGCCAGCATTCTTATGACCCTAGGCTCTGTGAAGTTTAGGAGGATTTGGAGCTAGTGGAAGCAATACCCCATCTATAGATATGAACCCTAAGCCGTGTAAATCCGGTGGATGCCCGTTCCCTCTGTGACAGATACTGAACAGCTGTCACAGAAATGACCAAACTCACAGCATGAAGCTCTGCACAAGATGACAAAATGACCAGATGAATGGGAAAAAAAAACCCTAAAGATGAGTGGGGAAAAGGAGATTTTGTTGGATTTCAAAACAGGACTTCAGAGCAGTTTTCAAAGGTGACTGTCCTTGGTTCCAGCAGAGGAAATGAATCACCTGAATTTACCGTGTATATCTGCAGAGCTGTGAAGGAGGCTCAGCGGGTGGACAGCGTGACTGCAGATGAGATAGTGGAACGTCACAAAGTCTGCTCCTGTCTCTTCTGAGCCCTCACATCTATTTCCCCATCTTTCTGCATGTGATAAGGTGGGTTCTCAAGATTCCCTGGGAACTGGAACACAGTGGTAGCCACAAACAAGCAGTCTAGAGAAGTGTTCGGAATCCTCCTGAGCCAGAGGAGTGTGAGAGTGTGCTCTATGTTCAGCTTGGGCAGAAACACTGGAGGAAAGACATAGGGTGCTATGGGCATGCAGCTTGACAAAGGACTCCTAAGTTCTCAGAGGATAACTTCTGTATAAAACACAACAGGCTCATAGAGAATGCCATCTCTGCTTCCTCTGACTGCCAGCCACACTCTCTTCTCACAGCCCACCCTGTGCTCACCCTGTGCCCACTGAGCTCCTCCACTTGTTTCCTCTGTTTGGCTTCACCAAGTTGGAGTCAGCAGTAGAACATGACTGCCAAGAGACTTGGAGGATGACATTTGTGCCATTTTGATCCTTCTGCATGGGATACAGTGGGGAGAGTAGTTCAGAGGGATGGATCTGACTCTTCAGGCTTTCTAGTAGTGACAGGCACCCAAAGGTCTCCCCATCTGTCAAGGGTGACAAAAAATGGGGTTGGGCCTTTTGAGTTACCACTATCCTGTCTACATTTTCTTTAATTCTCTTTGATTTGTGCCATTTCTTGGGTAACCGAGCTTACTCAGGAGTGTAATGATGGGATTCATATTTGTGCATTGTAAATATTGTAACTTTAGGACCGGATGCATAAAATATGAGAAATGCATTTACAGTGGGGCTTGTGCAATCGCATTATGGGTTCCATCTAGGGAAATAGGTTTAAGCATTATCATCATGAATAAAGGAATTTCATTTCTCCTTATTTACAGTACACAGTTCATTGAGCTTTTTAAGACAGAGAGAAATAAAAAGAATCCATGCTGAAAATGTGGAAGGAATTCAAATCTGTTTACTTCTAGAAATGTTTCTTGGACCAAAAAAAAAAAAAAAAAAAGCGATTGAATTGTCTGAAGATGCCAGCAAAAGAGCACTTGGGTTATTTAAATCAGGGCTGAATAGGCAAGGCGCTGGTCATTCTGCTTCTTCCCAGTGGGATCAGCTCCTTGGCTGTGGTTGAAGATACTCTGACTAAGCTCGTCTCATTGAGCATGTGAGTGTGAAGGTCAAGCTCTGAGGCAGGCAGGGTTGCCCATGCCTGTGTACTCCCCAGATGCTGTCCCTGCTTGGTCCGACTGATGTGAGGATTCTACAAAGAAAACGGGTGCTTCATAAGACAAGCAGATGCATAGCAATGGAAACCCCAGGGAGATGATGCAAGGTCCCTCCAGAATGATTGACAGCACTGCTTATGGGCTATCTTCCTTTAGCAATTCCTTCCAGTGCCACACACAGGGAATGTGTTTCCAAAGAGTTAACAAAAGAAGAAAGAAAGAAAGAAAGAAAGAAAGAAAGAAAGAAAGAAAGAAAGAGAGAAAGGAAGGAAGAGAGAGAGAAAGGAAGGAAGGAAGAAAGAAAAAAGAGAGAGAAGAGAAGAGAAGGGAAGAGAAGAGAAGAGAAGAGAAGAGAGAGAAGAGAAGAGAAGAGAAGAGAAGAGAGAGAAGAGAAGAGAAGAGAAGAGAAGAGAAGAGAAGAGAAGAGAAGAGAAAAGACACATCTATCCAGACAGTCTGAGCTCATTACTTCTGCGTCAATAAGCCAATAGGAATGCAGTCCTGAAAGCTTAGTGGCTCTAGGTTCATGGTGAAAAGAAAAACACAAACAACACCCTGAGATAACTAAGACTCCCACTACTGAGCCTGCTGCACCACTCTGCAGGCAGCAGACCCACGGTGATGGCAAGCACCGCCTCAGAGTGCAGCTCTGTGTTAGGGGCCTCCAGTGTCTGGAGCAATGCCAGGCTGTGGTCCCATCTCTGTTGTCAGCTTCCATTTCTGCTCCTTTCTACTTACTGGTCCTCATGTCTTTGCAGGACAGGAAGCACTTAGCTGGAGGGTTTCAGTCATAACATTACGGTTTATGTCCCCCATGCAATTCCTCTGGCGAGGAGAAACACGGCCTTTTCATTTTATGACACCTAAATGCATTTTCTTAACGGCTTATTTTCTTGAGCATCTTAATAATTCTTCTGATGGTACTCACAAACCCCTTGGTGATACAGAAATTATGGCAGGAGGAACACAAGTCTGGCCATCCTTCTTATCCCCATTTTGGTTGATACCAGAAGCTTCAATTCTAAAAGAGAGAGAGAAAATATTTTCCAGTTTAGAATCCATCAAGGAATTTCAGAGAGCAACAGAAGGTAATTGGCTCCTGAGGCTCTCGTGGTACACGTGGGAACTGGCCCCAGAACTCTCAGATAGACCAGAGCCGCTTCGTGGCTTGCTTTCTGTGTGAGGCTTAGTAGGACTCAGACTGAACAAAAGTAGCTTTACTTAAAAGCAAACCTTCAAGTCAGAGGCTTCTTCAGCCACTGGGGTGTGGTCCTTGGATGATTAGCCCAGTGGCCTGACATGTCTGGGGCATCAATATCCACTTAGAAAGCAGGATGGGTTTGGGCTGCTTTGTCCTGGATACGACTCACTCTGAAAGGCAGCAACTCTGTCTGGCATTTGTTACAGCCATACAGTGATGCATTAACTCTCAGTGATAACCCCTGTATCTCTGTCAGCTCCCAGGTCCCAGGCTGTCACAAGGGACACAGAGTTCACAGGCCAGAGTCTGGTAGCCCTACCCAATCCCTATATAACAGGGAGTGTAGCAAGCTCAGTGGGGAAAGCAGGTCCAAGCTATAGAGAGGATGCAGAGTTCTACTGTTAGCAATCTCCTTACTTAAAGCAAATGCATTCTGTGGGTCCATGCTGCTCTCCTCCCCAGCACAGTCTATTCATGTCCTGAAAAAGATGGTCTTAACTTCCTTGAGTTAGTATGGAGCAAAAAGTCAATGTGGGCCTGATATTCAAAGGTACATAGGGGCTCCCCGGTGCCTCAGTGTTCCCATTAGTCAGTGGAGATGCCGTTGTCTGTACCAAGGTCTGAAAGTACGACACCAGAGATGTGGTAAAACCCAGTCCTAGCTGAGGTCATGGCACTGCAAGGGTCACCTTGTGTTCACTCTAGTCCCATCGGCACTGACCTTACTCTGGGTTTGGCTGGGTTCTGTATTCTGTGTAATGAAACTGAGGGAGAGTGTTTGCCTATCATGCCTCAATGAAAAAAGCCTCTGCGTGCTCTAGGCCCAAGCTGCTCAAACCACACTCTAGGTACAGAAGGCTGGACCACAGCCCTCTCCATCTCTAGGGTCAGACATCTCAGTTAGAGTCAAGGTCCAAAGGCAACTGCTTCTTTGGGGATTAGGAATAAAAGGGGAAATTGGCAACCAAATTACGCTTAATGTGTCTTACAGGAGAACAGGCATGAATCTGAGACTCAATGGCATCTGACTCAGGACCAACAGGCTGCTGGCCTGGCCCTTTGGGACCTTTCCTACGTGCAAGACCTTTGTTCTTTTTCCATTTGACAACAAACTGCCACATTTTGTAAAGTTTGTGTTTGTATGTGATTATGTATTCAGGCTTAAAAACAATCTTACTCCATTTAACATGCACGTGTTCCTCAAGAGGAAAGATTGGGAGACGAGCAGAGCATGCTTCATACCCAGTGTTTGCAGGCTTTACCTACAGGGAGTTTGACTTGCATTGGATTGAAGATATTACATTTTCCTGATAAGGGGATACTCAACACAATGAAAGATAAGGCCAAAAGCTATGATTTTTTTATCCTTGTATGTAGGTCATAGTAGAATGATTTATTTACTCATTCCAAAAATATCTGATCAGGAGCTGGGGTGTCTAGCATATGCAGAGCCCTAGAATCAATCCTTTGCACCAAGTGGGAGATGGTAAGGAAAGGGGAGAAGCTAACAAGAAACAAGATCTACTGTTAGAAACCCTTCCCACACCCTAGAAGGGAGAGGAGAGTCAGAATACCCGAGCGCACATTTCTAGCCAGCCTGCATCATCTTGCTTAGTGCAGCCATATACCACTGTTTCCTGCTAGGGAGAAAGAACCAGAAACACAGAGATAATGTTATTACTTAGGTTACTAGAACTTCTCTCTGTCTCTCTCTCTCTCTCTCTCTCTCTCTCTCTCTCTCTCTCTCTCTCTCTCTCTCTGTGTGTGTGTGTGTGTGTGTGTGTGTGTGTACATACTCTTTGGTTGAGTATGTGTGCTTTGCCTATTCATGCTGTCCACACACATGCCTCTGTACTGGTTCATGCTTACTCCCTATTTCCAGCCCCCAACGACTCTCACCTTATCTGCTTATCTGCCTTCTCTTGAACTCTCTGCTTCTGATCTCAGCCTGTGACCCTGTGAGGGCACAAGTTTATGGTTATTACAAGAATAGCCATTTACTCTGGAAACAAGGCACAATTATCCAGCATGCCTCTGCCATTGTACTCACTCCCATCTTCAGTAATACTCTCCTTCCTTTTAAGCACCATTATCCCTTCCTGTTGGGAACCATCACTCTGAAGCTCTTCAGTCCCACAGTCCTTTGCTCAAACTCCACTTCTTCCATGTGGCCTTCCATGATCTTCTTGACCCCAGGCCTCCCCAGAATTCCTTTACTTCTTCATATCTGTCACATGTACATTGTGTGATGCTCCAGTGAACTATGAGTGTCATGAGGCTGTGAGAGTGGTAGGTGCTATTTTCTGTGATCTGGCAGCCTCAACTTGCTGTACATCTGAGCTGTTTGTTGAAGAATGGATGCTTGTGTGGTGGACCCCACATACACAGATTTCCTCTCTGCACACAGGCTAGCCTGCTCTGAATCTCTGAGAAGCTTCTAGCAGTCTTATGATTCCCACCTAAGATGTTTACCTCTCTATCCTTTTGTGATACACAGGCCTCCTGTAATTCCTCCCTTGAATAAGCTATGTTAGCCTGTGTCACCTGCCCAGCCTCATGATTCCTGGCATGCAATATGTACTCTGAGAACTTGGGCCTAGCTCTTTTTCCTTGTGAGAACCCCATACCTTGATGACTTTTATACATGACCCTGTTATGAAATGCCTCCAGGGAACTGGCAAGATGGCTCAGTGGTTAACAGCACTGGCTGCTCTTCCATAAGTCCTGAGTTCTAATTCCCAGCAACCACATGATAGCTCAGAACCATCTGTAATGGGATCAGATGCCCTCTTCTGGTGTATCTGAAGACAGCTACAGTGTACTCATGTACATAAAATAAGCAAATAAATCTAAAAGAAAAAAGAAATGCTTTCAGGTGAGTATCTCCAACAAAGACAGAAAACAGGCCCCAGTTAGGCTGGCATAGAGCCTGGCGCATCACACAGCATGGCAGCAGACAAATCTTCAAATAATTTCTTCAAAGACCTCCCTGCCTCACTCTCCCAACACGAAATCACAACACTGCTGATGCAGAAGTGAAGAGATTAGTTGTGGCTTTGGGCTTTCTGAGTCAAGTACTTATAAATGACTGCCCTTTTACTAATGGAACTCAGGGGTGTGAGATTTTTTTAAAAGGGTATCAAAAATGGCTTCTCAAGGATGGGATACTCATCCTGGGAGCTGCTTGCTGCTTCTCTGAGTCCTGGGTGGAATACTGAACCCTTGCTTGAGATGCAAGAAAGGATGATGGTACTCACCATGAAAGGAACAAGCCCAGGCAAGGTGGGTAACCAGGGAAGGAATGGCACTGGGCTCCCCACTTTTATCACTTGGAGTCACTGTCACCTTCCCCTTTGAGTGAACACAGATGGGGCCAAAAGTGTCTCTTTTTTTTGGGTCCTTCCTTCTTCTACTAGTTACTTTTGTGTCCTTGTAACCAGATGCCTCACAGGAAACTCTTAAGGGAGGATTGTTTGGGCCAACAGTTTCCAAGCAATTTCAGCCTATTGTCCTGGAGACTGACGAGTGATGTGGCTTATCTGTGACTTCGGGAAGATGAAGTAACTGTTCACATCATGCTGGACCACAAAGCAGAGAGACCAGATGGGAAGCAGGGATGGCCACAATCTGCAAAGCCTGTCCCTGGTGGCTTACTTCTGCCAATGAGGAATCATCTTTTCTCCACAAGCCTTCAAAGGAATACTCAGAGATAGAGAGCTTAAAACATGAACCCATGAGAGGCAGTTCAGTTTCAAATCATAGGACTGGAACACAGTAGCTTATGCTGGGTCATTTATGAACAAAATCAAATGATTCTCGTAGTTCTAGAGACCAGGAAGGCTATGATCAAAGTGTCAGCCTGTGGTGAGGACCTTCTGGCCATGTCATAACACTCTGTGGCAAGAAGAACAACACACTGAATCTGAGCAAGCTTGGGTCTCCATCCTGGGAAGCCACTGACTCCATCATGGGAGCCCTACCCACATGACCTCATCTTATTCTGAAGCCCCACCCACTAATGGCATCAACATATGAATTTGGAGACTAAGATTCCAACCCACAGACATGGGATACAGTGGATCTTCTCCAGAGGCAGCAGATGGCGTAAGGGCGCACACATGCTGAGCAGGGAGAAGGAGAGAAGAGCGATTTCAGGTTGATGGAAAAATCGGTTGCTCTAAATTCAGTTTTGTGTGTGTTGATTTGTTCTATTTTTATTCATTTATTTGTTTAAAGCATATTCTCATTTTGTAACCCAGGCCAGCAGGAAACACTCCATGTAGCCAGGCTAGCCTTGAACTCATGACATTCCTCCTGTCTTAGCTTCCCCAGTTCAGATCTGAGACACCATGCTTAGCTTGTTCCACAACTTTTAGAAGATCAACGATCCCATTAATGTTTTCTGAGCAGCTATGAGCCATGTCCCGGGAATTCTTCTAGAATAAATCCCACTGCTTCTGTCCATGGTGCTATTTCTGAGGTAGAGACCCTCCATTCTGGAGCATGGGTTCACTCCAAAGTAACCAGGGCTCAGCTCAGACTCGTGACACCCACATATGTACTGATGGGGTTTCCCACTCTGCGAAGTTGCTCAGCCATCATCTGTGATGAGCTCAGTAGCTCACACAGAGCTGGGTGGGTTTCTGGCTAAAGCTCCAACCTTTTTTTTTTTTTTCTATCATAGCACTGAGCAATTGTAAGCTGATTGCAGAGTGCTCAGGCCATTAACAGCAAACTCTAGCTATCAATAGAAAAAGACTTGCCTGTCAGCTTTCCCTCTGCCTGGAGTTAGAGATGGCAAGAAAGAAAAAGAGCATGGAGGAGGGGACATCAAGCCTGTATCCTCAGCTGCCACCAAGGCAGCTCCAGGCCTCTCATGAATTCAAAACCTCTCCTTGGCCAGTAAATCTGGGTTTCAGTGTTCTGAGTTGATTTTTCTCAGCAGGAGTACAAGACATAAATAGCCCAATTCGTTTGTGCTCCACAGGGAACTTGACCTAAGAACTGGGACCCTCCAGGGAGCTCCCACCTCCTAATGTGAAAAGCCTACCCCCTTCCCTAGTGAGTAGGAAGACCACTGGAGCATGCCCAGGCTCTGGAACAACATCAGCAGATTAGTATTCACTATAAACCTCCTGGCCACACCAGGCCTGAGTAGAACAGTGCTTCCAATCTTGCATCTCCAGTAAGAAAAACACAAGTGTGCAAGGCCCCGAGCCATTCCCACTGACATTCAGACCCCTGCAGCTGTCACTGAGAGCTTTCCAAGACTTCTTGCTCATGAAGAGAGATGCCAGCTCTTTCTGTCTTATTAGTGGCACAAAGTCTGTAGGAAGAAAACAGTTGCTTGATGTGGTTCCCAGTAAGAAGATGTGGTTCTCATGCTCCTGGCAATGTAGCTTGATCTCTACACTCAAGTAGAGCCACCAGGTCCATGTCTCCAGGCACCAGCTGTAGAAACCAGAGACAGTGGCACACTGTACCAGTATGCATATCTATACCAGTACGCCCTAAAAAAGGCTCTGGGCCTGAGTGACCCCTGGTAACTGCTTATTCCTATCTTCTTCAGACCCAGATGCAGGAAGGACTCTGCCATCACTAGGCCCCAGGGCTTGCTATTCTCACGAGTTCTTTCCTTACTGTGGTGCCTTTGACTCTGGCCACTTACCGTTCTTTCATTTGGAACAAGCTTCCATGTAAGGCCTTAGTTCTGAAGACCTGTTCAGGTTGGGTCAGTATGACCTAGGAGGTTAGGTTTTCACAGAGCCCAAGAAGGTCCCCTCTGCCTCAGCATCTGATTCCTACCCCCAAACCCAACTTCAGGATGTCAAGACTCCCTTGCACTAGGGCAGAGGCAGGAGCATGCCATGTTGTGGCCTCTCCAGAGAGAAGGTATTCCTTTCTCCTTCCCTGGAAAAAGGCTGACTCCTGGATTCTATTCCATCATTAAAAGATGCATAGAAGTTGGAATCACTTTCTAAAAATCCAATTTTAGAGTGTTACAAGGTTTCCTCCATGAAATTTCAGAGCCTTTTTTTTTCTGTCAGCCCAGAAGTAGCCAGATTTTCTTTTTAATTATTACACAAGGAGAGAAAGGGTCTAATACAGTCTAAGCCTGAAGTTGTTTGAAAATCAAAAAGCCAAGTTGAAAATAGAGGGCTGCTCTCTGCCCAGCTGTAATCTCGTATTGGAAAATGAGAAATAATGAAATCAATTTCATCTGCATGGGTCAGGCACTCACGCTGGCCATTTCTCAGCTCTCCCAGGTGCAAAGAGAGCGAGCTTTCCTCATTGTCCTCGCCTCCCCTGCCTTCTCTCAAATGAGGAGGTGTCTGTTCCACTGGCTGATGCCTAGACCTCATCCAGCCACTTCAACTCAGAAAGCGAAGTCTCGCCAGCCCTGACGGGATCCTTTGGTGACAATTACATGCAGAAATGCAATCACTGAGTTGGTTCCTGAATTCACCCTCAATTTCTCCCATTTGCAGTTAATTTTATCCTGATGCTGTGGATGGGCAGAGCACTGCTAAAGGGATGGGCAGATCTCCAATGGATCTTAGCTCCTTTTGGCAACGGTGGCAGGAAGGGAGGGTTTGTGTAAACCATCCTGGCTCAGTCATATTTCACTCTGGGCTTGTGAGAAAGGCTGCTGACGGTGGTCCTTTCCATGTTCCCCCATATGACCTGGGGTTAAAGTGCATAGGACTCAGTCCCTCGGAAATTTCCCCAGAGTAAAGGCCCTCTGCTTGGGCAGTATTTTTGATCTTCCTTGGGAAGTCTGGTGTCATGCTTTGTTGATATGAACTTGAGGGTCACCTACTCTGTGTTCTGAAACTGAAGGAAAACAGCAAGAGCTGTGATCCTGTCTTCAGATGTAAGTCCAGCTTGACAGTATCTGCCATGCAAATGGGAGAAGACAGCCCAGGCCACTCAGGTTGACCTGAGATGTCTTAATTTCATACTCTGGATAAAGTGCCCATCTTGGGTCCAGCTGGTGTGGATTAAGCTGTCCCCCAAAGTATGGGCTAAATATCTATTCACATTATATACAAATGTAGCCTGATCTAGAAATCGGGTCTCTACAGAAGGAACCAGGCTAAGATCAGGTTAAGGCTGGACCACTAGTCTAATGACAGGTTTTTGTGGGGTGAGATCAATTTGAACCTCCAGAATCATGAGATGAGTCTCTTTTTTTGATGGGGCAGAGAATGAATGCCATAATCACAGACCTAGAACACAGCAAAGGCAGAAGCCACCATAAGAAGAAAGGATTTTTTTCCAAGTTCAGAGGGGCCATGGCTATGATGTCAGCTTGGTCTCACCCATGTGTCCCTTCAGAGCCATGAGAGAATAAATTCCTGCCATTTAAAGCATCCAGTCTGTAATATTTTGTCATAGTAGCCTTGGAACACTACAGAGGAACCCTACTACCTCCTTCTGAACAGGGTAAGACTTCAGAGAAGCTCCCCAAACATCACCCCAATTAGCCAAACATCAGATTCTTGGGCAAGAAGGAGGGAACAGGAGAAAGCTAACCCAGCAGCATACACATGCATATTGTATATGGCCCATACCCAGGGATACACACCAGCCCCTCCTGCATTCTGGTTCCTCTTGAGTCAACCTCAAGTCCTCAGTCTTCTTGCTCCCTGTGTAGTGAGCTTCTTAACTGTTTTCCACCCATGTCAGGTGGCAAAATCTCAGTGGAAGATTTAGAATACAGGCACTCCCGTCCCTTCATCCATATGGCTGAACAGATGATGCCAGAAAAGTCACAGACCAGAACAAACAGTGAGTTGAGAACCTTTTAGGACAACCTCAAACCCTCCTGGCTCCCGGTCCCAAGGCTTTGTTCCTGTATGACTTAGCAGCAGCTCTAGTCACTTCTTCCCTTACTGGTACTGTCTAGGGGCTGCCACCTCTGCTGTGCCTCTACCCTCCATCCCAGAGGACTCTTTAATGAAGTGTCTCAATCTCATGGCCACATGTTCTTCTCTAGGCCATGTTACAGTACTATCCTAAGCTCCTCCATGGACTGGTCCACTCTGCCAATTCTGGTCTACATCTTTAAAAGGATCTGATTCACTCTAGTTAATTGTCCCCAAGCCTGTGCAATACCTGTCCTTTACCCTTGGCTCATTCATCCCAATATGTTCCCGTGTAACACATTTATCTCTGATTCATCCTTCCAAGGTACACATCACTGCATCCCACAGAAGCCTGTCCTCCTCTGAAAGACCCCCATCCCCAGAGTTACAGGCCTGGAGCTTCATACAAGTAGTATATGAAGCTTTTCCTTCTCTCACATGTCAGTGTGGGGTCTCTGAGTGCTGTCCACAGGCCATACTGGCTTCCAGGTGTTCTGTTTCCCCACAGCCATGGTCTGTCTCTCTCTCTCTCTCTCTCTCTCTCTCTCTCTCTCTTTCTCTCTCTCTCTTTCCTTTTCTTCACTATTCTCAGTGTGCCATGCACAGCTAGCTTCTTAAGCATTCAAGATTTTGAGAGAAGCTTGTTATCCCTGCTATTATTCTTTCAAAAATTCCTTTAAAACCATGGCCAGGCCCATAGGTAGTGCACTACTGTCATCCCAGCATTTGGTGGTTGGAGGATCAGAAGTTCCCTGTCACGCTTATATACATAAAGAGTACAAAACCAACCTGGGTTCCTTGAGATTCTGTCTCAAAAAATAAAAATTAAACCTCAAAACAACCCCCGGTAACGATGGTGATAAAGTTCAGGGCCTGTGCTCCTTTGTCTTTCTACAAGTCAGAGCCTCTTATTCCAGGCAGGATGAAAGGAAAACCTTGGAGAAGCCATGCCTCTCCACTACATGGATCAGCATACCCGTTGTAAACACCAGTGTATGTAACTCACAGCTTTATTCTACACCAGCCTTCAAAGAGAAGCTTTAAAAGGCATATGGTGCAAAGCAGATAGATTTAGTTGGGAAGCTCAGGGACCTGCAATGTGGGCTCTCCTCCATATTTGCAGACAAGCTAGGCCAGCCTGAGGTTCCAGTAGGCGACTCTCAGTGATGCGGAATCTAAATCTCAGCAGAACAGCCCTGCAAGGGTGTGTCTCTGAGTCAGATCAATTTCTCTCGCTCAGCTCTCTGCTATTGTTTCCACAGCCAGCCCAGAGCTCAGTGATGGATATGCTACATCTAAAGTTCACTCTTCTCATTTCACTAATGGATTTCCTCATGTATCACGAGCCATCTTCTGTTGGCTAATGTCTGGCTAAGCAGTCTGTCTTCCGAATGTATGTCAGCCACATCATTCTTTTTGCTTCATGCTGTTCCTTCATTGTGTGGCTTCAACACAATGAAGCCAGCAGAGACACTGCCTCCCTGTGTCTCCCACAGTAAAATGTACATCAGGGTGCTATAAATGAACATGAGAGCAATGCTTTGCTGCCATCTCTCAATGCAGGGCGGCCTCCAGCTTCTGCTGACCAGAAAGACATGGACCAACTTTCCCTGGGAGGATTGTTCTGTTTAAAGAGCACTGGATTCTAGGATCAGAGCAGACCCAGTAGCTCGGTGCTTAGCCACTAGTGTGCCTTACACTTTGCTACAGAAGCAGAGCAGTAAATAAACCAAACAATGACGAGCACAATGCCCTTCACAGGCAACCATGGACACAAAGGCAAGGTGCAGTTCTCATCTCATTTCCCACAGCCAGACACTCCTTCCATTATATTTATGGCAGCAGCTTCTGGCATGTCCCCCAACCATTCTATTTTAACAGTGAAATACATGAGCTCAGCTTAACCCTCTTGACCATTGTGATGGCTACAGATGGCTTAGTAGACTCAGTAAGAACAGATCTGCTACCATGGACTCATCATGGAGATCTGGTCCAGAACACCCCCTCTGCTGCAAGCAGAGACTGGCACTGTAATCCATGGTTTAAAAGAACTCCAGAAATGGAGTCACAGCAGCCTGAGATTACATCCTCTTGCTGCTCCTGGCCTCTTCCATGCCATGATTGCTGACTCTTCTGTTTGCTCCTGGTTTCTAATCTCTCTCACTGCCCATTCTGTTCCTGGGGGCCACTCCTATCACTCTATCTTCACAGCTCAGGAGGATTTCTTCCTTCCAATCATCTACTAATCCATTCAGTTGCTAATCACCCTCTCAGCCTGTTACTCTACAGACAGGAGGCAAAATACATGAATCTCTCAGGGTGAGTTCTGAACTATGAGGAGGAAGAAAAAGAGGAGAAAGAGGAAGAAGAGGAAGAAGAGGAAGAGGAAGAGGAGGAAGTGGAGGAGGAGGAGGAGAAGGAAGAGGAGAATATCAGCCTCCCTAGCCTATGAAGTCCAGGGACCTCCAGTGTACAACTGGAGACCACAGAAAGCCAATGTCAAATGTTACAGATGGACTCTTAGTCTGTGGACAGAAGACTTCTGTCCAGTATGAAGGTAGCCAGGCAAAGAGAGACAGAATTCCTTCCAAGACAGCCTCTGATTTTACTCAGGGCATTCACATATTAGTGAGGCCCACCTACACAAGAGAAGACAATTTCACTTCATCCGTAGACTCAAGTATTTTTTCCCCATCCAGACAGACATACACAGATGTATACACAGATGTACACAATGTGGTGTGACCAAATTCCTGGGTGCCACAGGGTTGACTCAGTTTGATGTATAAAATTAACTGCCATAGACCTCCATCCCAATTACACTAGAGTGGGAGATTTGGGTGACTTCGGGACAGAAAACAGCATGACTGGAAACCTGACATTCCACAGCCACAATGAAAGATACCTAAACCACATGGTGACTGAGGTAACAGTCTGCTCATTTTATGAGGAGATGATGCAACTCCCTGAGGATCCGTGTGAAGTCAGGTTAATACCAGGTTCATTGTCCCCCACATGCATCACACTGATTCTTGTGTAGAAAAAGAAATATATTTTTAAGTTGTATAATTTTGACACTTTCTGAAATAAAAATCTTACTTTTTGATGAAAAAATAAAATAAAGATCAACCTTTCAAAATGAAACCAAAGCAGGACCATGGTTACGCCACTCGTGCACTAATTGCAAAGGGGTGACAAGTTCTGGATCACACTCCATCTGGAAGTGGCTGCTCTTCTCTTCCCTGTGGGAGAGCATAATCAGAGAGGCTTCACTAAGTTGCAAAGCTGCAAGCTAGAAGAGGCGGGGATAGGGCTGGAGGCCCTCTGAGCATCTACTCTCATTCTTCACCACTTGCAAACAATACTGAGGAGTCAATAAACCCACGGATCAGAAACAATTCTCACTCAAGTGCATGTTGGGAATAGGCAAGTCACACTTTCTTTACTATGTGTCTCTACATGGACTCACCTTTTAGCTCTTGGGACACCCTCATTATACCCTAATTCCAAACATGGCTTGGCTTGAGGACTCCTCCTCTCTGCACCCTCAACATGTCCATCACCAGTTGACTTTCCAAAGAGGCATCCCATGAGCTCTGAGCAACCTGGGACTACTTATTCTCCAAGGCCCCTCTCTGCCATCAAGGACCTTCCTTAGTGTTTTGACCCATACTTAGACTGATAATCCTGGAGGGACATGTTTGTAAAGATGGAGTTAAGGTTGGGATTGGTGTAATTAGAAGGTGGGAGGCCAGACAGAGAGAACATGAACCAGGGTCTTACTTTTATGGTCACTGAGTAGAGGACAGAAGACATGCTTTAAACCTACTAGGAAGCCAGTTGTGATGTCTCAGACCTGTATCTCCAGAATATTGAAAACTGTATCAGATGGGTTACCATTTGCTGAACATCATCCTAGGCTACATAACTAGTTCTAGGACAGCCTGGGCTACAAAGTAAGACTCCATAAAAAAAAAAAAAAAAAAAAAACACCAGAAAAAAACTCCTCACAAATTAGTGGATTCGTGTAGGGCCTGTGGAGACTCATGAAAAAAAACAAACAAACAGACAAACAAACAAAAAACTCTTCAAGTGAAGATAGATTGCTCCAGGGATTAGAAGGGACAGAGACTGAAGGTGCTTATGAAAAAAGTGTGGGTCTGCAGGGGGCGGCACACTGTCCAGAGTCATGTAGACACTTCATCAGACCAGCTGTTGGTCAAGGCCCAGCTGCCCAATACTAAGCCAGAGGCAGCAGAAGAAGAGCCTGCCCAGTGTATGCATGAGCTGTTCACATACTTCTGGAGTCTTTCCTACTGTGCTTTCAGAGACATCCTAGGGGCAGCAGAAAGTCAGCCCTATGGGAGAAGTTACACTATAGGAGTTGGATATATGGGAAGCCAGCTTTCCTTTCCTTCCCTTACCTAAGTTGGTTGTTAGACCTACCGGGTATTGTCTATTCCTAACAGAAGACATGTGCTGATACACCACATCACTTCTTCTTTCTCTTTGCTCTTGAAGTCTGTGGCTTTATGAAGACTTCTTTCTTTGAAGACCAGAAAAAAAAATAAGATCAGATATTTTCTTTCTCAATTTCTAGTTGGCCATTTCCATCATTTGAGAGAAAGGTGGCTGGGTCCCAGGGCTACCATATGACATCAGTTAGGGATACAGCCAATTGGGATCCATGTGCCACCTTGCTAATACAAATACTGGTGTTAAACCTTGTCTCCATGGGTGTCTTGGAAGAGACACCCAGGGTTGCCGTGAATGGAAAAGAGGCTACAGTCTTCTGGAGCTGTAAGAAGCTATCTGGGGCAACTACAGAGTTGGGATGTGTCCTTTTCTTATACTTCTGATGTGTACCTTTCTTCCAAAACCAAAATAGGACACAGGAAGTGGGAGGGACAAAATCAAGAGAAAATAAGCATGTCTGACATGGGGAAGATCTTCACTGAGGAGCTTACTCCCTGCAGATTCACAGAGAATAGCTACCTAGAGAATATTTTAATATTCTGCTCCTCCAGAAAATGCAAGTTGAGAGATCTCAGGGCAGACAAAAGTTCTTGATTCCCAGGCCCCATAACTACAATGCAAAGGAAACAATCAGGTTTATAAATGAGGGTGACAGGACATTCTGTCAGTGTGCCCCCTATACAGCTTCAGTACTTCTAGCTTCCCACACATTGTTGGACATCCCTAGGCCTTGACCTTGCAAAGATTACAGATATCTGGCTAGACTTCAAATAGGAGCGTAAAATTCCTATTCCCACCTCTTGAGCAAGAAAGATTCCCTCCTGTATCCCAATGGTCACATCCAACATTCCCATTGAACTAGATGAAGCCAGATCTGTTGTTGCCCTAATTCCACAATGACTGCTAGGGGTAACTCTTCATAGAGAGAGATAATAAGAACAGGAGTTAGAAATTGACTAGGTACTTTAGGACAGAAAAAAAGAAAAAAAGAAAAATAACTAATTTCTTTCTTGACCTAAAAGCTCTAAATGTTCTGGGGATCCTTAGCAGCTTCATCCTTGTCAGAGATTAGACAGATGTGTTTGGAGCTCTGATCTGTGATCTGATCCCTAAATGATTGTAGGGCTTCATCTTTGGGGGCATGTGTTAGAATGGCATCAAAGGCCCATTAAGAAGCAACTCTTTGTGATTAGAGAGAAAACTCCCTAGTTTGGTGAATGCCTAAGATTCCAGTTAGACAGAGTCAATGACTTGCCCAAGACTCCCCGTGGGAAGGTGGACCCAACTTAAGCCACGATAGAGATACAGAATGAGGTTTCCTTTAATGAGATACTGCACTTTTCCTTCCCAGAATTCTTATCCACTGGTGCAGTCCTTGCAAGCTAAGCAGCCGAGCAGTCATAGGGGTTAACTGGGTCTGCCTGCCTTTTTAAACCCTAACTAAGAGAGGTGCAACTTTTCCTTTTAATTCTATTTTGAACGCTGGCTGGAAGCTAAGTATGCTTTTTTTTTTTTTTTTTTTTTTTTTTTCTGAAGCTTTGGGCTTCCTACTCTTTCTCAAAAGCCACCTCCCTGCCATGTGACTTGTCAACATTGTGTCTGACTTCCAAGCTGACTTAAACAGAATGGTCTTTGCCTCTTCTTTCCTTAGTCTCCCCCTCCAGACAGCTGCAAATATTTATGGCTGCCATCTGTTTTTTATTTTTTAAATTCTAATAAAATTGTCCTTAAGCTTAAAAAAAGAGCCCCTCCCCATGCTTCAGCTTCTTCTGTAAAGCAGTTAGTGGTAATAGTAATAAGCAGACCTCAGGACTACAGAGAGTTTTGGGTGAACTAGTGCCTGGAAGAAAGATATGTAAGGGTTCCAGTGTCACCTCAGCACAGCCTGGCAAAATTCAGAACCAGATAAACAACACCAGGTCCTACTGGACCTGGATATGAGGCTTATAGCCTCATAACATGATGTTGAACTCCTGTGTCCCAGTGAACAGAAGTTTCCATTTGTACAACCCCAATTTCTTCCATTAAACCATCACTAAGATTTACTTATGAGTTCATCCAGGACTTAGGGGCTATCTGCATTTTCAAAAAGCAAGCTGCTCCTGGGGAAGCTTCCTGGCTGGCATCCACTACTTTTCTTGTTCCAATTTCCTCCATAGTTAATCAACAAGTGTTTGCCCCAGGCTGAGTGTGGGAACAGCACAGGTCTAACTGACACCTCCCAGAGTCAAGGTTCAGGGATACCAACTATGTGAGAGCTACCCCCAATAAGTTCTGCATCCCAGTGACGCCTTGGTTAGTACTTATTTGATATTCCTCTATAAATCAATAGCTTTGAATGTAAATGGATTTCCTAAATAGTAAAATGTGTGTCATCACCTTATATCAAAAGCCATTAGCACTTGGCAAGACTAAAAGAAAATAAATAATGAAGACATATATACGTTCTTAAGTGACTGATTTGTGTATGCACACATGTATTATTTATCGGCCTTGGGTGTGTATATTGATAATGACTATTAATATCAATGTTGCATGATGTCACATCTTGTTTGCCTTTAGCAGGGGCTTTAGGTTGGGAAGTTGATTAGGAAATGAAATGATGGATGAGGAAGCATACAAGGAGAGGAAACTCTGCACTTGTCCTGGTAGACAAAGACTGTCTGAGGAAGTAACACATATAGGCTGTGACATAAGAGAGACAAAGACAGGATCTGGTGAAGACACATGAATTAGGAGACCTAAGTGAGAGGCAGATGTTCCTCAGAATGATGGTTGTCAAAAGACACATGCAGAGTGCTCAGAGAATTTGTTTTCATTTCTCCTTTCTACTGAGTGGCCTGAATCTTGAGCTTTGAGATTATGTCCACTAACAGGCCACTTATGTTCTAGGAGTGAATTCATAAGTCCATGGTGAGGAACAGGTCTACAGATGTGCTGTTGGTGACTTGATGGACTCACAGTACAACGATGTGCATGGCACAAAGATGATGAAGCAAAGACCAGACCTTGGATTCTCCAAAGTTTCCAGATGTTGGAATAAGGCAGCTATGCAGAAAAGGTGATAAAGACCCACGAACAGAGCCTTTGCAGTTATTGCCAGCAGTGGCCGTGTTTTTAGTTGACTCTTCATGTAGAATCATGTCACAGTATGTTATCATAAGGTTTCAGATGGCAGCATTCCTCAGAGCATTCCTCCAGCAGCAGCTGCCAGAATGGATGGCTTTAGAGAGTCCCTAGCACCAGAGCCTAGGAGGGGAGCCAACTTCGGCAGGTCACAAGTGGCCTTTCCTACTGCTCTTGGGCTCAGGCTCATGCACAGGGGTGATGGAAGAGGGAGAAAGAGGGAAGGAGGGAAGGAAGGAAGGAGGAAAGGAGCAAAGAGCTCTGGGCCCTTCTATTTTATAGTGTTAGGCCAGGCCCTAGAAGTCAGCTGGTGTACGGTACACGTTGGGATTGGGCATGTGTGTCTGCTGGGATAAAAAACCCCTTTCTCATTAGGGAGCAGGAATTTCTCCTAGGGATTTCTCAGCTCTTTTTTCTGCACCTGTGTTAGAGATGGCAGGAGGTTTCCCCATCATTAAAAAACCCCGTGGGAGCTAGTGTACCCCAGGTGAGAGCAGGGGCCTCAGAAAAGGCCCAGAATCTACGGAATCTTAAATACTAAAATTAATAAACCTTTTGCTCTTGAAAAAGCAGAATCTAATTACCATCTTGTCAGTTCTGGTAGCAGTTGAGGAAGAGGAAATAGAAGGAGAAGCAGATGAAAACCGGCCATAGGTGCGTTTATTGAAAGCTCAATTTTCTGCCTCTTCCTGGTGGCCGTATTTCTTCCTTCGCAGGAGCTTTCCCACTTCCTTCATTTATAATAAATAACCCCTAAGTATATCCTGCCTTTGCTCCCCAGACAGACTAAGAAATCACATGAAAAGTACCACATGAAAAATTTTGTCTTCGGAAAGGAAATGATATTTCTTTCTCTAGAAGTACAACATGGTACTAGGTTCCATCACCCTGTCTGGATGTCATGGAAACTGCAGGAGCTGTTGAGCAGTCCTTCTCCACTACAGTTTCCCCTAAACACATCATGAAAAGCAGAATAATTTTACAGAAAGAAAAGCCCTCCCCTCCTCATCAGGTCCCTCAGCACACTGCTCTGGAAACAGTTCCAGAGGTCTACATTGTTATTCATCAATGTTCTGTAGACATGGCGTAGAAGCCAAGTTCACGTGGAGCAATTCTGCATTGGTTCCTGGTTGGTGACTTAGCCACTAGGTGACATCCATGTGGGGCCTTATTTTATTTAGTTGCCTGTGTTCCATGCCCATGCCATCTTATAAATGCTTATGGGTATGGATAGATTAGATGGTGTGATGTCAACTTTATAGTTATTGTCAACTTGACAGGGTCTAGAATCACCATAAAGAAAAATCTCTAGGTATACCTGTGCAGGATTTTCTAAGCTAGATTAGCAGAGGTGAAAAGACTCACCTCAACTGTGGGGCCAAATGAAAGAGAAATGGAGAATGATAGCTGACTGCCAGTTTTCATTGTTCTCTGCTTCCTAATAGTGGATGCCACATGATCAGTTGCCTTAAGCTCCTGCTACGATGAATACCCCACTATGACGGACTGTGCCCTGCAACTATCAGCCAAAATAAATCCTTTCATTCTTGAGCTGATTTTGTTGGGTAGTTTGTCACAGAAGCAAGACAAGTGACACGAGGAAGGCTTCACTGATCCCATTTCATTATGTCACTGAGTGGTGGGAAAGCTGGAACAGAATCTCAGGTGACCTATGAAGTCTTCAGCATCCACAGACAGGAATATACAGTCCCACTTCCTTTTCTGGCATTCCTTGTTGGCTGAGGTCAACACATCACAAGGACATCCAGAGGCTGTGTGATGCTGCCCTTTCTTTAGACAAGAGTGCCTGTGGTCAGGGCTTTCATTTGCCTTTGGAGGAGTCACATCTTATGAGGACATTTTGGCTCTGTAGGATCTCATGTACCTGGACTGAAGAGGTTAAAAACAGAGCTCTCATTACTGGACGATGTATGCACAGGAGTGCAGGATGGTGAAGAGGCTGGTGTTGATTGGATAGTAGATGATGGTGTCTGGTCTAAGAGCTTTGATAGTCTAATTGCATTTGTGCTCACAAGACCACTGTATGGACAAACTATTCTTACTATCATTTCACAGGTGAGGAAACTGAGGCACAAAGAAATGAATAATACATTCAATGCCATGGCATTGATTTTTTACTGCTTAGACAAAACCCTTGACAAAGGGAATATGAGGAAGGAAGAGATTCCTGTTGGCGCACAATTTGAGTGACAATGCATCATGGAGGGAATGAGCCAATGGTGATGGTGGAGACTGGGTGGCACATTTTAGTGTCCTCAGTGCTGGGGCCCACAGCAGACAGGTGACAGTGGAGGAGGTGCAAGTGATTCTCAGCAGCAAGGTTGTTTGGTAGTTAACCTCTGAATTTCAATGACTGTGGAGACAGTGAGTCCTGTGCTGTCTCTTTTTGACAGGTTGGCCTGTCTGTCTTTTAGATGTTGTCTTCTGGGCAGGTCCTGTGGACACTGATATTCTGGACAAGCCTTCATGGGCACAGCTGTCCTTGGCTGACTCTCTGGGAACTTCTGTCCTAGGAAGGCCCTGTGGGCACTGCTATCCTGGGTATGGGCCTCCTGGGCACAGCTATCTTAGGCAGTACTTCTGGCACTGCTATCATGGGCAGGTTCTCTTGGACATGGCTGTCCTGGGCTGGCCCTCTGGGCATTGCTGTCCTAGACAGGTTCCTTTGGGCACTGCTGTCCTAGGCTGGTCCTCCTGGGTATGGCTGTCTGGACTGGCCCTCTAGTTACTGCTGTACTGACCTGGCCCTCTAGGCATTGCTGTCCTAGACAGGGCTTCTGGGCACTAATATTTAGACTTTTCTAGTAAAGTTCTTTCTTTGCATTGTCTCCCTGGGTATCACCCTCTCGGATATGGAGTATCCTGAGCTTTCAGGTAGACAGGAAATGTTCATCCAAGGAACTGAAAACTGTTCAGCTCATTCCCCAAAGCCCATTCATTAAAGACTGAGAGCTGCTAGCCCACCTCTCTCCACCCACCACCTTCTGGATGGTGTTGAGGACAGAAGGAAGGGAAACTTGGTACTCAAGAGAAAATGATCTAAAGCCTACATTTGTCCAAAAGAAAAGTGACTCCTACATACATTTTGAAAGTAGGGGCATCACCTCTTCAAGGCAAATATATATTTGAGAGAGGATATGAAACCAGAAGACTTACAGCCATCAAAGTAAAGCGCCCTGTAGAAAATTGCATTTACAAATTCATGAGAAAATAGAGGGGGCCCTTATTCACTGGGAACTGGACCTTTTAAGTCCTATGGCACCTAGGCCTTTGATGGTTCTGTCCTAGCTGCCCTTCCTCAACCCTACATGGGGAAATGTGCCGAGGGGCTGGGTTTTGCTAAAGTAGGCACACCTTTTCTTTCCTTGGAAACAGAGCTTATAATTTCCTAAGCAGACTGTTCCCACATGCTTTTTATGAATAAGGAAACTGGTCTTGGCAGGATGGTAACACATATGTCAATGAATACAATCCTTCAGAACCACCCTATGTGGCATGTGGACTTGGTTCAAAATGCCCACATTTGCTTTGTATCCACTCACTCAGCCAGTACACTGCTTTGCAGCCCAGTGACCACCATTCATTCTGTAAACATCTACTAGGGCCTTCCTTTCTACATCTGTGTGCCTAGGACATTTCTAAAGTAGCTTTTGCTTTCACTAACAACTTCCCCAGAGCTATGCCTCTTATGTGGCTATGATCAGTCTGGTTGATACAGTTCAAGACGTGCAAGCAAACACAGGGCTTGGTGCTTCCAGGAGACTTGGTAACATATGGGACAAGGGCCCACTATAGAGCAGAGAATATGGAACAGCCATTATGTTCAGGGTCATGGTCACTTCATAATTAGATAGTCTCAATAATTCCTCAGTGCCATGTGTGCAGAAGGGGTAGACACAGTAGGCCTAATAAGCAGAAAGTGTATATGGCTCAGACAATGCCTGAGGTTTTATTTTCCCAATTTCTTCTAATTGTTGAAAGTCATTAAAACGACACCATAAACTAAGCCTGTAGCATCCATTCTTCTAGGAACCAATCCAGAGACTGCTTTTGCTCACAGTCTGCAAGGTGAAGTAGTTTTGGAGAGGTCATGATGAGGAAATCACTCACTGAATGAGTTAGAGGTGGTTGGAGTGAGCATCCTGAGGGGAAATGGCTGTCTGCATGCGTACTTGCATTTAGAAAGTGATGCAGGAAGTAATGCTGGGAATCCTCCAGTATCAGCTTCCCTGTACCTAAGGAACACTGGCGTTCCTCTTGCCCAGTACTAGATGTGGTGGCCTTGCCAATCTCTTATTTCGAGAGGGGTTTGTAGCCAGGCATCGATGGCACATGCCTTTAATCCCAGCTCTGGAGGCAGAGGCAGGTGAATCTCTGTGAGTTAGAGGCTATCCTGGTTTACAGAGCTAGTTCCAGGGCAGAGGCTAAACAGAGAAACCCTGTCTCAAAAAATCAAAACCAAAACCAAAACCACCACCACCACCACCACCACCACCACCACCTTCTGAGGCATGCTGTCCTGACTGGGAATGCATGGGACTGACAAATTGTGTTCAGTCTGTCACCATTCCTGTGACCCTTGGGGAGAGGCCTTTACTCAAGAAGTAGTGAGGAGACATTCAGAACACCCTGCTACTGCCGATACGAAGGAGTGGGACACCAAAGCCTGTTGCATGACTTGGACTTCCAAAGGAGACTATTCCCTTGGTCCAGCTCAGCTCATCCAAATCCTTTCCAGCCTGGTTCAAACCAAGCAAGGCATCCCTCAGCTCCTTGAAACACAAGTTGTCTACTTGGGAGTCCTATTTTATGAGCAGAGCATATTCCAACAAGGAGAGCCAGCTCTACCTCTTTGGCTTGCATTCAGTGATGTCCGTCTCACAGCACAGAATCCACATAGCAGGAACACTTTGCTTGCTTCTTTGAAGTACCCTGGGAAGCCTGCCTTCCTGAGTTCATTTGGCTGCATATCATCTCAGCCATTTGTTTACATGGTGACTGCTTTTCATGACTCAGATCATGGCTGGGAGGCACGACACATGAAGTTTAAAAAATCCTGTGCATATGAAACTCATACTTCTGAGTGAATTTTATAGTTTCATACATTATCATAGTATGGCTGACTTTCTGCTCCAGGGCCACGAGATTGGCCATATTATCTGCATGGTTTTAGGAGAGGTGGATTCATAATCTCAGGTTTCTAGAGTTGCCTTGGAGTGATTAGGTAGCCACTCTATAGGATTAGGTGGAAGCACTGCTTTTTCACGGGCTCTAACAGGAAAGGAAGCTTGCGTTGGTGGGTACTCACTGGTGGTTGCTATCCCTTAGCACAGGGGAAAAAACAGAGACCATCAGGTTCCATGTTTGCAACTCAGGAAGGGTTTCAGAAAGCAAAACAGTGTTTCAAATCATCAACTTCACAGTGGGTTTTTATGAAGCATTTGGTAATTAAAATGCATACGTGTAATGGCCACAGGCAATGGAAATTTCAAGATAGTTATTAGAATTACCTCTTCCATATTCATTTATTCAGAGGATTGTTTTTACAGGAACGCTTCTGAGAAAAATTTTCAGACATTTTAGAGATATAGAGACAGAATCCGGAACACGCAGTGCTGAGTCTTGCAGGTGTGACCACTTGGAGCTGGGCACTGATCCTGATGGTCTCATGGCTGACAAATCTATGTGGACCCTTTACACCCCTCAGAGATGCACCAGAGGCTACTATGGAAAGAATGACCCCCCCTCCTTACTGTCCTCGCCCCTCACTAGCCCATTCATTCCAGCCTTACTTACAGGCACCTGTGCTCTGCCTTTCTCCTGAGTTCCATTGAGATTTTTCATATAGATGCTTCCCTGTGTAGGATGCTTGTGAGCCACCAAGTATCCTGCCCAAGTCTGTGGCTCGGACTCATTCCATTTCAGACAGGCATGGACTCAAAGACTTCAAAGATTTCCCCAGCATGACAGCAAATAGCAGCTGGGGACAGTGTCAGAGCCTGGCAGCTCAAGCCACTAGCTCATGTCTTCACAAGTCAAGCCTTCCCTGTGACCCACAAGATGTCTATGTATGTAAGACTCCAAAGCCAAACTGGTAGGATCACCTCCCTTCCCATGTATAGGATGGTAAAATGTCCTACTCCAAAGACTTATCTGTGGTTGTGCGGAGGAACTGCAGCCTTCTGGATATACCACCAGTTCTGAAAGGTTGCCCTGCAAATGAAATGTACACTGAGTGGCATCAGTGGACATTGCTGCAGACCTAGGCCTTCCTGCCTGATGCCTGCCTTCTGCCTTGGGAAGATTATCTTCACCGTAAATCTCTCTCTCTCTCTCTCTCTCTCTCTCTCTCTCTCTCTCTCTGAAATATCCTGTATCTCACCCCAACAGCCAGAGCTCCTGTGCCTTCAGTTTCAGCAACCACCATCTGCCTCCCTGTAAGTCTTATAGTGCCATGCTTTAGGCGTGTAATCTATCCTGCATGTTCTTTTTCCCCTTATCTGTCTATTGTCAGTTTATTTCATAGACTAAAATTATTGAACCTTCAGAGGGAAAGGGTAAATTTAAAACTCCTAACAGCAGCATCTTAGATCACAGAAAGACCATTTTAACGCAGTGTGTAGCCGGGTGTCAGGATGGCTTTGATTCAATATCTGGGAATGTCAGGACACAACTCATGAGCCCCGGCACTTTCTTCCTCCCAGACGTGTTAGGGCTAAATGAGTCCATTTCCCTTCACATAGATACTCACTAGCAACAGAACTAAGGAACCAGGGTCTTTAATCTATGAAATAAAATGGAGAGGGTGATACTATAGGCAGGACAATTCTTATATAAAGCCTTCTCTCTGCACCAGGAATCCAGTGAACTCTATCATCAAGGGAAGATGTGAGAATCATCTGGGAAACAAACGACCAACACACGCACACACAGAGAGAGACACATGCACACACCAACATGCATACACAAACATGCACACACACACAACTTTGAATCTCCTACTCTCACCTGGAACTCCTTGGATGTTGTTTTTTGGGGACCTGAGAAAGCTCACAGAATGGCAACCCAGAGATGCTACACCTCAACTCTGCATCATGGTGTTGGCAGCCAAGACTTCCCTAACAAGGAGACCATCTCCAAGTTCTGTCTGAGGTCAGTGGGCTAATGGGAGCACCCTAAAATGACAGAAGTGTCCTCCAAGGGAAGAAAGTGAAACCTGCATGTTGAAGGGAAACGATTACAGTCCCCAGTCACTTTAGCCATTAGAGATTAGGTTCCATGTTAAACTCATCCATCACACCCTGTGTGTAAATGCAACACTGAACACCCTCAAGCTGGTGATTGGACTCAGCTACACAGATACCGACCGATTGGTGCTTGCCTCCCTCTTCCTTGGCCCACAACTGCACTGATTGCCCGTAGAGTCTTGCCCAATGTTCTATCTATTTTTGAAAGCATCTTCTGAACCAAGCCATTGAGACCGATCATGGAGACTTTAACATCAATAAACAAAATAGCGTTTTTAGGATTTATTTAAGTTATGAAATTTGCCCAGGTCCATAGGAAAGCAAATTGGGTAATAACAAATAAGTAAAAAAAAAATGATCAATAGTTAATTTTAGGGCCATATTTAGTCAATTTCAACTGAGCCCTGATTAAATATGCAATACTATTCAAAGTTATCCAACTTTTTGGTGAACTCAATTTATTTCCTATTTAAGTCTTTGGTGACCACATTTATTTTAATTATCTATGCATATACATTAATTAATTATATTTTAATATTTATCCTTAATTTAAATTAAAACAAGGGAGACTCATCTCACTGCTGTCTGAGGTAACGAATGACTTCTGTCTATTTTCTCTGTAGTCCATGGTTTCCAACAAACAGAATAAAATAACTTAAGTCATTAGTCTCAAACTTTAAAAAAAAAAACTTTAAGTAGCAAGAAATGAAACGTCATAGATACTATTTCCCTATTAATTTACATTTAAATGATGCTAACAGCTTATTGCTTATTGTTTAGGAAGAGAACATCTCATAAAAAATCAGAGGAAGTTTAAATCACAGCCAAGACAAAAGCTAATAATAATTCTTGAAAGAAAACTTTTATCATTCCTGGTAAAATCCTATTTACTTTTCATAGAAGCTTCATCCTCATTCTGGTCTTACCTGGGTGTGTAAAGAAAGCCTGGTCTTTTGCCTCTGATTGATCTTGGAAAGTTCTCTGGAAAGCAGATGGTAGGTCACTTGGCTTGTAACTTCACTTTTCCTTTGGCCAGAATTCACAGAAGCCAACTGAGAAAAACAAAAAACAAAACAAAACAAAAAAACCAAAACAACAACAACAAAAAAACATTCACCATTGACCCTGGTGATTTTGTATTGAAACCTTCAGTTCCTATGGCTAATGTCTGTCACCTGATTACATGGGTGGCCAGTCCTAGGTTCAGTGGCTTTGAGTCACTCTGAACACCCTGCTCTGTGGCACCACTAGGTACTGAAGAGACCTGAGTGACAGCTCTCTATAGCCAAAAGCAGATTATGACCCATCTCCATAGTGCAGTGTTTCCAGTTCCTAGAGTTGGGAGCACAGCGGTTGATGCATCAAGCTCCCAGAAACTGTCCTATGTCTCTTTGCTTAATCAGACCTGATCTTCCCACAACCTGTTATGATCCCATGCCTTGATTTCCTAGCAGAATGTTTTCTGATGCACTTTTTACAAGGTGTGTCGCTCTGCAGACAATTTCCTCGCAGGCTAAACTTATGACAGGCCCATCATTCTTAATTGAGATAGTGTGGGTTTTTCTTTTTTAATGAAACATTATGACAGTAAAAACTAAGATTCACTTTGCCACTAGCCTGCACCAAGTCAGGCATCAACATTTCAGAGCCACTAATATGTAAGTCCCAATATGGGGAGGAGGAAGACAGATGGGCTTAATTTAGAGTGTGCTGGCAGCAAGCACATAAACATATAAACCAATGTCTATAGATCAGATGCGTCCCTCACACTGCAATAGATGTGGAGATGAGCTGTGCAGCTCCTGGATAGAGCTTGCACTGGCTGTTAGCTTCACATGGAGAGAGCCATGGTCAAGGAGAAAACTGCAGTTCTAACTTCCGTTCCAGCCAAATACAGTTGGTTAGGGGTGTCAACATTTTTTTATAATACGATCTGATTCTATCTGTGTTGGCTTTTCCCAAGCCAGCCAGCTTGTATTAGTGCAGGGAATGGCCTGGCAGTACAGACCCTGCTTGGAGCTGGGTATGTCATGAGGGAAGATGGGAAGGACATCCAGAGGTTAAGAAGAGGTTAGAAGCTTTTCCTGGCAGTGAAATCGTCACGAATGCTGTTATATTCCCCTTTTGCATACAGTATGAGAACATCAGCCCATCGTATATGACAGACATACATGTGCAGCCTGGATGTCTACAGTTATCCCACAAACTACCATCTCCATTATGACGATGAGAACACAGGGTCAGAAATCTGCCTGACCACCCAGTGAGGGACAGAATGAGAAGCCATATCTGCAGCAAGTTCCAAGGTCAGGACTCTTGTCAAAACCACAGGTCAAAGGAAGCTAGGGCATGACCTACTCAGTATTGACCTCAACAAGGAGCTGTGAAAAGTGCCACTGTTACATGGCACTCTCAGGCCCCCAGTTCTCCACTTTCTCCCTTCTTCATCCAGTTGCAGAAACAGCAGTAGCACCACCAGCAGCAGCAACAGTAGAGGGAGGGAGGGGGAGGAGGGAGGGAGGGAGGGAGGGAAGGATGGAGGGAGAGAGAGAAGAGAATGCATGTATTATTGTATGTGACTGTCTATGAATGTCTTGGGGTGATTATATCTCTCCATGTGTGAGTTATGTGTGTGGTGAATGTATATGAGTCTGAGTGTGTGGCATATATAAAACACAGGCATATATGCATATTTATTTACATGTAGTTTGCACAAATGTACTCCCAAAGGAAAGCTTTGAGGTTGAGAACAATACCTTACAGCCAGTCAGGTTTCACATGGATTCACACATGGGTAACAACTGTGGGCATCCAGCATTGAACAAATCATCCCATCTGAAACACAGTTACTTATTGACCACTTTCATAATGTTTAGAATGTTTAAATGTTTGGGTGATGGTTTTTTCTTTTTTCTTTTTTTTATTAAGAGGTAAGATTTTGACCAATAAAAGCTGAAGGTCAAACCATCACTCTCTGTTTGGATATAAAATTACCTTGCCCTAACTAGAAAAGAGACACATAGACCCACAAACACAGATATAGTGGGGTATTCAGAGACAAGAACTCCCATCATCTCTAGTCTGACTGCTGGATAGAGCAGGAGCCATGATCTCTATTCATTATACTAACAAAAGTAATAATTCTTGACTAGGTCAGAGATTTAAATGTGGAAGATGAAATGAGTTAACTAGAAAGAGAACCTTCAAATCTTCAGGAAAAAAAAGAGACTTTATTAAAAGTGAAAGAGACAATAGGCATTAAGGAATAGTTGAGAAATTACATTTCACTGAAATAATTTCAATAAAAAATTGTTCATCCCAAAAAGACTATTTATCATGAAGGTGAAAAGTCAAGATAAAGTATTTCTGATGCATTCATAAAAAGTAGACACTCATCCTTTGAATCTATAACCGCTGGTGCCAATCAGACAGGAAAGAGAGGTAACTGATTATAAAAGGAGCAAAAAGACCAAAAAAAAAAAAAAATGATGAGGTACTTTACAAAACATATTCCCCAAACTAACTTTGGCCTGTAGTCAACTTTAGTTGCTGAAAAATACAAGTGCAGACACTGGCACTGTGATATTTTCTTCATTGTGACAAAATGCCCAATCAAAGCACCCTAAGCAAGGGAATATTTTGGCTCCTAGTTGACAATGATGGTGGTGATGGCAGGAGATGGATGTTTCTACTGTGTCTACACTCAGGAAGCAAAATGATGATCACTGGTACCCAGCTTTCTTTCTCCTTCCTTCAGTCTAGAACGGCACCCCATTGTATGGACCTGTCTACATTCAGGTTGGGCCTTCTCTTCTTAGTTAATCCTTTCTGGAAACATATCCACAGATACACCCATGGATGTGTCTCCTAGGCGATTCTAAATCTAATCAATTAAATGATTGAGATCACTAACCGACACACATGATACCAGAAAGGAGATATGGGCTGTGCTGAGAAGTCAGAGCAGATGAGGATGTGGATTAGCTGTAAGGGTGAATTGCTAATGACCCAAACTGGCATTGATAACAGTATGCTCGAATAAATGATGCTGTGTGCAGGCCAAGGAAGATGGTACCACAAGGAGGAGATATCAGTGACAACCATTGACCATCTGAACTAACTGAAGAGCTGACCACAAAGCACCTTGTGCATGCTTATTTTAAAGTAAAGTCATCTATTCTGTCTTTACCCATTGACCAGTGAAAGTCTACACATTCCCTTCATGTTTCCATAGACTTCTGATTGTCTACAGAAAACATAAAAAAAAAAATCAATACTGCAAAATCTGAGGCTGCATCAATGCCTGGAGGGAACACAGATATCCATCCCCCTTGGCTTTAGACACCAATACTATTGTCTATCACTGCTGAACAAATCACCTCAAACTTAACTCTACAAAGCAACAGCCATTATATATATACTTATGGGAAAGAATGGGGTTGTTTTGACTCCCCAAAAAGATACATACGGAAGCTGTGAATCCAGGAGGGGCCAATACCAAGATCACTTCTAAAGCCACCTGCCTGGGCTGAGATGGTGGATAGCTATGCTATCACCAGATCACCTACACATTGAAGTTATAAATAGTAATAATATCTCATCCAAAAATACAAAACTCAAAGGCATGTTATCAAATCACAAGTCTTAGTTATTTCTTGTTGTTGTGATAAAATATCATGACAGTAAGTAATATGGGGACAGAAGGCTTTATTTGGCTTATAAGTTCCAATCACAGTACATCATGAAGGCAGGGCAAGAACTCAAGGCAGGAACCTAGAGGTAGGAATGAAGCATAGACCATAGAGAAATTCTGCTTACTGGCTCGCTTCCCACAGTGTGACAAACCCCTAGGCCTTGGGACAATTGACATTATGTTAAAGGCACCATTATGACCTTAAAACTCAGCATGTAGGTCCTAACATCTGCCAGAATATCTTATCCATCAAAGACATTGTCCACAGTTCCAGGAAAGTCCTAAATGTACTAATCTTTTGTTTGTTTGTTTTTTGTTTGTTTTTTGTTTTTTTTTTGTTTTGTTTTCTAATTTGGTTTCCTGTAGCTCTGATTCTTGCCTGAACTTTTACAAGCAAGATGTGGTTTTTGTACATAAAAGACAAAGGACTGTAAGGCTTGGGATTGCATGATTTGGGCAAGATCCCCATTCATCTACTAGCTATCAATAAAGACTTTCTTTTTTGGCTTTAAGATTGTCCACGTTGCGATCTCTGGTGGGCTTTCCTCACAATAGTGGCTTGCTCAGCTTGCTTTCTTGTGCAACCCAGACCCATCTGCCCAGAGGTGGCATTATCTGTAATGGGTTGGGCATTCTCATTATCAATCATTACAAGAAAATACATCACAGACTTACTAAATGCCAGTCTGATAGAGGCATTTTCTCAGTGATTTTTTTCTCTTCCTAGATGACCCTAGCTTGTATCAAGTTGACAAAAACCTACTGTGTCACCATGTTAGTCTGGGCAGTGACTGCCCATGGCATGAACTTTAGGATCCATAGTATTTGATTTCGTACACATATAGTCCTATGTTTTAAATTCCTCATGACATATACTTACACCCTGTGTACCCTTTTCAAATTTCTGTGATACTTTCAGAAAGATTCTATAAAGTAAGCAGGAATCATATTATTAGGGTATCTTTTGTTCATCCAGACATAAAATGACCATCTTGTCATTCTCATGCAACACAGATAATTGAGGAAACATGTCACTGTGATAATATCTACATCTGCAATAAGGGTAGTAAAATCTCCCTTGATGAAGGAGGTTAGAAAGAAGACCATACAACACTCTCCTGGGATTTCAACCTCTGTGCTTGTGGGGAGCCGACAGAAGGTGGCTATCATCCTTGCTGCCACCTTGAGCCATATACCCTGACAAGAGACTTGTTTACAATAGCCTACAGCAGCTGAGCACACTCTGATAACATCTTGTTTTAGATACCCAGGATTTTCCCTTGGGTGTGTGAGACTTAAAGGTGTGATTTAGAGATAAGACCTAAGGGCGTGATTTAAAGTCGTGACTTAAAGGTGTGGCTTAGAAGTGAGATATATAAAAGGCGAGAGGCAGACAGAAGACAAGCATTAGTTAGTAGGCACTTAGCACTTGGAGAAAAAACTTGAAACTGGGAAAGAGACTAGCAACTGGAACTAGGATTAGGACTTGAGACTTGGAAAGAGAACTAGAAATTAGACACATACTTAGTAGTAGGCACTTGAGACTTGAGACAGAGAACTAGGAACTAGGGACTAGGAATTCAAGACTTGGGACTTGGACTAGGAAGAGAGACTGAAGAATAAGTGGGATTAAATCACACTCTGTCTGGTCCTCACTCTCTCTCTTGCTGAACCCCAACCCGCTGACCGGAGCAGCTTGGGGAAGTGTGGGCTCTAACAACTTAGCCCCCAAGGCTTTTGGCAGTGCAGGTTCCAACATTGACAGAGTGGTTCTCAACATTTTTGGCCCCCAAACATGGGCTAGAGAGATTCTCAACATTTTTGGCGCCCAACGTGGGGCAGCTCGGGCTGCAACATATGCCCATCCAGCCACCAAATTACACATGATCTAATTTGGTAGATAAGATAACACTGGGGACAGAAGGTTAACTGAGGGTTGGACTCAATGATACAGCTTCCATGAGGTTGGCATTTCATGGTGGACTTTTGGATGATTCAGTCTTTGAGGATCACCCACAATACTGCAAGTAACATCTCGCTTATGCTCCTGTTAAGTAAGCACAATAAACTCAGTCACTAGTCTGGACCTGGGTGTAAATGTTGTCTAGCTTGTTATTGGTGCCCTATCTGGGATGAGCAGATATTTGTTCATATCTCTCCAGGAAAATTTATAAGGCATTTATTCATCAAATGATATGCCCACAATCCTAAGATACTTCTGTACAGCCCATTAAACCATGACAAGAATCCTTTAAGATAGAAACTATGACCACAGATCAGGAAGAGACTTGCTCAAACTTCCGTAGTTCCTAGTAGAAGTTGGGTCTTGACAAACATTAGGTCAAGGTCTACTTATGCTGTTGGTAAGCTTTGACTTTAACTTTATTGAATGGAAGGCTGCTTGGAGGCTTCAGAAAGCCTCTGAGTATGTCTTTGAAATAATTTCCAGAGAGGATTAACACAGGAGGGAGACATTCCATGAGTGTGGGCAGGACCATTTTACTAGCAGAGGTGTAGAGGGAATAAAGATGGAAAGGGAGAAAGTCAGCTAGCTCAGTAATTCTTTCTCTCTGGTTTCTGTCTACCACTATGTTTCTTTGCTTTCCCACATCTTTCTTTGTTGACTGAAGTCTCTGAACCCATGAGCTATGATAAAATAAGTTGTCCTGTCAGGCATTTCCTCAGAGGGACAAACAGAACAATGGCATTGTAAGACAGAAAGTACCAGAGAAAGGAAGTCACTGTGATCATTTTTATTGCTAAACCTGGTCAAGAGATGCTAAAGAAACTTCATGATGCTAACAGCAGTGCATAATAGATGATCTAGGTGGGCACAGAGACCAGAATGCTGATAGGAGTGCAGACAGTAAGGACCTTACCTGTGAGGATTTAGACGGAAATGGGGGCTCCCATAGGGATTGGACTAAAGATCATTCCTGAAAGAAAATCTTGGCTATGTTAAATGTATTGTCATTAATATAAATGTAGCAGTAAATTAATCCAGCAGCTGTATTTATTTACCTTATGCCAGTCCCCAATAACTTCACAGAGAAACTAAGAGTTACTTAAAACTGCACCTCAATAGCTGAGCAGATAAATGATGTACCTTAAACTTCTATGCTAATATGGCTACCTCCAAGCTCCATCCCATGATTCTTGCACATTATTATTGATCTAGTTCTTTGAGCTTCAAATGTTGTGGTGCTTTGAATATGTTTGACCCAGGGAGTGGTACTATTAGGAGGTGTTGGAGGAAGTATGTCACTGTGAGAGTGGGCAATGAGACCATCCTCCTAACCACTTGGAAGTCAATATTCTTCTAGTGGCCTTCTGTTGAAGATGTAGAACTCTCAGCTCCTCCTGCACCATGCCTGCTTGGATGCTGCCATGCTCTCATCCTGATGACAATGGACTGAACCTCTGAACCTGTAAACCAGCCCCAATTAAATGTTGTCCTTTAAGGATTGTTTTGGTCATGTTGTCTCTTCAGCAGTGAAACCCTAAGACATGTGTGTTTCCATGATCTCTCTCCAGACCCCTGTCTCATGACTCCAATTCCTCCACCCTGCTAGCTGATTTAAATCTTCATTTCCCTTTTCTCCTTTATCTGGTTGACAGACATCCTGTTCTATTCTCTATTCTGCCCAATCCATTGGCTGATCGGCATTTATTGACAAAGCATAGAATAAATGGTAAGAATTGTTTACACAAACTCAAGACAGGAGAGTTTTGGTATAAGCATTACAGTGTTATGTCCAGATTGAAACAAGATATGAAGGCAGAGAAATCAACATTTGAATAACACAGGGCTAAACTTTACACAGTGCACATAAACACTACACCCACATGGCTATATAATTTTCATGCCTTGTGACTTTAAAAGAGGTCAAATTTAAAGGTGGCAGCTAATTTGGTAGGGAAACTGTCAAAGCAGCCCAGCAACCAGGCTGTGGAGTGGTCCCAATAGATGCTTTCAGCCAGATTTACAGGAATAATTGTAAGTAAAGATACTGCACAAAAGTCTGAAAAAGTTGTTCTGTGGTTAGAAAAGCATCTGAAAAGTTGAGGCTAAGGAAGACACACTTTCTGTAGAAATCAGTGCCATTAAAAGAAGCCAAGAGCTTTTCAATACTGCTACAAGGAAGATAACTTGAAAGTGTCTTAAGAATTGGCCAGACTCCAAGCCACTGTGGGCCCAGGCATTAAAAAAAAAAAAAATCTCACTGGAGAGACTTTTCCTTTTAAGGAGAGTGTTGCCACTGGGGTGCCCTGCTCACTCACACAGGCTCAATTTTAAAAAGTGGATCTTTGGGATGAACCTTTTAGAAACTCAGAGGCCATTGTCATTGTTGGCCATGGAGGCCTGGCAACTATCTGAGCTGGTGATAAGACCATAGCGGCGTGCATATAAAAATATACGGTGATTTCACACATACCCAGAATAAAAAAGCTACATGATCGTGGAGGCTCTCAATCAAACTTTAGAGAAAGGCCTATGGGTTCAGGCAATAAAAGAAATTCCTGCAAATATAGAAAGTGTGTGAAACTCTGATCTTCTATCAATGTCTCAGTGAAGTCTAAGTTGCAAAGAAGTTCCCCTAATATTGAAGATGCCTGGGACATGGAATATCTGCTGGGAAAAGCTATAGGCAGTGACTGGAGGTTACACAGAGGTCATGTAGGTTGCAAATGAAAATTCCCCGTGTGTGTGTGTGTGTGTGTGTGTGTGTGTGTGTGTGTGTGTGTGTGTTCTCAAGCCCACTGTTGTTCACACTATGCCTGGAATCCCTGAGGTAGACCTGCAGGAATTAGTGTTTGGCCTTTTTGATCTTGCTTTGGGTCAATGTTTCCTTTTTATTTCCTGTTCTCTTTGGGGATGGGGATGTTTACTCGGTAGCACTGTTGGGAATATGTGATTTGTTTTCTGATGTTTATAGGAATTCAGTTAAGAATTTGCTTTGAAACTCATAGGATATTTGAACTTGGGTTTTGAAGTAATGGGAGAGCTGTTAAGATTATGGGACTGGAGGAGATGGGCTGAGTCCATTTTGATTTTGAGATGAACACAGTCCTTTCTGTTGTGGTTTGTATCAAACTGACAAGGAGCTGACTTTTGATGGTTAGTATTGATTGTGAGCTTGGCTGGATTCAGAGTTGCATAGGAGATTAGTAAAATAAACTTCTGGGTATATCTGCAATGTTTTTTTTTTTTTTCCTAGAAACAACTGACTAAGGGAAAAGAATCACCTTGAATCATCCCATTGATAGGACCAAGTAAAATAAAAAGTGGATAAGAACACACACACACACACACATACACAGAGGAGGGGGAAGAGAAGGAGACGGAGAGGTAAAGGGGGAGGGGGAGAGGGAGAGGGGAAGGGGGAGGGGGAGAGGAGAGGAGAGGAGAGAGAGAGAGAGAGAGAGAGAGAGAGAGAGAGAGAGAGAGACACTTTGTTTCCTGACCACCATAGAGCAAGTAGCCTCTGCCACTTGCTATCACTGATACTCTAGAAGCTTCAGTGTAGCATAGAATCAGTGGTGGTGAGAGCTGAGCTAAGACCTATAAAACTGAATATTAAAATAAATCCCCCCACAAGTTATGTCAAGTGTCTTGTCAAAGCAATGAAAAAAGTAACACAACTGTGATTCATATATATTGTTCTTATAATGGATGCTGTAGGCCAATGAATAAGCAATCAACAGAAGTCAAATAAACAAAATGTCAGAGGCTTTTATAAAAAGTTCAATCGTGTAAGCCATCAAAGAAATAAGAATTCAGTGAGAAACAATTCTTCTTTCTTACAAAATTGGTAATAATTATGAACATGATACTGTCTATATTTTGGAAGTTTAGGAAGAATTCATATGCCTTCCCACTGAGGATGTCAGCTATTTGAAAAGATCTTTCAAACATTTGACAAACTCGTATTAAATATTTAAATGTAGATAGCCTTTAACCTAGAAGCCTCAATTCTAGTGATCCTTTCGAAGAGTAATTGGGCAATTATGCAAGACACAGATTGCTCAATTATTCTTTCCAGAGGATTACAGTAGGCAAAAGTAAAACAAGAGGCAGGAAAAAGGGGGAAAGGAGGAAGGGAAGGAAAAAGGACAGGAGGCCAACAGAGTCAACTAACCTGGACCCTTGGGGGTCTCAGAGACTGAACCACCAACCAAAGAACATACATGGGCTGGACCCATACATATATAGCAGATGTGTAGCTTGGTCTTCCTGTGGGTCCTGAACAACTGGAATGGGGGCTATCCCAAAAGCTGTTGCTGCTGCAAGGGATATAGCTGGGCACCTTGTCTTGCCTCAGTGGGAGAGGTAGTGGGTAGCTTTGCAGAAACCTAAAGTGCCAGGATGGGTGGATACCCAAGTGGTCCCCACTTGCTCAAAGAAGAAGGGGAGGAGGAGATGGGGGAGAGGATTGTGGGAGGGGTGACCAGGAATGAGGCAGTGTATAGGAAGTAAAGTAAATACATCATCATCATAATAATAATAATAATAATAATAATATAATAATAATAAAATTTTTAAAAAGAGAAAGGAAGGGAGGGAGGGAAAAGGGAGAGAAGAAAAGGATCAGGAGGCATGGAGGAAAGAGGGTGGTGGAAGAGAAAGAAAAGAGAAAACAGGAAAAGTTAAAAACCCTCTACAAGGTAGATCATTAAGTGACCTGTGTTGCACTCACTACATGCCTGCTATACTAATCTCACAATGCCATGTTCATGCAGTGAAGCCTCCCCACGTACATGCATATATACATACATGTAAACACAACACACCGATGTGAGCTGAATGAGCCCACTTGGGAAACACATGAACAGAAGTGCTCAGAATGCTGGAAGGGCTGTTCCAAAATGCGGGTATAGGTGTGTGGGAGAGTTACCAGCTTTATGCTTTTTCTAACATTGACGTTCTTTGTATTGAACACATTTACATATATGCCTATCATCTATTAAATAGCTTATCAAAACATCAGAAAACCTCCACGAAATGATGTAAGATGCCAGAATAGTCTCATAACTACATGCTCACTCTCATTACTCTGTGTATATGGGGTATACACGTGGGTGAGAGATTTAAAAAGTGTGGTTAAAATAATAGAATGACAGATGATTTTTAAACTCTTACCATAAATTAATATACACACAATTATGTGAATACAGAAATGTAAACATGAAAAACAAAGTTGAATTCCCTATTATTTCCAAACCTAAACCATGTATTCATAGCTCAGTTACCATCACATGACCCGTTTTCCTAACAGGAAATTACCCTTTGATCCATTTATGCTCCACAATGAGTAAGGACACAGTGCCCTGGCTGGAGCAGACAGAAATGGGAGGACTAGAGAGTTCAGAACTCACAGTTCAGTGGTGCCACTGCTGGGCCTAAGCATGAAATGTCCCCACTGGCTCTGAACACTTGGTCCCCAACTGATGATTCTGCTTCTGGGGGTTGTGGAGTCTCCGGAGCATGGCCCATGCTGGAGGAAGTGCATCTAGAGATAGTAGACCCCGGTGTTTATGGTTCTGGCTCATATTCTGTTCTCTTTCTGTTTCTTGATTCTCCCAGATGTCAACCAGAAGCCTCATGTTCCTGCCACCATATCTAAGAACTGCTTCTGTAGCCATGTCACCTCCCCTGTCCCCCACGCCTTCCCTGTACCTTGAAACACTGAAAAAAATAGACCCTTCTACCCCAAAGCCACTTCTTGTCAGGCTGTCAGTCACAGCAAAGACAAAAGGAATTAGCACTTTTGCCCCAACAGCTGGGCTACCAGGAGATACTGTCTCTAGGTTGTGTTCTGAAGTCTTCTGTGTCTGCTTCGCATAGCATTCATAGCCTCGCCTACAGCCTCAGGAGCCTCCATGCTGGCTGGTCTAGACAGCTTCTACTCTTCCTGGAGTCAGGCCAAGCTATTTGCTCAGTGTTGGCCTCCTAGGTGATGTTGCCCAATCCCGCTGCTGTCCACTCTCCTCAAGCACCTGTGCACACTCCAAGGTGACCTCACATGCACAGTTTCGTACTCTGCTACTTGCACAAGCACACACCTGCATGCACTCACATGTGCCTACATGTACTCCTCAGTATGCTCATTCCCAGGTGTATGCACACACAACTGTATAAGAACAAGTTCACAAAACTTTCTTTGCCCTTGCCAAGCACTCAGTCGCATATGTACACCTGTGCTCATGCCTACGCGAACACAGGTATATCTCTGCGCATCCATACACACAACCATACTCCTGCTCCTGTACACAACACACATGCTTAAAGCCTCAAGTCCCTGAAGACCAGGGCTCACTGTTTCTCTTTTACACGACACTGACAGTTCTTGCAGTCTCTGGTGGTTAGTTAATGCCTGTCTTTCTGAATTGGAAGTGGCTCGGGGCTCAGTCTGTTTCATAAGTAGCTGTATTTCGGAATTCAGCAAACTGCCTGGTCCTTACAAGTCTTCCAGAGACTCTCACAGATGAACAGGTGCTTGAGTTATGGCTGGCACTGAGGAAGGTTCTAATGTCACCTTGGACTCTAGTCACTTTATCCTGGGATACAGAGAGATACATAGAATGCAGGATGGACCTGCTGTCTGACTGGAAGAAGAGAGAACTTCTATTAACCTATGTGAGTCCTATATGAAAGATAATGTCAGGGACCTCTAACCTAGGCAACTACACAGTCCTACACTCAGAAACACCTGTATCAAGCCAAATGTCCTGTTGTCACCGACAGGCAACTCAGAGTCACTTTTGAGTCAGGTCTTATTTGGCATGGACCCTTGTCTTGCTTTCTTTCCCTGTTGCTATGAAAAAAAGAATACTTTGACAAGAGCAACTGGAAAGAGAAAGAGCTTCTTTGGGCTTAAAGTTCCAAGAGGATACAGTCCATAATGGTGAAGAAGGCATGAAATGAATATACATGCACAAGGGAACTCACATGTAGGCATACGTTCATATAGATAAACAAACACATATGCAGAATTCACACAAGCAAATGCATAGACACTCATGTGCCCTTGCTGTGGATTTACACTCTCTAAGCCGGGAAGTGCATCACTTCTTTCTCATTTTGGGGGTATACTGACCCTGTTTCCTGCTTAACCTTCCACTTAGAGTCAATTCAGAAAGTCTCAAAGGGTCCTTAGGGCAGCCATTGTGACAGATACACTCCATTGTTCCCTGTTTTCAGAGGATGCGCTGGAGTTTCTGGTTCATAGAATTTTTACTGAGTGACAAGACCCCAGACAAAGTCAGGAAAGCTTCTCCACTCTCAGCAGAGTCACAGCTGGTCTGTGTGAATGACTGGATCCTGGATGGACAAACTCTGGAAGAGGAGGGGAGACCCAAATGAATACTGTTTGGGGAGTTTCAGACAGTGTGTGTCCGACGGTGAAGTCCCAGAACCAGAGAGAGACTGGGGTACAGGGAAGGGACCAAAGGCACTTTCAACACCGCAGTGTTTACATGCTGCTTCTTCTACATCTTGTACTTTTCTCAAAGTCACACTCACTCTGGTGAGAAACAGAGCTTTGGATACATAGGGACATGCAACAGGAGATGTCTGCTGCTTTGTTATAGGTACAGTAAAGGAGACATGGTCTAGTCTTCTCTGACAGCAGTAGACTACTTTCAATCAAGCCATGTTTCTAGAAGTGGGTCAGCTGTGCAAATTAGGCATTCCTTAGGATCCTCTAGTGTGCCCTGCCACAGGTACCACTTTAGAATCTGTAGCTTAACTGTCAATTTGGATGAGATTCTAATTAGTTCCTAGTGTACTCAGGGCTTAATTATCTTCCAGTTGCTAAATACCAATTTACTTAATATCTTCTAAACCACTCCTTCTGGTAAGGGAGGGAATGAGGGCTGACTGAGGTCACCCAGTAGTAGGAATGAACGTTCAGTCCTGTCACATGTGTCCATAGGCCAGAGCTGCAGAGGCATGCAGGTGATGATGCAGCAACAGTGTAGTCAGAAGCTTGGGCCAACTGTGATGAGGAGCTGATGCTCTGAACTCCTGAGAAGTGGTGCTTTTCCAGGGAAATAATTAAAACTAGGAGACAAAAAGACTTTAGTCTTAAGCTGAAACTTAGAAAGTACATAGGTAGTACATTGTTGTTCCATTATATCAGCAAGAACAAGTTGAACAAATGGGAATTCTTCTTGATCTGAGGCTACAGGCCCAGCTGCCACTGAAGGTTCAGGGAACCCCAGCTAGGACAATAATGTTACAAACAGATAATTCTGAGGCCACCTCCAATCAGGTGACTCATGTGGTAGGTAACTGACTTCCTGCATTACTATGAATAAAAAGGTCAAGTGACCACAGTGCTGAGGGAACCCAAGGAGATCCTGTTGGCAGGAGGTGAGAGGAAAGCCTTCTACTCTGTCACGTAGAGAAGGGTGACCAGTAGGAAATAAAACCATATGTCCTCCATGAACAAGGATTGCTACTTCCCAGGAGAAAAGACCTTCACCAGAGATTAACTTCATCTGTTTGGAAAGTAACCATCTTTCACCAGCCTCCCGAATCTCACATATGGGTGAAAAGCAAAAATAATGTCTTCACCCAGCAGCACTGAGTCACCAGATCGAGTTACTTTGTTATACCAGCCAGATCTGTAGATGTGAGGCAAAACCCAAGAGACTGTATGCACAGAATGTATAAATGCACCCATCAAAGATTTGGTGATATTTATGTCTTTTTCTGGAAGTGATAAATCAGTCCATGGATGCATTGGCATCTGATTAATGTATCATCAGCTATTGATTTGTTTGGTTTGGTTGATATTATCAACTATTTCAGCCAATTATATCAAAATGCATAATTTGAAATTCATGTAGACTCTTCATCAATTGTCAACATGTCCTGAATCACAAAACTAACCACAAGTTTAAAACAACAGAAACCATAAAAGTCTGTTTTTAGATCACAGTTGGATGAAATTAGAAATTAGACGCTGGGCGGTGGTGGCGCACGCCTTTAATCCCAGCACTTGGGAGGCAGAGGCAGGTGGATTTCTGAGTTCGAGGCCAGCCTGGTCTACAGAGTGAGTTCCAGGACAGCCAGGACTACACAGAGAAACCCTGTCTCGAAAAACCAAAAAAAAAAAAAAAAAAAAAAAAAAAAGAAAGAAAGAAAGAAATTAGAAAGATATTTTTAAGTGACAAAATATTTTCATATTAAATAATAGTATTCTAAATAATATTGGATTAAATAAAAATGTTTTCAAGAGACTGAAATATTTTGTACTAACTTAAAGTTGAAATATAATTTTTAAAATTGCAGGTTGCATCAAAATCCATAGCTGGGGGGAAATAAACACTAGTAAGTGAGCCCTGGAGAGAAAGATGCTTTGCAGTCAATGCACTACACTTTTGCCTGAGAGTGTGGGAAGAAAGGAAACAGGGTCCAATGCAAGATGAAAAAAAGAAGCAATCAGTTAGAACAGAAATCAATAAAGTCAGGAAATCGATGGAGAAAATCAAGTGCCCGCTGTTTGAAAACATCAAAGAAGTTCTAAACACTTACCTGTCACTAACCAAGATAAAACAAGAGAAGACATAAACTGGAAGCCTCAGGCACAAAGGAGATGTTAGACTACAGAGTCCATGATGTTAGAAGGATTAAAAAGGAATATGATAAACAATTCTCTGTCTCACCTATGATAACATAGATGAAACCAACAAATCCCTCAACAGACACTACAGAAACTAAGACAAGAACTTGATTAAACTAATAGATGGAAATTATTTAAAGAAACTGAATTGATGACTAACTTCTTTCCAAATATAAAGCACTGGGTCCAGATGGTTTCATGAGTATATTCTACCAGAACCCAAGAGGTTAAGCCAACTCTTCACAGTCTCCTCTGGAAAACAGAAGCAGAGAGAGACCTTCCGGCTTCATCCTGTACAGAGGATTTTATCCTTCTGACTCAAACCAGAAAAACGCATTTCAAGAAATAAAAATTATGATAAAATATCTTTCATAAGTAGAGAGGATAGAATTCTCCACAAAAATCTAACAATGAATAAAAAAACTAGATGCCATGGTCAAGTAGGATTTGTTCCAAGCAGGAAATCTGTTCAATGTTTGAAAATTAATGAATGTGATAAAGTCATGAGCCTGGCTAAAGAAGAAAGAGCACATGATCGTGTTAATTAATACAACAGTTGCATCTGATATAATCCACCTTGGCAAGGACAACAACAACAACAACCTCAGATAGATCAGTGATTGACAACTGTAAAATGCCTACAACTGTATCTTATATCTGGGGGAGCTTTTGGAGTCTGGAAACACAACTAGATTGCCTCCTTCCCCTACTGAAGGTCATGTTTGAAATTCTAGGAAGTACAAGGCAGGAAATCAGAAATATAAAATTGGGAAAGTAGAATTACATTTGCCTTTGTGTGGAGATGACACGATACAACTTTCTATGTAAAAATACTAACAAATAGACAATTCAGCTCCTGATATTAGTGAGCGAGTACAGCAAATAGATATTACACAAAGTTAATCTACAAATCCATTTCTTTTCACTGTACTACCAACAAATGCCTAAAATTAAAAATTAAAAACACGAAGTCACGTACAATAGAAAATTTCCTGTATCTTAAAATGATATCATCGGTACAAATTTAGCAGAGTATACACAGGCTTCCTGTGTATACTTAAAAAGGAAACTATAAAACTTTGATGTAGAAAGACAAAGGGAATTAAAGAAATGTAGACTCTCTGTTGAGAGATTATAAAACTAAAACGTTTCTGAATATGTCAGTTCCCAACTCGAACTGTAAATTTAAAACAATGCAAAAATATTTCCAGCAAGTTATTTTGCGCTTGTGGACAAAGTAATTCTCAAGTTTATTGGATCAAAAAATCAGTAATGACACACGAGATTGTGAGGCAAGAGGGTAACAGTTCTGCAACCACCCAACCTCCAGACTCACAGCAGTACCGACAGCTCAGAACCAGAGGAAGGATGGGTGCATGTGTCTATGGAATATTATAGCCAACTGACCTAGTTTGCTTTCTGTTGCTATAATAAACACAAAACTTGGGGAAGACAGGTTTTATTTTATCTTACACTTCCAGGTCATAGTTCATCACTGCAAGAAACCACGACAGAAACTCAAGCAAGAGCAGAGGTAGGAACCATGGCGAATGCCACATACTGGCTTAACTGAGGTTCCCTCTTCCCTTATGTCAATTTGCTGACCAAGATGAGCTACTACAACCACCAGGAGCACAACACACACACACACACACACACATACACACACACACACACAACCCCACACTTTTGACAAAGCAAGGCCACTTGATGGAAGAATAGTTCATTATTAAGTAAATAATTCGAATACATTGGACATCCACATGCAAACTGGAAATGAATCTATAAAAATCTTAGAGCTTTCACCAAAACTAACTAAAAGTGAATAATATACTCAAATGCAAACAGCAGAAGTATAACATTTTGGAAAGAAAATACTAGATAAAATATGTGTGTCTTGGGTTTGTTCATGAGTATTTAGACATAACACCGAAGACATAATGTATTAAAAATTGATGGGTCAGTTTGTTAAAATTAAAAAGAGGTCTACAAAATGTATTTCTAAGTTAATAAAGACACATAGTGAGGCGGAAATATTTGGAAAAGTAGATGATAAAGGCCCTTTTACATAATATGAAGAAGAGTCTTATAACAGTAAGTGAACAGTAGAAGAATGTACACCCAGTTGCACAGTCTAAACATGAAACACACATGACCAGCAATCATGTGAGACATCTTCAAGGCTGTGCAATGAGAGTGAAGTTAAAACAGTGAGTTATTAGAGCTGAGGAGATGGATATACACACAGACAAATACATGCACTCACACAAACACATCCACACACCAATGCGTGCACAGACGAGTGCTTGCACACACTCACACATGCATGTATGTCCATGTACAAGCACACGTGAGTGCGCACACACGCGCGCGCACATGTACATCCATGCACAAGCACAAGCACACATGCACACACACACACACACACACACACACACACACACACACACACACGACCAGTCTGATGTGCTGGCCCTTCCGATGTGACTCTTACACACACAGAACACAACAGATGACAGCAAGTACTAGCAGGATCTGGAACTGCAGAAAAGCACAGCCACATTGGAAGGTCCTTTTGGCAGTTTCTATGAAGCTTATTATCTTGCCAATTAATCCAGAAATTGTGCTCCTAACATTTATGAAATTGATTCGGAAAATTCATAGTTGCACAAAAGTCAACAAAAGGACATTTATAGCAGCCTTATTCATTATCGTCAAAAATTGAAAGTGACCAAGATGCCCCTTTACTGGGTGAAGACCCAAACTTCAGCACGTCCATGAAATGGAACATCGTTCAACATTAAAAAGAAAGTAGGCACTGAGTTTGAAAAGACAAATGAGTGTTTATTTTTTCAGTGCAAAAAAAAAAGTTGTTCTGAGGGAGACTGTGTTCTGTGATTCCAATTATGGATTATGCTGGGAAACAGGAAGCTGTCATTGTGCTAGAGAAACAAGAGATTCCATGACTGGGATATGAGGAACAGGGAGCATGGAGTTATTTTCTATGGTGCAGCAGTGCTGTGACTGAGTTTTTATGTGTCTAGACTCACAGAAGAATTCCTCTCTCTCTCTCTCTCCCTCTCTCTCTCCCTCTCCCTCTCCCTCTCCCTCTCCCTCTCCCTCTCCCTCTCCCTCTCCCTCTCCCTCTCCCTCTCCCCCTACCCCTACCCCTACCCCTACCCCTACCCCTACCCCTACCCCTACCCCTACCCCT
>JANHMN010000003.1:125447425-125465473 GCA_030674055.1 Rhabdomys pumilio
TGATACAGTCTCTTTGTCCTTTGCTACTGCATGCCAGGCTAAGTGACCTGTGTCCTTCCAAAGAGTTTCCTGTCCTCTCCACCAATTTCCTTATGGGGCACTGAAATCACAGATGTATACTAACACACCTAGCTCTATGTGGGTTTCAGAGATTCAAAGTTCCTCAGGCTTGCATGGCAGCTTAAGCGCTGCAGAGTCTTCACCTTTCTGGACAGGAGGTGCAGAGGCTCCTGCCTTGGTGCTGTAGCTGAAAGTGAAGGTCGCAGTAGAAGGTGGCTCATTCCAAGCAACCCACAGAATGATAATTAGCAGCGGAAAAACAAAAGAAAGACAAGGTGCTCTAATCCTTTAACAGGGAGTGTTGCCAAGTTCATTGCCTTCAAAGATTCAAAGAACAGCAAACAATCCTTTGAAAAGAACAGAGGTGCTGCCTTGTCTCAGCTGTGCCTCTCCCAGCAAGCTGGGAAGAGAAGCATTAATCAGTAACCCTCATCACCCTCTCCTTCCATTCTGCGTGGGAGAGAACTGGAGAGCCAGTGTCTGCCCTAGTTAGAAGACCACACTGGAGACATCATTCTGCAGGTAAGGGACTCTTGGCAGCATGGTAAAGGCCCAGTGAGTTTGCTCAACTAAATGGAAACAGTTATTCTCAGCAAGACCTCCAGAGCCAAGTTTTGTTTGTTATTTTTCCTACAGGACCTTAATGTTTTTTTTTTTTCTTTCTTTGCCCTCAAAATGTTTCTTTTTATAATGGTAAATTCTTGCCATGTCTTTAGCTTTTGAGCACCTCTGTTTCATTCTCCCTGTTGGGGTAGTGGCCTCACCCAAAAACCTAGGAAAGCCTCCAGGAGTTCAGGTTATGCATATAACTCTCTTGCCTTTTGGGTCTGGCACCTGAACAAAAGCTCTTCCCTGCAGATGGAAGCTTGTCATTTTACCCACAGGAAGGCTATTTTTCTAAAGACTGTGGCAGCCCTACAAATGGCTTAAATTTGCACAGCAAGAAACTGTACAATCCTGTAAGGCTCAAGAGCCAGTCTCGGCTTCCTTGTCAATTCTCTGTGGAGCAGCACACAGCTCTCTTCCTTGCCAGCGAATGGCTATGAGGGTCTCCCAGCATCCTGAAATTGAACTGAACTGAGAGCTGCAGCAGCTGGACCAGTGCCACCAGAACAGATTGCTCAGGCACTGCTGTGACTCAAGATATCTACCCTATAGAGCCGGACCTTGCCCATTGGGTTGCTGGCTTGAGACAGTGCTACAAGTTGGCCTTGGGTCAGTGGAGTACAATGGCCTCATCTCCTCCATGTCTGGGAATGAGCCCAGTCAGATCAGCAGAGGAGAGAATGAATAACACACTCAAGTTGGCTGAGAGGACTGTGTATCCTTGTCCTCTTTTAGGAAAAAAAATATTGCATGTTTAGTTAGGGCTTATCTTTTCTGTGGCCACGGGACTAGCCAGAATTAGGGGACAGAGAAATGGGACAACAGATATGTGCCTGCTATAGGTGACAGGCAGCTCTGGGAACAGCCCATTGCCAAGCTCCCTGAGCCCCTCACTCTCCTGTCTGCCCTGGGGTTCCTACCATTGCTTCCCTCTCAGACTTCCCCTCTCAACTTAATATGGACCCTGCTCTTCACTCCACTTCCATCTCTAGGATGATCCATCCTGCTTCTGACTCCTGTCTCCCTTTGCTTCAAGGTCATTTACCCAGGAGTTATTGATGTGACTGCCTTCCACTTGTGAGATTCTCAGGGCAATTTTTGCAGGGCTCCTTGGAAGGAGCACCAAGGCCAATGCCCACTATGTCCACTGGTAATACAGAAACCCAGATCCTCAGATGCTCCAGACCTTTAGATTTAAAAATGGCAGTGTGTATGCCTTGAAACCGTCAGGTGTCCTTCCAACTGCCTCCAAATGACTATGTAAAAACTGTGAAAACTGCTAATATATCAGATTGTTCAGAGAATAATGAAGAAAAGAAAGTCTACTCTAGTCCAACACTAAAGCTTTGGTAAGGCAGAACTGTAGAGCAGAAAAAACAACATGAGGCCAAGCAGACTAAAGTAACCAGAAGTGCAGAGACTCCTGCCTCTGCATGCATTCCTGCAGGGTCCTGTGTTACTTGGCAAGTGACTGCATTGTCTCTTACTTCGGAATTATCCATGGACAACCCGAAGGAACAGCATTAGTGTCCTAAAAGAACCACAATCAGACAAGGGGTGATAGGTCAGATTGGGTGCACAGACTGTAAGGCTTTTGTTTTGTTGTCCCCAAGGGCAGAATATATCTTAGTTTTTAATCCCAGGGGAGTTCCGTCACTTCCCTTGCATAGGATTCCCTTTTCTAGCCCTTCCCACACAGATTCCTTCCTAAATTATACAGGGATAATGACCTTTATAGAGTGGGCTGGAATCATATTTAAAGCATAGTGACACAGCAATAGTGTGTGTGTGTGTGTGTGTGTGTGTGTGTGTGTGTGTGTGTGTGCGCGTGCGTCTTGGAAAGGCATCAGACACTCACATGAAGGAGCCAGCCTGAGGGATGCTGAGGGCTCAAGGGCTTGCATGCTGGAAGAGAATTTGTGTGTGTGACCAGTTTTAAAATCTGTAAGTCATGCTGTCTACTCGGCAAGTGGTGGCCCTGAGAGAGTAATCTAAGCACTACACTCCCAAACATGAATGTGACCTGATTTCCAAAGGGACCTTTGGTGATGAAATTAGGTGAAGTTTCTCATAAAAAGAAGAGAAAGCCACACAGGAAGAACCCCCTGAGGCCTGAAACAGATACTGGAGTGATGGTCCAGCTAAGGAGCCACCAGGAACTGGGCAAGGCCTGGATAGGCAGACCTTCCTGGGGATCTCTAGCAAGACCTCTGCCCACTCACTTCATGCTACTGCCTTCAGAGCCATAAGAGAGGACGTTGATGATGTTGTCACCTACCCTGTGTGTGGCTACAATGACCCAGGGGAGACAAACAGAGGTTTTAGGCCGTAGTCCTGTGATGATGTTTTCCAACATGTACTGGTATATTCATTTCACTCAAAGACCTGTGTCTAGGCTCTGGGGAGGAACCCCATGCCACAGAAAACACTCAGCTCTGTGCCCAGCATATCCACAAAGTCGCTTAGAACCAGAGTCCTTCATGTGATAAGAATTCCCCTGTGAAGCAAGGTTCAAATCCCTAGCTTGGAGGAGCTCCACGCCTTTGTTCTTGCTTTGAATTTTCCCAGCCCTTGTCAATTACCTATGCAAATCAGTTTGCATCTTGTTGGCATGTTTTCCTTCCTGTAGAAAAATGTGTAAATCTCCCCGTGTGGGAGGCTGGAGGCAGAGCCATGACAGAAGAATACTAGCTACTTGCTTGAAATTCACCTTCGAGGACTAGAATCCACAAAGAGCGGAGTGACTCCCAACAGAGGGTCTTGGAAGAAAAGCGAAGCGTCCCTGTCAATCTGCAGCTTGTCAGTAAATGGTGCAAAGCTATTTCTGCGATGAAGGATGGCAGTAACTCAGAGCGCTGACACCCGTAAATACTGCTGAAATTGCTTTTCTCAATCATGTACTTCCAAATAGGCATGAAGAGACTCAATTTCTACACAGGTCAGCTTTGAGTAGATGAGGAATATTGCCCTCCTATGTCCTGCCTCTGGGCACAACAGGAAACCCTCCTACCACACCTGGAGGTACAAGGAACTCAGTCACCACTGACTTCCACCTCCTAACACCATGCGAGGACTGAAAGCCATTTCTGGTTTCTCAACAGAGACTAGAAAGACTTTCTTGTCCTCTGTTCCTGATAGCTGTCACTTGTTTTGGAAAATTTGGGGACCGGGAGACAATTATTGCTTTTCTATTGTTTTGGGGTCTTTTTCAGATCTGTCCTATTGCTCGCCTAAGTTCCTGAGACTTGCAGTCAAGAAGTTGGCACTCTTAACAATGTTGGCATCACCTATTCATTTCATTCAATAGATGTTTACAGAGTATATGAAAGTTCTATCCATTCATCCATCTACCCACCCATCCATCCATCATCCATCCACCTATCATTCATTGAGCCATCCATCTATCCATCCAGTCATCATTCCATTCATCTACTTACCCGTACAACATCTATCCCTCCATTCATCTGCCCACCCATTTATCCATCATTCATTCATCTATCCACACATTTCCTAACCATACATTCATCATCTGCCTACCCATTCATCTACCCCTCATCAACCATACATCCATACATCCGTACATACACTCATTCATTCATCGATCACTCAATAGTCCATCATTTATCCAATCACTCATACATTATCCATCATCCACATACATTATCATTCATCCACCCACCCGCTCACCCATTCATCATCCATCCATTTATTCACCTATTATCCATCCTTCCATTCATATACATATCCACCCATCATTCATCCATTCATGTACCCATCATTTATCACATTTGCTCATTCTCTCAACAAATGCTTCTTATTATATACACTGTATTTTACACAGTGCTCCTTCAAGACCTTTGAATAATTTTCTGACAATGCTTCCACCTGTTCTTTGTCTACTTGGAATCTCCTCCACAAGACTTCAAGTCCCCAGTTTTTCTACGGCACCCCTCATGTCTCAATAGCAAAGAGAGAGACATCAGATATAAGTAAGGGACAGTGTAAGAACAAGATGAAGATACGAATACAGATCTGAAGCAGCAGGCAGGCAGATACTGAACTCTCCTCTTATTTGCAACAAGTCATGGGCTTCTGTGACTCACAAAAGTGAAGGATGGTTCTCAGTCTTGTGTGTCCTGTGCAGGGGATGACTTGGGGTCATGCAGATCACCCATCCATCACTTGAGTGATTCTATCCACTCTACTGTCTCCATAGTCCACACTTAGATTTGACTCCACAGTTAAGAAATCAGTTCCTTTCTTACCTGTCTGTGCTGGTATCCTGCAGTGTCTGTTGCTACTCATTGTAGGCTTCCTGTCTCAAAATAGTATATTAAATTATATATATATGTATATATATAGTTGTGTGGGCCATGGGTGCCTACATGGGTTTCAATGGCATAAAATCAAGTTATCTTGATTCTTGACTGTGAAAAAAGATAAAGAGACCCAGTATGTAGAAGCAGAGATGAGGGAGGGGCCCTAATAACAACTTCACAGACATATGAGAGGCTAGCTGGGAAGGAGGGGCAACAGAGGATGTGGGGAAAAAGAGAAGAAGCAAGGAGTCTGGTGGGGAAGATGGAGCCTGTATTGAGTATGCACCAGAGGCAGATCCCACATGTAGGTCTCAAGAAGTAAGATGAAGCAAATATGGTGGCAATGAAATGGTTCTCTAGGAAGGCACCTCCCCGATGGACCAGCTGCAATGCCAGTGTGTGCTGGGGTCCCATACATCACCTCTTAGTCTTTATGAGTTACTAAGAGGCAACATTGGTAACCATTCATCCAGTGGGGAGAAGCTTCCTGGGTAATGTGATTCTGCCAGTCCTGCCTTGTGCTTAGACTTGAGCCTCAAGTCCATGCCAGCTTTCTGACTACTCCTACTTTGGCCACCTTCCCCCACACTTCCTACCACCTTTCCCAACATCCTCATCTTCCAGAGCTTCTCCCATTTTGACATCTCTGTCCAATGCTAACGTCTGGACCAAGTGACCTGACCAGAACAGAAACCTCCAGCCAGAGGAGGTTCCACCTCACCACTGGAATCAAGTTCACAGACAAGTGGGGAAGGTTTGGGGTGGCTTTGGAGAAGATGGTGGCAGGACAGGATGACACCCATACTTTTCTCTGGCATCCTGTCAGGGAGACAGCTCTTGGGGCATTACAGCATTACACACGTGGTCTCCTTCTCAGACAGGAACGGTTTCTGTGTTTCCTTTGACACAAACTAATGTACATTTCATGGTGTTCTTTAAATGTGAAGAGACATTTTTAAAAGTTGCAGACTGCATTAATTTTCAAACAAATCTCCCATGTTACATTTGTCTCTGAGGCAAATGAAATGTCAAGCAGTGCTGTGCATGTGACACCCAGACAGTAAAATCCACAGGCTCTTGTGACTGTCACCTCCCCTTTACCTATTTTCTTACAGAGAACTCTGAGGGTGTGGCTGAGATAGAGCATTGTAGGCAAGACCTTTGTGATCCACCAGACTCTTAATGCACCCACTGACCTCCTGAGTGGGACATACCACGGGCTCGGTGCGTACAGCTGTCAGCAATGCTGGCAGTTACTGTGCTGCCCTGCTTCAGCATTTGTCTGTTTCCATTCCTTCCGCCTGCAGCACCTCTTTTCATAACTTAGATCAAAGCTTCTTCTGGAAACCGTTGAGAACTGGCACAGCTGACAAGCCTCTGGAACTGCTTGACTTATTTTCTCAAAATGTAAAGCTGTGTATGAAACTGAGGCTTGTGTGTGGTGAGCTATCCCCTGGGACAATCCCTCCTGGGTCTTTCTCCTCATTATTGTGTGTGATTTAAAGATTTCCAAAGAGTTGATGGTTTTTAAAGCAGATTATCTTTGTATAGATCCTCAGACTTATGGCAAAGAACTTCAAGTTTGCAAGGCCCAGATGTGATTTAGTAGGCCATTTGGGCTATACCTAGAGTTCCTTATAAACTATGTCTTTATTCTTCAATTTGATAAAGAAACTCCACCCATCAGCAAGTACAGGGAGAGTTCTCACAGTGAAAAACATCACACACACAAGAGGCCTCCTGATATTCCTCTGAGAAATGAGACTGTGCTTGCCCACAAAGCAGCCATTTCCATATTTGCTTTGTATTTCCATGACTCAGAAGCCTGTGTCCATGTGGCTAGTTGTTGACTTATTTATCACAGTAGTACTTGTGTTCATAATGGACATGTCATCTAAACTGTTAAAAAAAATAGAACACACACACACACACACACACACACACACACACACACACACACCAGTGATCTAGGTGAGCAAGCTGGATCTTTAAAAACAAAGGAGGGAATTTCTTGAAATAAATAATAGATGCCATGGTATATTCTCAGGCAGATCTGGGCAACAGTATAATTGATGGGTTTCAGTATCTTAGCATTGTGAGTGTCAGAGCACAGGGACCATAGAGTTCTTGAGTATAATACCTTGTTCTAGGGTTGAAGACAGTCAGCCTCAGGGAGATAAGCCACAAGCTCAGATCTTAGCATGGCATGGTACCTAGTTCTAGAGCCTGATACCTGGTCCATTGTGTTCTGCATAATGTCTTGTTTCCATGGTGAAGTCTCTTGCTCTGCAAGTGAGCATCACAGGGTCACAGTGTGTGAGAGAATCACCAGGTGATTCCTCCTGGGTAAAGAGGCTGCTTCATTAGCCTCCATCCTAGGGAACTTGAAATAGACTTTCGTCCTGTTCCCAGAGGAGGCCTCCTTATTTTTGTTCTCTGAGGATGAGGCAGGACCTGAAGTAAAAAGCATCAGGGTCATCCCTTGAGTTTGTCCAGTCTGAGAAGAGAGTTTTCTTTTATTTTACAGTTGCTGCTTCCTCCCAGAGTAGGGTGAGTGCCTTCATAATGTGTCCTAATGCCATCTTGACAGTTGTCAATTGCTGAGACCAGGTCAATGGCATCATCTACCTGAGTCAAAGCCAACAAATGCCCAGGGCTATGCACTCTAGAAGCTGTTCTGGTCACTCACACTGTGAACTCTCTCAATGCAGCCTCTAAGACAAGCATTAGGACCCCAAGTATGCAGTTAGAACCCTAGGCATGCACTTCTAGATGAATCAAGTTGGCCAGCTTGGGTGCCTTACCTCAAATGTATACTTCTCCACCCCCCACTGCTTCTTATCTTTTGTCAAAGTCTCAAAGACCATGTGGCATGGCTCTTCTGGTGCCTGCCACACACAGCCTCTATTCCCCAAGAAAGGTCACAGCACAGAGCCCATGAACATCTTCTTTTCTGCAAGGCTGCAGAGCACAATAAATAACACAAGGCCACTAAGAGTGAAGACAGAATAACCAGAAACATGAAGTTTAAAAGAGCTATGATTCATTCGACTGAAAATGTAGAGAAATGGATGAGAGTTTCAGCAGACACTTAGAATTCCTAAAAGACCATAAATAGGAATTCTAGAGCTAAAATTGCTATGAATTGAATTAATAATTTAACAAATGAGTTTAATGGGATGTTAGGCCCATTGGAATAAAAAATGAGAGAATTATGATAATTCACGGGGAAGTGTCTACAGGGACACCTGGAGAAGTGATGGTAACTGAGTGATGAAATACAGGGGTTGTGGGGACAGTAGCAGGGCCTATACCAAATGTGGCGGGCAGGGGAGGCAGCATCTGACATATGCCAATCAAGGCATATGTCATCTTTCAACTTCAGGTGCCATAACAAATTAACCCAGCCTAGGTGTTGTAAACAAAGACACTCATCGTTCTAGAAGTCGAGGGTCAAATGTGAAAAGTATCCAATGATTCTCCTTCTAAGGATGAAGGTCAGGGCTCCACACTCGGACTTTATCCAATTCCCACTACCTTCTTCAAAGACCCACCTACAAATGTAATCACAAAGGATGGGTCTTCTACACACGAATTTTAGGGGACACAGGTTGATCTTTAACAAATGGCTGCAAACCAACTAAAGACTTCACGTTGCACAATGAAGTCCTTCTCACAACCCCAAAGAAGGAAGAATATAAGAAACTCACCTGACCTTGTGCCCTAATATCTGAAAACCAAAGTCACAGAAGAGTCTTAAAAGTAACCAGAGTGGGAAGTAAAATAAATACTATCTTCAGAGAGGCAGCAGCAGACAGGAGACCTAGCATCTGCACAGACAGGCATCCAGAAGGTCAAGACATGATATTCTTTGGGGAAGGTTTCATTTAGAAGTAATTTAAAAGATGAAAACAAGAAGAGTAGTTGCCCCTGTGCAGAATTCACCCCAACTTACCCACTGTCTCCATGTCACCTGCCTATCTGTGTGCTGTCTCTTCTCAATGGTCATTCACAGCTCAAGTTATATAGACAATATTTTCAAAATTGGTCAATTTAATATTGATCCACACTGCTACCTAACCCCAAGTCCTTTCTGGAAACACCTCAGCTGTGCCAGTAATTTTCTTCCCATCTGTCTTCCAGGAGCCCGGGATTCCAGCAAGGGTCTGTCCCATTTGGCCTTTTTTATCTGTTTTATCCCCCATGATTTTGGTATCTTTGATCACTCTGGGGGGGGGGGGGAAGCAGAATTTAATATGGCATTCCATCAATAATTCTTCATAATAATATTGTGATCGTGAACTTTCAGAGAGGGCCTGCTTGTACTGGAGCACTATTTTAAGGCAGGAGCACTCTCTTGATCGCTTCACAGCCCCTTCTTTCCCACTAGGAGTACATGGAAAGATGCTTCTCATCTGCACAGTCCGGGAATCCAAGAGAGTCTGCACTGTAGTGTAAACCCACAAGGCCAGGAAAACAATCACAAACAAGAGTCCGGTGTTTGTTTGTGTTTTTTCTTTGTCTTTGTAATTGCTCTACACAGCCAAACCTGTTGTTTACAGGTTTCTTAGTCCACTGTTCTCCTTCTGTGTTCCTACATTATTTAACTGGAATACAGTTGATCAGGAGAGGTCCTAGGTAGATAAAATCCTAACAAGATTTCAAAATTCAAAGCTGTCCAAGAAGTGACACTCAGACAAGTGTCATCCATTGACAAGTCACCTGTCCCAACCACATTCATCAGTTTTTGACCTAGTCTCTCAACATTTCTTTGTGAGAAAGGACCAATGGATGTATTCATTTCTCTTTCCCTGTTGTATCTGATGCCCTGTCATTTGCATTTCCACTAACAGAACATCCAGTTAATATTAGCAATCTCCTTCAACGTGTGTGTGTACATTGTATGTATGTATGCACATGTGCCCACACACACGCACATGCGTGTGTGATTAAAGTGAGATTCACAGATGTAGACTTACTTGTACACATTGAGTACATGGTTCGTAGGTTAGACGCTCCTCATTGGCGCATATATCCTCATGGGTGATACCAGCCACCTCCCAGCCAGCGGTGCAAATGCTCATTTCCCTTGTCTGCTCATCTGGAAGGAAGGCAAATGTTTTTGATTTTGAACTCTGAGTGGGAACTGGTCTCTCTGGGCACTGCTTTTAGTACTCCTATGAAGCAGAGCGAACTGTTTCCTGCTATCTTTACCAGGTCTAACTGTTCACGTTTCAGAGAGATAGGGGTTCTTTTCCTTCTTTTGTGCTCAGATGTGTTTGTTTGTTTTGCTTTGCTTTATCTTCAGCAGGGGACTGTCTTCCAGTCTCCTCTCTGGCCTGCAGCATAGCCCCTGGGAAGTAGTCAGGGGGGTTTCCCGCTTCCCGGTCAGGTGCTCAGTAACTTTGTGACTTCTTTAGAAATCATTTTGCTTAAACTTTCTGCTTCTAACAGGAGATTGCCAAAGACTTTCTACTGTCTGATCTGTTCTAGGTTTTAAATCTAGTTGCATAGGGTTTCATAAATAATACTCTATGATGCTTCCGAATTGTAACAGTCTGAACACTTGCAATTTCACCGTTCTCTCTACCCACTCCCCTTTTCCCTACCCTCTCCTCTCTCTGTCTCTCTTTCTATATCTCTGTCTCTGTTTCTCTCTCTTTCTCTCTCTCCCTCTGTCTCCTTCTCTTTCTTTTTTTCTGTGTTAGAGTTTCCTCTTCCCACTGTTTGATCAAGTCAGCTAGTTGCTTATCTACTTTGAATTTCTGGGATGGGACAGCCCACAGTATTTTATTATTAATGAAGTTCTGCTCTTTTTCTATTTTCTAGTGCATTAATTCCTGTTTTTATTTTTATTGATTGCTTCTTAATGCTTTATTTTGCTTTTATTGTTCTTTAGATTTCTCCATTTATTGTTATTGAAACTGGTAGAGACATTTAAAGCTACAGGCTGTTCTCTTATTAATGCTTCTCATGACTTCCTTACCACCAGAAATTTTTTTTTTAAAAAGTAATGCCGTGATTTTGATTTGCATGTCTTCTTCATCTAAGAATGATTTAATGGAAGACGTTTTGTTTAATTCTAAGCTTGAGACTAGAGAAATGGCTTAGCATGTAAAATGTTGGCTGTGCAAATGTGAGAAGCTGAGTTCAGATACCTCGGACCTATAGCAGCGGTACTCCTGAAATCACAGTGTTCCTAATGGGAAGAGGAACCAGGAAAATCAGAGCCAGACTGGCTGGTGCATGCAGGAGACAAGAGAGCCTGTCACAAACAACGTGGAAGGTGAAGACTGGCACTCAAGGTTGTCCTCAGACTGCCACGTGTACACTATGACACAGTCACACAGCCACATAGCCACACAGCCACACAGTCACACAGCCACGCGCACGCGCGCGCGCGCACACACACACACACACACACACACACACACACATACAAATAAAATGTTCAAGCCCATTTGTTTTGGACATTGTTGGCCATTGTGTCGACGGACTATGCTGGTGCTTTACTTTTGACTCAGTAAGCAATGAGGTCTTGTGGGTTTCTAATACACTCTAGGGAAGAAGCTGTATTCCTGGTTTTGAGGAGTAAATTTTAAACTGTCAAATAAGATCTGCCTCACTAGTCACATGGCTGACATCTGGCTCCTGGCCCATTTATGGCCACTCTTCTTACACATACTCACAGGTGTCACTTCCTCCTGGTGACCTGTGCTTCTGGCATGGAAATATGTCCTTCTCTAGACTGTTCTCATGTTCATTCATAGCCCCTAGCTTCTAGCTGTCACCAGTCAGGCACCCTTAGCCTTTCCTCAGCATTCAAGGCTTTATGCTTTTAGCCATGCTCTATACCTGTCCAAATCTGCTCTCAACGGAAAACAATTTTCTTTTCAGAGGTCAGTGGAATTCTCCTGCAGACCTACTTGGCTATATTTGGTCTTCCTGCAACTGTGATGTGTCATGTAGGGTTGCAGGAGTCTGCCATGCATGCCTGGTGTTTTCTCCTCCCCTGGTCTTCTCCTTATTCACATATGTTAGCATTTTGCTTCAGCGGTTCTTTGGTACTTACACCTTTTTAAATTCCTTCAGACTTTTGTGTTCTTATTTTGCCTGTTGCTGTTTCACAATGTTTTAGTTTTGTCCTCGACAGTCACCTGTACAGCATCTCAGATTCAATATACTTATTTTCCTCTCCCTTTCTCTTGGTTTTATGCACCTTTTAAGCTTTAATACTTTTATGTTGTCAAACTCTATAAGGCACACACACCTTCTACTTTTATGCCCGCCTCTATTTTAGCTTTAAATATTCAGTTAAATATATAAACCCGTCACCATCTGTCTTGTCTTTCTGCCTGAGGTTTCTCAGGCATCTTGCAAGTGGAGTTGAAGAAGCTCACCTTTTAAAGATCCCATAGGATGGCTCATGAGAGCAGCATGCTGTGTGGTCTTAGAGGTCAAGCTCTTATTCGGAAGAGCAGGGGCCTAGTGTGGTGGGGTAGCACTTCCTGGCAACACATACAGATCTAACTTTTGGTCTCCAACCCTACAGAAACTAAATAGATGAAAAAAAAAAGTTCTTCTTGAGGCACGACACTAGATTACTTTAGCTAGCAATGACAACCTGGGTGGATTCGTTGCTTTTCTCATTGCTGTGACAATATACCTGACAAAAGCAATTTAGAGAAGGATTTATTTTGGTTCATGATTTGAGAGGTCTATCTGTCATGGCAGGAGTGTCATGGTGGCAAGAGCATGGAGCAGCTGGGATGTTGTCTCAGCAGTCGGGAAGAAAAGAGGGATGGATGGAGTCCTAGCTTGCCTTCCTTTCTTTTTATTCTATCCAAGGCCTTTTTTTTTTTGTGCCCCAGCCCGTGGGTAGTGAGTTTCATCCTCATCCATGGGGAGTTGCCCTCCTTGGTTAAACACTCTCATGATTACACACACGCCACAGGGTTTGTTTCCTAAGCAGTTCTGCAGCTAGCCGAACTAGTGGCAGTGAGGAATGGCAGTGAGGATGGCCCCCCCGTGTTCTACCTTGCTCTCAGCTAATGTTAGGGTCAGATTTGCCTATTGTCTGATGGCAGAGCTGATGCTCCTCTGTGCTTCTCATCCCTGCAGCCAATTTTGATGTTTGCTTTGTGGCCGTAAGGATGTTTGTCTTTACTGTTTGATGTCTAGTTGTTTTCTGGGCTAAGATCTTAAGATCCATTAGTTTTCCAGTGACCAGAGCCATTTTTATTTTCTGAAAAATTCATTAAGGTAGGCTTTGTCACTTGTTTTCCTTAGAAGAGGCCAATGACATGCCTCGAATTTCACTTCTGTTTCTGTAAGACACTTTAACCACTGTTCCTTGGCCCTGTTTATGTCTTCTCTCTCCTTTTCCTCCTAGTTATTTTTCTATCTTTCTTTTGTACAATATTTACTAAATCTCTATTCAAATATATCCCCTCAGGCAGCTTGGGAGTTTGTCTCTATTTCTGATATGATAGTACTTTATACTTCTTTTTTCTTCTGAGTTCAAAAAAGTTCTCATTCAGCTTTTTGCCTCTTTCCCATTTTGTTTATTCTTTATCTTAATTTTTGAAATGTCTGATACCCTGAAGTGCTTGTATGAAGGTATTAATTCTCCTTGGAGAATTGTGTTATTTTGTTCTATTTCTGTTTCCTTCTTGTGGGTGGATTTGCCAGCAGAGTGCTTTGATTTAGACTTTCTGCTTATTCTCACATTTGCTTTGTGGAGGCGAAGACTCTTCCTATTACTCGTGCTGAGGTCACTTGGAGGGTGTTATGAACTTGTGGGTTAAGATCAGCTTTTGTCACCATAGCAAAGGAATAGTTGCTGATGTATTTGTGGGAATGGGCAGAGGGTTGGAAAGACTGTGTGCTTCAGTATTTGCAATTCATTTTTGTTAAGGACTCTAAATTTTTCATTTAGTCTTTTCCTCTTCTCCATCTATATCACTTACTTTACTCAATGGCATGATAAAATGCCTTCCACAAAGCAATCCTAAGTAGGAAGGGGGAGAGAGTGGCTCATACTTTTAAGAGATACAGTCCATACAGTCCATCATGGTGGGTAGACATAGCAGTGGGAGTGTGAGGCAACTATCCACATTGTGTCTATAGTTAGAAGCCAGAGAGAAAGGGAGGGAGGGAGGGAGGGAGGGAGGGAGAGAGAGAGATGTGTCCTGGTGCTCAGTTGTCAGCTTGCAAATTTGTTTTTTATTCAATCTAAGACTCCACCTATGAGATAATAGCGCCCATACCCTAAGTAAGTTTTCCCTCTCTGTTAAACATCTCTGAAAAAGTCCTCACAGACTCAGAGATGTGTCTCTTAGATGAGTCTAAACCCTGTCAAGCTGACAATGGAGATGAACCACCACACCCTGTCTCCGTGAGCATCTTCTTGCCATCGTCTTGCACCTCTTACCCCACAGCAGTGTCTTGGTCTCACTCTGGACTTGAGGGTCTCTAGTGATCTGAGGAGATCATTTGGGAATGGTCACATCCTTAGATGAACTTTCAGCTTTTACGTGACTAACCTTAGGACCATTCTGGGCTTCTGGTTTCCTTCCCTCTTCTATGCCTCTATTCAAATTCTACTTGACTTCCACTTATGCTTCAGAGGCACAAAACAGAGCCAAGCAAAACCTCCCTCCACTACAATAGTCATTATCATTTTTAATCTTTAAAAAATAATTGTGTGCCTGTGGTGTATGTTTGATGTTTTGTGTATGTGTGAAAGTGGGGTCAGGAGTCCTGTGTGCATGCCTGTGTAGACACTAGAGGTGGCTGTTGGGTGTCTTCATTTATTGCTTTCTGTTATGTCTTTCTGAGACAGGGTCCTCACCAAACCCAAAGCTCACTAGCTGGCTAGGCTGATGGCTAGAGAACCCACAGGGTCTCTCTGTTTCCTTTACCCCTGTTGCTAGGGTTACAGGATAATACTACCATGCCCAGTTATGAGTGCAGTAGGCATAAACTCAGGTCCTCTTGCTTATGTGGTAGACACTTTACCGACTAAGATGTGCCCCTCCAACAAACTAGCATCCTGTGATTAACTTTATGTGGAAGTTTCACATAATTTGAAGTCTGTGGTGCTTTTTGTATGTTTGCTAAATGGCAACATGATCTCTCTCTTTTTTTTTTTCTGAAGGTGTGCAGAAAGATTTGAAACTAACATCCAGTCTAGCACACTCACAGCTAGCTGGAAATGCTACAAGGACACCTGCATTAAAGACAGGCTTCTGGCCTGAACATTCCAGGTCAAGGGTAGGAAGCTAGAAGCATTATAGACATCATAGAGAAAGAAGAGAGCATATTTCAGCATATTTACATGGTGGCACTTGATTTGGAGCACGAGTGATAAACAACGGACCATCAGCAGCTAGAAGGTAGACGCTTCCAACACTGGGCCTTGAAGCTAAATACAAAGCAATGCCAACATGGTACTCTCTATATATAAACAAAATGGTAGGACAGAAAAAACTGATGTGTGGTCATATAAAAAAGAAAATGGTCTTCTTCAGGCTGAGGTGGTGGCTGGGGAAGCCAGAAACCTCTAGGTTTGAAAAATATTTGAGGGCAGCAGACATGATGCTTATCTTGATTGACAAGGTAGTTGCATGGATGGATGCTTTGTTAATGCTAGTCACTGAGGTGAGGTGTACCTTATCATACAAAATCTCAGCTCGAGATTGGTTTGACAAAAAAGGCAAAGATAGATGGGTGAGATGGTTCTGTAAGTAAAGGTGCTTGCTGCCAAGCTGATGGGATGAGTTTGATTCCTGGAACCCACGGGGAGAGGCGACAACTTACTCTCTCAAGTTTTCCTCTGACCTCTACACATATGCCAGGGCACATGTATAACACGCACCCAACAAACACTCAAAATTAAACAAATAAAATGTCAATATTTTTTTTAAGAAGGCCAATATGTCTTCAGAAAACTCCAAAGCTAGGAGTATTCAGGGAGTCTTATCCGAGATGTGACCCTGGGTCTAGAGAAAAGAGATGAGGTGCCTCAATTTAGGACTTAGCTCTCTTAATCAAGAGGATTTACAAGCCCACACTAGAGATTCCAGGACACACATCCTCATCTCCAATGGATACTCTTACTGAGGGGATCTTCCCCAGAATGGAGTGTTTTCCTGAAGGCAGCTGTGGCATAAGCTAGGTCCCTCAAGACCAACCTTCAGTCTTCACCATCTGGATTATAGAGAGTCTTCCACTGAAAGGAAATGTACAGAGAAGATGATTCAGACACCTGCAATTGTTTTAACTCGCTGGTCACTTTTCTGCTAACAAAGCAGACAGTAGGAAGTGATCTTCAAAGCATTTCTGAATGTAAACGTGGCAGAGACTGTTAAAGGGTAGGGAAGAAACCAGAAACACCTCCACATATCCTGAAATATTTATCTTACTGCTGAATTTTGGAAGCCAAGAGATAAATAAAAATGGAGTTTCCCAGCATGAGACATCTGTGGGATGGAAGCTCCATGGTGAGCACCAATCCTTCTGCCTACAGCTCTGATAAGAAGGATAAGAAGCCGTGAGAGAGTCTCAGACCACGAGCTGGTGTGTTTATCAACCCTGACAGTAACAATCAGAATGCCTATACCACCAGTAGTCAGTAAATGAGAGCAGGCAAAACGCCATGCCTCTAAATCTCTCCTTCCAGAAGCATGAGTATCTCATCTCTGAGTTAAACTTTAACACAGGCAGGGAGGCTTGGTTTATCAGGTCTCTGACTTTAAACCTCAGAAGGCTCCATTGTGAGTCAAACAATAAAGAATGCAGATGCCTACCTAAAGTTCAACATGCTCCTAGGTCTCATCACTTTCCTGCTTGATTTGACTGAAGATAAGCTTAAAACATGTATAACACAGAGCTGTACTTACTCTCATGTCCATCATTCCTAGTCCATCTGTCCGTAGGAAGAAAAACCTATATTAGTGTTAATATTGATAGAGGTTGTCATTAGGAAGTGGGATTGGCATCATTATTCTTAAAAGTTTGCATGTAGGTCCCCAGCTTCACATCAGCACTAGTGTTCTTCTTTCTCAGAATCCTGGGGTTGTACTCAACTAAACAAAGGTGGAGTGTACAGGCTCCCTGCCTGTGTTAAAGATTTTTACCTGCAAACACAAGGGATACACAAATGACTGGGCTTATGGGAATGCAGCTAAACTGGCATGGCGTTATAGCCAGAGGCTGTGTAGGAGACACAGCCATATGGCAGATAGCATTGATGTCTCAAGAAAACATGAGAAGATGCTAGAGTGGTATCACTGACACTTTGAACTTAGAAGGTGAGTTCCCAGAGAGCTGGACCCCGGGTATGAGGTTACTGCATGGCTAGTGCTGGTCCTGGAGCTGGAGGCTGTGTAGAAAGAGATACTGCAATGTTGTCAAACTCAAACTATTCATCTACAAGATGGTTTCCTCCAGCACGGTAAAGTGAGGTATCTAAGGATGTATCAATAGGAACTGCAGATAGAATAATCAACCAGAAGCAAATGAGTAGAAAGCTCAAGAGCCAGCCTTGTCCTCACCAACCAGGCATCTTGAACCAGCAATTCTTTCAGTTGACTCAAGAGAGCCTGGCAAAGTTCTACTCACCCCTCTGACAGAGGACCAGTAATGAACCACAGTGGTGACAGTGGCATGGCTCTAGCCCACTCTGGCCTTTGGGTAGGAGCTGGGTTCCTGAACACATCTCTTCATACAGAAGCTTTCAGATGGCACAGGAAAAAGTTCTTTTCTTACCTAGCAATGTGCAGACTTTCTTTATTATTCAAAGGTGACCTCATTCTCTCCCCAAAGTAGAGGGTCCTTTCTTACTGCTATCTGTCCATCAGACTCAGATATAAATCCTAAACTTGCAGGGTCCTCAAAACTAGGAAAGATAATCTTCAGGGAGACTTAGGAAAGACAAGCAGTAGGAGGTGAGAATAGAGATGCCACACAGAGAGAAGGAACAGAGCAGGAGGCAGAGCTGCAGAATCTCTCTCTCTCTCTCTCTCTCTCTCTCTCTCTCTCTCTCTCTCTCTCTCTCTCT
>JANHMN010000003.1:125465877-125509027 GCA_030674055.1 Rhabdomys pumilio
GAGAGAGAGAGAGAGAGAGAGAGAGAGAGAGAGAGAGAGAGAATAGGGGCTGGGTTTCTTCCACTGCTCAGAGCTCAGGAGCAAGGACTAAAGGATTTAAAACTCTTAAGTGAAGGGGGTTCGCCCATGCCCTCCAGGAGGTCCAAGCTCTTGAAATTCTTGTTTTGCTAATCATACAATGAAAGGAAGAAGGATGGAAGAAGGGAAAGAGGAAGGGAAGAAAGAAGGAAGGAAGGAAGGAAGGAAGGAAGGAAGGAAGGAAGGGATGAACAAGAGAGAACACATTGTTTCTTTCAGCTGCAAACACAAGTGATAAATGACTGGACTTAAGATGTTCATGAGGAAAAGGTCCAGGTGAACATTGGCTGAGGCCCCAGGAGTCACATGTGACTCCCAGACTGTTATTGCTTGGTCCTTCACTATTGGAAATGTGGAGAACTGTCCATCTGAACAACATTTCTTTCCCCGTAAATGGTACTGTGGGAGTGAAGGCGCGCTCAGCAGGAGAGCTCCTTGCAATCTGCTCCATCTATCTGTGCAGTGCTTATGCTGGATTCTAGCTGTGGGAGTTGGCCTGTTTCATAAACATAGCCCACGTTCTGTTTATGCGTGGTTCATGGTAGAAAGTTCTGTGACCAGAAACAAAGTATCCTCAAAGCATCCCAAGTTTACGGTCAAGTTGATAGTCCACTTAGTATTCTGTCTTTATCTTGAGTAACAGTCAGTGCTTCTCAGTTGCATGGAGGACAGGAAGCATGCACTCCCTGGATGCCAACAGATACACTGACACAAGGTGTTTGCAGAAGTGGGAGCAGCACACAGCACTGTTAGTGAACACAAGGTGGCTCATGCTCTATTGTGGAGTGTCTCCAGACAAATATAAAAAACATGTGAGTAGAAGGTCAGAGCTGAACAAAGGCTCAGTGATAAAGAGTGTTTACATATTTTCTAGAGGATATGAGTTTAATTCCCAGCACCCACATTGGACAGCTCATAACTGCGTGTAACTCCAGTTCTAGGGGATCTGACACCCTCTTTCGGTCTCCTCAGACACTGCACTCACGTGGTATACACTCAGACAGACACTACACATAAGGAACCCAAAATTTAAAGTGCCGTTTTTAAAAGAAAGGTCTGGTCTTGCTTTGGGGGTCTAGTAATATCACCCAGGATGAATTGAAAATGAAAATTTCAACAGGAATGAAGTCAGAGAATTGCATTTCTGCTCTCCTTTGTTTTCAAAGCTCAGAAGCCAAGGCTTTGTGGACTGAGGAGAAACAGCTGTGAAAAAAATGTTCTCTACACGCAAAACCTGCTTGCAGCCCTGCGTGCGTGCTGTTACTGGGCTGCACAGGAAGAATAATTATACAGCTTCTTCAAACCCTAGTCAGTAAATATAGTTAATCCCCTTTACTTCAGAATGCAACCATTCAGGGTCATGAAGGTCAACTCTAGCCTCATCAGTCAGGACTAAGTTACACTTGTGCCTGTGTATGTATGGGAAGGAGTTTGCAGAAGCCACATAGGCCGTGTTAGCGCCTGGGGTGGAGGACTCAGTGAGGCTCAACTAGGTTTGTCTCCAGTTGTGATCCTCAGTCCCTTGGGATTATGGAAACTGACAGCACGAGAACCCCGAGGGAGAACAACTATCTTCTTGATGGTGTGAACGCATATGAATTGGGTGGAAACTGCACTTGAACTTTGTAGACTTGATCTTTTCCTAAGCTAGCAATGTGTGCTAAAGTACTCTCTCATGTTTTTAATTAATGTTGTAAGACCTCATTCACAGTAATTAGTTCCATCCTGCTCTCTTCAGATACATGTGTCATTATGATCCATTTCCACTTTTCCTCTCCCTACTGCCCTCCCCTCATGCCTACCTACTCCCTCTGGGGCCTCCCTTTTATCCTCCAGTTGGTCCCCTGCTTCTGATTTTCTATTGAATACACTCCATTACCCTGCACACATCGTATCCCTTAAGATCTATTCCTCCATGCTTATGGTCTTATTTGTAGTTTCATAGACGATACACATATGTAAACATACACATGCCTGCACGCATGTGCACGCGCGCGCGCGCGCGCACACACACACACACACACACACACACACACACACACACACACATTTAACTTAGGAGCCTCATATAAAAGGAAGTGTGGTATTTGTCTTTCTGAGTCTGGCTCATTTTGCTTAACATGATGATTTCTTGTTGCATCAATTTTCCTGCGAAGAAAGCATCTACATGTGTATAGGTACCACATCTTCATCCACACAGATGCTGATGGACATCTAGGATGGTTCCTTGTCCTAGCTATTGTAAGCAGTGTAGCTGCTGCATGGATGTACAGGTGTCTTCTTGGTATGTTCTGTTAGTGTGTACCCCAGTGAGGTACAGCTGAGTCACATGTTAGTTCTCTTTTCTGTTTTTGGTTTTGGTTTGGAGGAACCTCCATACTGCTTTCCACAGCGGCCACACAAATTTAAACTCTCATTGATGTTGAATACAGGCTTCTCTTTCCCACACAGCAAATGCCTTTAATACATTTTATTTTTTACTTATAGCATTTTCAGTTTATGAGACATTTTTCTTATGTAACCCTGTCATAAGTCAAGGCATGTCTCATCTTGAAAAGAGGAACATCCACAGATCTGTCTAATTCTGTTTTATAGAAGATTTGTCATGAGGAACCAACTGACCTGTTTATGGTGACTATGGAAGTTGAGTGGTCCTAGGCTCTGAGATGACCTGCTGTGCTCTCCAGTCTGAGAGCAGAACACTAAGGTGAAGCCCAGTCTTAAAGTAGAGCACATGAGCTGACCCAGCTCAAGCTGATGGGGAGAGATCAGTCAAGTTCTTCCTTCATCCGTTTGTTCCCAGACACTCAGCAAGTTGGATGAGACATCCTTAGTGAGGTAGGATAGCCTTTCCTGCTACAGATCCTGCTGTTCTCATCTGGAGACATGCTTACACACAGAGCTGGTGCTTAACCTGGGCCCTCTCCTCCACTTGTGCAGATATTGTAGTAAACCTCTACCATGGTGGACCACAGACATTTTCCTTTTCATCTTCCTCTTCTCTAAGCCAGACTGGTCTTCCTGAGCCTGTTCTGTGACCTCTCCTCATTAGAACGCTGCTTTTCTCCCAGCACCAAGTTTTACCCCAGCGTCTCCTCCAGGTTGTCACAAGTTCAGAATGAAAGTCTCTGGACATGGGTGACTGGATTAGGAAACCATCAGCTTGTGGTCTGTAGAGGTAGCATCCTCAGAAAGCAGGAGATAAAGATCCTGGAAATGGTATCTTGCCAGCTACCAGTGTATCTTGTCCAAGTTTTGCTAGTGAATTTGTCCTGGACAAGTCTTGTTATCTCTCTGTGTCTCAGTTTCTCCAAATGATTAGATCTTTTATCCATGACACACTGCTACTGGCCATGCCCTGTTGGCATCAGGGAGCCACTGCTCTTCACTGGATGGATGGCTCTGGGTTACTGGCCATTGTGGCCAATGGTCTAGAAAAGGAAATGATTGTTCTCATCACAGAGAGGTTGTCAGAGTAGTCCTGGTCTCCTTTGGCCTCCTGGTTGTGGCCCAGGCACCTCACTAGCTATAAGGACACAGAGCATATACTAACTCACTATTGACATGTAGAATATTTAAAAAATAAACTGGTGCTTCAAATCCCGACCCCTCTAGGCTGCTTGTTACTACAGTATTCCCTAGGTTTCCCTGACCATTACACTTTGTCACCTTGGTAGTGGAGGAGAATCTTGAGCACTGGAAAGATCCTGTGATAGGTGATCCCAAAATCCTAGTACTCAAGCCCTGAACCTTAATTACAGAGACTTGCACTTCCTCATCTGTCAGAAAAAAATGTGAATGCAGTTATGTCATTCCCAGGGGTAATCAGACTCAGAAGAAACAACAGCCAAACCCAGTTCATGAAAAATTGGGTGACATCAAATGTGGTTTCTCCTCATCACTGTGAATAGAAATTAGAGGGCTTGCACAGATATGGGAAGATTCCTGCTGAGACAAAAAAAGCCATCACAAGACTGTAATTATGTGATAGAGAAGGAAGCCTTCTCCCAAACAGGGTGGAAACAGACCTCTGTTTATACAAAGAAGGCAGAGGGATCTAGACCAAAGAGGTTACCAACAATTGTTATGATGAGGTAGCCTGGTGACCTTTCACAGTAGGTCCTTGTGCATAGCCCAAGAAACCAAAGCCTAGCATCTGGACAAGTGACTTAGTGGTGCAGAATGAGGGCTAGCATCTACAATAGGACGAGAGATTCAAGGAGCAGGGATGCTGTAGCCTATCATGCCTAAGGTGGACACTGATGCCCACAGGAGATGGAGTCTTGTTTCCAGAAATGATGTCTTAGAAAACCTAAGGTAGGAAGACTCAGATTAGGGGAAGGCTAGACCCAGGAGTCAAGTGGAGATGCCTGTGCTAGAACAGGTATTCTCACCATGGCTCCTTGAAGGAGGCAGGGTTTGAAGCCCAGTACTGGTCAGGGTATAGATCTAAGGTTGGGCAGTGGACTACCAACAAAGTCAGGCAATCTGTAGCCACCATGTTGTCCCATTGGGCAGCTGAGAAGGGGATAAAGGAGCCACTGACTTGATCTCACTCAGCCATGTGTTATTCATCTGCAGGCTCTAGGGACTGTACTTGATTTAGCAATTAGACAGTCAGGCATTGCTTGAAGATAAGTGCAAAACTGTTAATTACAACTATTTATCCATCCTCAGGCCTAGTTCTTACCCTGCTCCACATATGAGCCTGGCAGCATTGTAGATGACCAGCAGATCTGCGGTCAGAGGTGTTTTTGACCATTTTAGGATAGGGCTTTAGTCACATGTGGACTCTCTGAAGGTGTTCAGACACTTCCCTATTGCTCACAGTTTTCATGCCCTTGCACAGGATGTCTACCCAAGTCCTAAATTACTGAAGATGGTGGGTGGCATTCTTGGGTTTAAGTCTAAGTGTGAGGTCTAGGGTCTATTGTCTAAAGACCCTGGGCCTCATCATCCTTGTGCATGGAGCACAGTGAAAGTTCCTGCACAACTTAGATCTAATTATATGAAGCTCCTGGGCACACTGGCAGGTTGTGCAATATTAATAGTGGACCCAATGCATTGTTGTTTTATATTGAAAAGGATTATTACAGACAGAAAGAAATAAGGCACATTGCCTTTTCTGGGGGCCTTTGAACAGAGAAGATTCATATTCAAGTACTTTGATGGCTTCCTGAGTACTCACCCAGGGTAGCTCCTTTCTCCCCAGCCCCACTTGGAAACATTGCAGACCAAGAGAGGCTGGTGCTAGGTGTGAGGCTCCAGGGCTCCCTGAATGGCCTCAGCCCCCTACCCCCACCCAAAGCCAACATCTGCTAAGTCCTTGTGATGAGTGGATGATTGCTGTCATCACCTGTATGCACCACTGCAGGGAAACACACTGGTGTTTCCTGAACAGCACTGAATCTGTAGACTCCTCGGCCACATGTGTTCGCTGATCAGCTAGAAGAATTATCCTCCTGATTGATGACCTTCGAGAGCTTGCTCATGACAGGTCTTCAAATTACCCAGCTTGGCTTCAAGAACCCAAACGTGGTAATAAGTACATGTCAATTCCACCAGCCCCGCAGCGCTTCCCTCCAGGAAGATGAGTGATCAAAGCGCTATTTTAAAATTAGCCAGCTGATGACCTTTCCATCCCGCCATGAGCTGGAAATGTCAGCATTAGCAAAATCGTGGGTAACAACTGCGAGACTCCTTGTCAGCAATGAAACCCATGAGGAGTGGGGAAAATCCTTCATCCCAGCCCCTGGGTGTACAGCCAGGGCCTTTGTGAGTGTGTGATGAAGAACTCTGCAGGCTTAAATGAGGATGACACTCGGGTTTCAGATCGGGAGGAGATGGAGTTATCAGGAATGCTAATCTCCTCGATGCAGCTTAGCTTAGCCTCAGTCAGTCAACCCAAAGGAAGAATGCACTGAATGCCTCCTCACTGCAGGAAAAAGAAACACAGAGAGGCTATGTGATGCACAACGGAGACATTTGTCTCAGTGACTGGGACAGAGTTCACGAGAATCTCAGTGGATGTGATCATAAATTTGTGTCTGATGATAGCAATCGAAGCGCAGTATTATAGTATTCCAAATGTCCAAATTTCGCTAATGTGGGCTGCTGAAATGAACAGGAAGCTGTGTCAGAGCAGGGGGAGAAAAGTAGTCCCGTTTGATGGGCATCTCTATGTCCAGACCTGGGCTCAGTGGCTACATCCACATTGCTTCAAATAATAGTTCAGGAAAAAAAATTAACGAATATATATTTTAAATTTTTGATTATATGTAAGTGTGTGTGTGTGTGCGCGCATGTGTGCGTGTGCTTGCGCTCATGCATGCATTCGATGAAGCAAGAGATGCCTGATCCCCTGCAGCTTCTGTTTCCTGTGACTGTGAACACTGAGAACTGAACTCTGGTCCACTGGAAGAGCAGGGATCTTAACTGCTGGAGTGATCCCTTCAGCCCCAGTGAGGAACTTTAAAATGTGGTATTTTTCCTGTGATACAGGTCACAGAAGTGTGACCTTTCTAGTCATCTCGAAGCAAGCCAGGAGTGCCAGTCACAGGCCTTGGATTTAAGCCACCCCGGCTCTGTTTAGTCTGAGGCCACGAGAGAGGCACATACCATCCATGAAGCATGCAGTGTCCAGTAGCCACATGTTTGGCAACAATTGAGTTCTAGTGCATGTTTCTTTTTATGTATCAAAGGGTTGTTTGAATGTAACCATATGCTTCCACAAGGTTTGCTAGAAAACATCTATCTGTTGTACTAGGGTGGGTGTAGTGAAGTATCACCCTGCCCACAAGGTTCCCATTATCTATGCCCAGTGGGTTCTTACCTCTCATCCAGCTAGCCCTACTCCTAGCCCAGTGATGTCATAGCTCCACCCTCACACTTGCTCTCTTTTAGAATCCTCAGACTTTGACCACATTTCCTGGAGAGCAGGCTTTGGCTGGGTCCACAGGATTAATTTCCCCATTGTGAGTAATGGACTCAGGAAGACAGACCCTCAGGCACTCTCCTCCTCCCCACCTCTACTCCCATCTGCCTTGCCACACCCTTGATCTTCCATCTATAGCCCGACACAAGATCCAGTTCAGTTTCTCTGGGATGAGCTTGAGCTTGTAGTGTAGCCTCTTGGGTCACATGGTAATGGGCATGGGGATAAAAAGAAGAAGTGTTGTTCTTACGCAGCATTTCCCCTTGAGAAGGTCTTCATGTTTGAGGGTGGTACAGCAAACTCACCAGGTTCAGCCTGTTACAGGAAGCTTCAGTGAGTGGGTCTCACAGCATCGTCTAACACCTTGATTTTTATTGCAGTGGCTTCCAACTGGCCTCCCTGCCTCCAGCCTCCTCAGATACAAAAAGAAAGTATATGAGAAAAGTAGTCCCATCTGATAGGCATCTCTATGTCCAAACCTGGGCTCAGTGGCTACGTCCAGGTAATTTCAGGCAACGATTTTCCTGCTTCATTCAGGATTTCTTGTAAAAATAACTCATTTGCAAGTTGCCACAGAGTGGGAGCATCTTCTACAGGAGATGTGTGAGCTCTTTATGTCTGTCTTTTTCTCCTCTTGGTTTTATCTCTTAGTTCTACAACATAGGGTGCTGTTTTCAACCCATGACATCCTCCTGGATATTCCTGAGTAGTACAGCCTTCTGCCTTCATACACATGTTTTCTCTATATGTAGCTCACTCTGCCTGAGACCTGGTGCCTCTGTCTTTAGAAAGAGAGTATCAAGATTCACAGAGTCTCCACTCCACTGATGCTTCTCTGAAGCCATCTCAATCCCAGGGGACCTGGTGATCTCACCTGGTGACATCACCTGGTCCTTGCCTGGAGCTCCTCGATTGATAGAACTGCCTTAATTCCTCTTTGTCCCTCAGCATTGTTGACATCTTGGGATAAACACAGCAGCAGTGAAATGGATCAATGAAAATGGATTCAACTCCAAGAACACGTGCTGCTTAACCAACTGTGTACCCTCCTCACACACATAGAGGGACATTAGAAAGCTAATGTGAAAAAGAAGTTAACAGTTCTTTTGGGATACATGTGACTTGCAAGTTCAAACTGATATAAAATTAAATTAAAGTAAGTGTACACTTAGGATTTAGTCTTCGTCCAGGAAATAAAGCACTATGATGTGGCAACACTATGGCAACAATTTCATCACATATCTTAGAAGAGAAACCTCTCATTACTGAAACAGGCGTGGTATGCACAGATTATACCAATGACTTGCTAAGCAGATTTTAATTAGCACTGACATCATGTAGAGGAAGGTACAGTGTACTGTTAGAGCTAACTGCCTAGTAACATAATGGTACTTCTAAGAACAGTAGGTAAGGAAAGCAACATTCTTATCCAGCAAATAATAACATTTTCCAGCAGGTAGCCTGGCAGACGTGGAGAACTTGGGGCTGGTAGGTGATATAAAAAGAGACAGGGAGTGGCATACCTCTGTGTTGGAGATGGCTCAAGTAGTTAAGAACACTGAGGGCTCTTCCAGAGGTCCTGAGTTCAGTTTTCAGAAACCACATGGTGGTTCACTGCCACCTGTAATAAGATCTGATGCCCTCTTCTGGTGTGTCTGAAGACAGTGACAGTGTACTCACATATATGAAATAAAGAAATCTTAAATAAAAGATAGTTACTCTGTTTGGTGGGACATTTTAGTGTAAAGAATAGAATTTGTTCAGCATGCCCTACTATTCAAGAGCCACCTTGACCTTTAATTCCAGCTTGGGGGCTTCTAAAAGTAAAATTCAGTAGGCAGAATTCAGTGCTTGGCACATCTTTGGCCTCCTATCCAGAGTCTCCAAGAATGAGTTAATGTAGTAACATACCTCCAAGAGACCTTCACTCAGAACTCTTTTGTAACTAAGCCCAGTGCTGCTGCGTAGCCAGCATGCACCAAGACACAGACAAATAGTGGGGCAGTCCATGATAGCATCAAAGTTTTTATGCACATGGTGGTTACCTTCTATTTGAAAGTCACATTGAGCCCATTAGGTCACTTCAACTTTTTTTTCCACTACAGTTCTGAAGAATTGTTGGGTGTGAAACTTAGCCTACCTGGGTCATATCATCTTAATGCCATCAGTAACATTTCTGGCTTAAACCTAGCTTCTGTCTCTGTAGCCCATTGCAGCAATTTTGTGACGGGACTCATTTCCCTGAACATATTAAAGCAAACAGGAACTGTGATATCTTTGTTACTGATGATTGAATCATCCTTCTTGAGCTCATGGAAATGGGGTATGAATGGGGCAGGCTCTGGAGCAACAAGGGGCCTTTACTTCACTTGCTGGCAAGAGGAACAGACAGAGAGTTTAACTCAAAGAGAGTTGTTGTTGCAACATCCAGCTGGACGTGGCATCCCTAAAAATGATGTAGAGAATCAGCCACTGCAACTGTACTTGGTGCATGTCTATACATCAAGAATAAAACCAAACTGATGGCAGGAATCAAGCTGAATTATTCTATCAAGAAGTTCAGCCTTCCAGCCCATGTTTGAGAGGTACACCAGAAACCCTTGGCTAGAGATGCCAGGAAACTGTGGAAAGGTATAGAAAGACTGTCATACATTATTCTTTTCTAAGAAAACCTGTAGTTGTTTGCCAAGTGAATATGTTCTGGATAAAAGAAATTGCCCAGCTCCTTCCAGCTTTTCTAGAGTCAAATTTATGTCATCTTAGAGTCACCCTCCCCTACCCAGTGATGACCACACATACTGTGGTCAGTGGTAGTCAAGTATGGAATTGGCAAATCTACCGTAAAGTTTTCTTCTGAGTTCCAGAGTTTATTAGGAGGTTAGCCATCTTGGGCAACATGGAGTCCCTATGGAATGAGAGTTGTTATCCTCAGAAGCAGCAGGTGGGTGATCTTGGAAAGTCACCTGCTCACCAGAACACTAAACTAAAAGCGATGAACATCTTTGAAGAGATTATAAATTAGATCCATCACCAAAACTTAGAGAATTCAGGGGTGGTAATAGAAATTCAATATTTGTTTAACTATCTTTTTTTACCTATAAAGAAGGTGGGATCTGAGAGAATGACTCTAGATATTATAAATTTAATCAATTGCTAGCTCTAATTGAAGCTGCAGTTTCAAACATGTTTGCCTTACTGGAGCAGATCAATATGTCTCTTGGAACATGGTTTGTCGGTATTGACCTGACAGATTATTTTCCTTCTCTACCAATTTGCTGATCCTGGAAGACTTGCTTCAGCCTGGCAGGACCACTAATGCACCTTCACAGTTTTGCCTCAGGGCGACACTCTCTCCTGCACTCTGCCCCGTAAGCAATCCTCTGAGGTTCCCTTCTCATGGCCGTCATGGAAGACAGCACTGCTTTTACCAGGCTGGTGACTATGTACATGAACTTGAATAAGAGGAAGCTACAAACTGAGATGCACATCAGTCAAAGGGTTGGGGTGGGATGATGGGGACTTCCGGAAAAACCTAAAGTTGTATCATATTGTGGAGTTTCTGGGGGTCTGGTAAGTGGCAAAGTAAGCCCTCTAATATAAAAAAAAAGCTATTGGAATTTTTTTAAGTTCCCCCCAAGCTTTAAAGATACATTTTAAGTATAATATAATTACATAATTCCCCCTACTCTCCTTCCTACTCCTTTTTTTTCTCTTCCTCATTCCTCTTAAATGCATGGCACTTTTTTCTCTAATTACTATTACATGCATAAAATACATATAAATGAATATATATATATATATATATATATATATATATATATAATATGTTGACTCCATTTAGTATTGTGTGTATATGTGTTTTTAAAGCTGACCATCTGGTATTGGATAACCAATTAAGGGATTCATCTCTGAGGAAGTCTAGTTCTCTGACTGTCTCAGTAGTTGTTAATTGCTTGTAGCTCTTCATTTAGAGAAGGGGCCCCATAAGGTTTCCCCATCTATGCTGGCATGCAAACTAGCATTGGCATTGTTCAGGTCTTGTTTAGGCAGTTATGTTGCTGAGATTTCTTGGGTGTAGCTTCCCCGTCACATCCATAACACATTTTCTCAGAAGACTTCCTGGTCATCTGGCTCTTTTAATCTTTTATTTTCCTCCCTCTTCTGAGATGCCCCTTGAGACTTACGTGTAAAGTTTGTGTTGCCAACTACTCATGACTAGTGAAGTCATGGCTCTTACATCACCACGTCCCTCAACCAGCATAACTCCTGGCAGCATTCTAAATACTTATTTTTATGCAAAGGATGGATAGCTTTAGCTCTCACCCCTCATCAAGGATGTTAAATTTTGCAGTAGCTCGAGACCATTACAGAGATCTACAGCCAATCAGAATGCAGAAAACAGCTGACTATGAGGTCCCCAGCCCCAACTGGCACAACTACAGCTAGTGGGATTATTGGTGTCTGCACTGAAAAAGAAGCATGATGGCGCTTTGACTCTTAGAGGCCAGTATGTATACATTGTATACATAAGTAGATGCAATACAGGTTGAATAGCAACTCAAACTGATCCCTGCACTCCCCATTTCTAAGTGAGGAGCATTACAAGACACAGCTCTGCAGGGACTCTAACTGCACACTGGGCCCCATGACCCAGGGTCTGTGCAGCACCCAGGACTCCCATACAGAGCACAGTGCACGCTGGAGTGCCAACCTGGTCTCCTCCAGCCAGCGGTTCTTAAAGTTGAGTCAAGATCAGCATCCTCACAAAGTGTTCAGACATACTGCTGTACTAACTCAGAGTTCGTGACTTAGTGGTCTAGGAATTTACCTTTCTAGTAAGTTCCCCTGTGATAGTGTAACCCACACATAACAAGTTCAACTAGTATCACTTCTGGAAGTAAAGATAATCTCTCTCTACAAGACAACTCTTTCCTTTGCGAGAGTCCTCCAGATTTCCCAGGGCTGCCCTAATAAGGTGGTAGAGACTGGGTAACTAGAAAGAGATCTGCATTATTTCCCTGGTGACAGGGCTAGATGTGAGAACTCAAGGTAGCTTCCAGCACACTCTGAAGGTATATCTAACAAGCCTCTGTGTATATGTATTTGTAATCTATTCTCAGTCTTTGCTATCACATGACATCAAGATGTTTCAGGAAGATACACATTAGCCAGAGGATGGCAGATGAGTCGTTAATACCAATACTATCTAACGGTACAAATACTGAACAGGGGGCTCAGCCCACCCAACACCAACATGAATATTTTAAAACTGAAAATAGATTTTTTCAAGCAGTTTCTCCTTCCCCTAAGTCTCCTCAAGAAAGAGACAAAGGAAAAAAATCACAAGAAACACATAAACACATAGATATAAAGACAAATACGTTCACAGAGAAATTCCATAAAAGCACAAAACTGGAAATGATAACATATACACAGAGAATCTGATAAAATATATAAAGAACTAAAAATAAAACAAAAAACGTATAACAAGAAAGACATCAAGAAAACGTATAACCCGATTAAAAATGGGGTACAGCTCTAAGCAGAAAACTTTCTTTTTTTTTTAAGACTTATTTAGTTTATTTTACGTTTATATGCATACTGTCATTGTCTTCAGACACACCAGAAGAGGGCATCAGATCCCATTACAGATGGTTGTGAGCCACCATAAGAGGAAATACAAATAGCTGAGGAGCACTTGAAGAAATGTTCAACATCCTTAGTCATTGGGGAAATGCAAATCCAAGCTGCTTTGAGATTTCATTCTACACCTGCCAGAGTGTCTAAGACCAATAACCCAGGTGACAGCTCATGCTGGCGAGGATGTGGAGTGAAGGGAACACTTCTCCACTGTTGGCAGGACTGCAAACTTATATAGCCACCATGGAAATCAGTGTGGTGGTTCCTCAGAAAGCTGGGAATAGATCCAGCTGGATGGCTTATGAGCATACACCCAAAGGACTGTACATCCTACTACAGAGACATATGCTCTATTATGTTCATTGTTGCTCTATTCATAATAGCCAGGAATTGGAAGCAGCCTAGATGTCCATCAACAGATGAACAGATAAAGAAATGTGCTACATCTACACTATGGAATATTACTCAGCTGTTACAAAATGAAATCATAACATTTTCAGGTAAATGGATGGAGCTAGAAAAAAAAGTCATCCTGACTGTGGTAACTGCAGGACTGGTGAAACTATAAATAATGGTGTGTATTCACGTATATGTAAGTATATATAATCCATATCACCACAGAGGATAGGTATAGAGTAAGGGACTAAGGGGAGGAGGATTGGATCTTCCTAGGAAGGGAAATAGAAGAGATAGTTGTGGATGGATGAGGAGGGGAGACTGAAAGAAGAGGATCAAATGTGGAGTGGGAAGAAAAGCGGGGGTGAAGAAGGGACAAACTACAACTAAGGCCACTTGGGGGGGTGAATAGAAAACTAATACAGTAAGAGCCTCTTACACTATGTATCTGTATGAAGGTAAATCGAATTGTCAAATAGCGGGGGGGGGGGGGGGGAATGGAGCCCCAACTAGACATCTTGCATCACCAAATGACGTCTTCAACCCAGGAATGGGTTATATCTAATCAAGTTGTTGTCAAAGTGGTCTCACAAGAATCCAGGCTATTACAAAGGGTATTATTGGTTGTTTTCCAAAAACAGATGGCACCACCCTATTGCTAAAGGCAATATCTATACAACTCATTGAACATGGAAAGGTTGAGTTGGCACCTACCTAGAAACTTGATCCCTACTAATTATTGTTCAATAGTACTCAAAATTACCCTGCATGATACCAGAGGAGAAAGTTAAGCACTAACTCAGCTACAGATCCTTCAATCTACAATGGTGACCTGCCTGTAAGATGCACTAGGGAAATCATGGTGACAGGCTTGTGGGAGTAACCGATCACTACCCGATGGGATTTAAGACCCATTCTATGAGATGGAACCCATCCCTGACACTGCTAGAATGGCCAAAAACCTAAGGCTAGATAGGCCAGGAGCCCAGAGAAAAACCAAATACTGCTGTTCTGTTAAAGGACCATACCATCAAAATGACTTCTAATGACGTTCTGCTATGCTCATAAATCATTGTCTTGCTTAACCACCATCAGTGAAGCTTCCTCCTGCTGTAGATGGAAGCAAACACGGAGACAACTAGACAATCTGCAGCAAGTAAGAAACTTGGAGCACTCAGTCCTAAATTGGATGTCTCCATTAAATCCTTTCCCTGAGGGCTCATGGCACTCTACAGAAGAGAAGGCAGGATGGTTGTAATAGCCAGAGAGGATGGAGGACCCCCAAGGAAGAAAAACCTTCTAAACACAGCAGGACTGACACACATGTGGATTATAGAGACTACGGCACTGTGCACAGGGCCTGCACAGACCTGGACCAGATGGAGTCTCCATGACTGAGAGGAAAAATGGACACAAGCCACACCCTACATTCCCTAACCCAGAAGCTCTCTCCAGTTACTAACCACTCACAAATGAAACAAAGCTTCTTTCAATGGAGTCTCACTGGGAATACGAATAGTTCTTAAGACCAGACCCCATGCCCTGCACAGGTGACCGACACAAAAAGAACTCAGTGGTACCTTTGGAGATTCTTTGCCTCATAATGCTTTGCCTCTGTTCAGGATTTCTTCCAGACTTTTTATTAACTTGTCGAATCTACAGAGCTTATATTCCCAAGTCAGATCCAGTTATGGAGTGAGACACATTCTCGCTCTTTCAAAGTTGACCTCTACCATTTCCCCTCTCTCCTTGTTCCACAAATGTTGTTCTTGGGGGTAGTTCTGATTGAAATTCAGGAACCAACTAGAGACAGACTACTGCCAAGAAACCCGAGTACAGATAGAAAGGCATCCAGAGAGAGAGAGACTGCAGGCATAATGCTTTTGCGCACTGTGTAAGGTTATCCTTGTGTTAATCAAATGCTCATTTCTCTGCCCTCATATCTTGTTTCAATCTGGACACCGCACAGTAATGAATCTGTCTAGAGTTTATGTAAACAATTCTTCCCATTTGTTCTTTGCCTTGTCAGTAAATGCTTATTACCCAATTGCTGGGCAGAAGAGAGAATAGGGTGGGACTTCAGTCAGGCAGGGGAAGGAGAAAAAGAGAGATAGAGATAGTGATGGGGGGTGGAGGAGATTGAGATCTGCCATGAGGAGGACAAAGGAAAGGGCTCTCATGGAGTTCATGAAAGGCCTAATTGCAAGTATTATTGGGATCACGGCTGGGAGATAGCTAGATTATTTTAGGGCCTTAAGATAGACTGCTCAGGCATTGTGGTGAAGCTTTAAAATAAATCTTGTTTTTTTTTTCTGTGTTGTTATTGGGAACTAGCTAGGCCAACATATCAATTTACACTTTATACTTATATTAAAAATAGCATTTTACAGAGGACCCACTCAAGCTGTGAAAACCTGAGCTTGCTAGGTATCAACTCAGAGACATTCAGAGTGATGAAGCTGCACTGATTCACTGCCACTGGCTAATGTTCTCTTGGATGGCCCGGGACATGAAAGCAAGAACAGTGCAGTACTGGTGACAAGAGGTGTGGGTGCTATGCCTAGAAAAGACCCAGAATATAAAGGTGCCGGTGCCCTGAGTGCATGCTCACAAAAGTGCATCCACCACAAAAAGGCCATCAACAGCTGAGAAGGAAAGATGACACACGCCCTTCCTCAGTCACTCCCAGGCTTTCTGTGTGGGCCCAAATATTGATATAAAGCGGCCACGTGACAAGAAGGCCATGAAGGGGGCCCATAGTGTGAAATTCCCAGATGAAATTTTCCTGGTTGTGATGTGCAGGCTTAACATGACAACAGTGTAGCACCTGCCTGGCTCAGGCTCATTAGTCTGAACTGCTTCTGGACGTGCTTCTGCTTCCCATGGCCAAACACTTTCTGTAGCACTTACCTGTGGGTTCGATGAATTCCTGTATCCACTACCATGCCTTAGCACAATGCACCTTCTGAACAGAAAACCCATTTTCTAGCAAAGGGGTGTGAGAAGAGAATAGCTCCCTTGGCAGCAGGGGGGTTACCTATCATTGTCCAGGAGGATGGCTCTATCACAGAGACTCAGTGAGTGTGCTAGAGGCCTCAGTGAAGCACTTTTCCCCAGCAAGATCCCGAGTGGGTGTAGCTCTGCGTTGAAATATGTCATCTACACAGTGACCAATCCTTTAGCCAGAGAGTGTGGGTACAGGGCTTGGGATGGAAGCACAAATGGCTCCTGTTGCTGCCATATCTACTCCCAGTCTATTTCTGTTACCACAACAGAATGTCTGAGGATGCCATTAATAATCAATGGGGATGTCAATGTGTTTTCTGGTGGCAGTTTGGATCATGGACTTCAATATGGTCTCCAGTAGCAGCCTAAGGTCACTAAGGGGCTGGCCACAAAGAGTTTGAGCACACTCCAATGAGTATACGGGCAACACAAATTGAACTTGGGGAGGTTCTGGGAGTTATTTTGGGGGGCCAAGGGGGTGTAAAAGTGGACCTGGGATGAAGGGGAAGTGAGTGTAATTGGAGTATGTTATTCAAAATTCCCAAATAAATGATAAAAATATGTTCTGAAAAAAATTAAAATGGGGATTTCATTTCACTGTTTTGAAAAGTTGAGGTCATATCAAGATGGTGAAAGACTTTTTTGGTGTGCATCCTACAGTGGGAGGTGAGGTGAAGGAGGGCGGTAAGAAGAAGCTAAGCTTGTTCTTTCATAACAAAGCACCTCACTTGATGTCAGCATGGGTGGGATAACAACGGTGGTCACAAAGCCAGAGTCCTACTCAGACTTGAAGGCTCTAACCACTATACCCAATTAACCTCTAACATTTTCAAGCTGGCAATTAAATATAGTCATGAGGTTTGGATGAGGCACATATTCAAACTATAGCACTTAGTAATCCATCTATAAGTCTTACAAATAGAGTGGAAACACCTGCCTGACAAGATGTCTCTTGACACCAGTGTGGAAGACAGACTCGGGAGAATCTCTTGGTGGATGTGCTGATTCCGACTTCAGGGCCTGTAGGGGATTGGCTGGCACAGTGAGAACAAGAGCCACGAGAAGGGACTCTGGAAATGTTCTGGGGCCATTCCCTCAGCACTGCTGTAATTCACAATGAAACTAATAGAAACCATGGCAACTAGCACAGAGAAGATGAAGAAGAAAGGAGTGAACTACTGAAGGCTGTCACTCTGCCTGAACAAAGGCCAGTGCCACCTCAGTAAGTAATCAGATGAGGTATGGCTGAAAGTGAGGAGGTAATGGTGTATGTGACAGAAGCAGGGAAAGGCATTTAGGACAGGTGACCTCCATCACAGAAAAGGACCAAGGTATATCCACACTGCCTGTTTCTTCTGTTGCTATCTCCGTAGTCCTCTAGTGCCCCATGATGTAATTAGGCCTTGTTTCTAGGTCCTACCTGGTTACCCCATGTCTATCTCCTTATCTCATAAATCCTTATGAGTCATATCTATAAAATCCCCTTTGCCATAAGAAGGTAAGTCCACAGCACTGAAAGAGAAGCTTTGGTTTTGTTTGGACTCAGAGTGTGACTACCCAGAGGAGGGTGCTGCAGGTATGTAGAATAAATGTCTTCCAGGTGACCCTCAGGACTCCATGTCTCATCATTTAGGGCCAGAAAGGGAATATTCATGGAAAGTTCAGGCTCTGAGTGAGCCAAGCTAAGTTGCTCACATGTCATATGGAGTTTCAGCACTCACAGACACAGGAAATTGCTGAGCAGGCAGGGCCTGGGCTGAGCTATCAGTACCCTCTTCCCCATCACACGGTGCTTCAAAGTAGCCTTTGTCTAGGCTTGGTGGAGCCCTGTTGCCTCCTCTGCTGCCATTTCTGCTTTGTCTGCAGCTGCTGCCTTGGGATCCATGGTGGAGGTTCCAAAGCAGCAGACTAGGAACAGTGCAGGGGCATTAGGTCTTTCCTGCCATATCTTTCTCACTGTTGTTACAGTCGGCTCAGCCATGGTCCTCTCTGGCTAGCACAACAGTTGGTGGCAGTGCACACTTGGCTCTAGCCTGGTCTCTTTCTTCCCCTTGTTTCTGGAGCCAGTATCAGATGTTGTCTTTAAAACATGACTCTGAGAAAAGAATTTCCTCCTCTGTTGCTGGAATTTGGGGAACTTGGGTCCCTTCCCGGAGCTCCTTGAAGTTAACCTCATGCAAACAGTAGGCCTGCCTCTCTGAGGACCACTCTGCCAATCTTGTTCCAGTTTCTGGGTCAGAAGGTTCTCAGACTCTTTTCTGGGTTCTCCAGCTCTGCTGCCTTTGCCCCCCCCCCCCAAATCACTGTCTCTGGAATACCACAGGCTTCTGATTTGTTTGTCTAGGTTTCTTCAGCCCAATTTAAAAGCTAGACTGGTAAATGATACGGTTCGAAGTCAGGCTAGACTCTGGGTCCTGTCCTTTAGTCCACTCCTCTGGAGGGTGTTGAAGCAGTTTTCCGTGGTACCCACAGCTGCTGGCAGCTCACATGAACATAGTCTAGCTTCATACTATTTTTCTGAGTCAACATCAACCTTTTCCTCTCCCTGACAGCAAAGCTGTCAGAGTCGCCATCACCAGCTGCTGCTGGAGGACAGCAAGCCAACTGCCTACATTGTGAGTATGGGTTATCACAAAGGTCCTCTGGGATAATCACACACTGCAACCCATATTAAAAGAATAGGGGCCATGGCTTATGGAGAAGAGATGTTCAGTCATAACCAGAGAGAAGGTTAGAACAAATCATCCATGGTATTTTGTTTCAGTGACACTCCTAAACACTCTAGCATTCAATCTAGGGTAACCCACCACTTCCTGTGGCACTAGACCTGTTGCTTCAGGGTCCAGCAGCAGCAGTTTTAAAAGCATAGGGAAATAGATTATCTCACAAGGTACATTTGGATTCAGTTGTCACCAGTTAATAAAATGTTAAGAATTTTTACTGAAGCACAGGCTATGAAGACTTTACAAGTACCCTTACATGTGGCGAATGGACCAGTGACTCAACATCTTCTGGGAAGAGCTGTCTTCAAAAGATATCCTGATCTACAGAAGCACACCTGCTCTCCCAACACAGATCATTCCCTGGAAACAAAACCTGCACAGATGTACGTGGTATGGGGAGCCTACCACAGGTGACCACAGTTTATAGGCAAATTGAAAGTCTTAGTTCCAGCAAGACAGACTACACTCAGGCATTCAAGACCTAAGTATAGTCCCAAGTGTCCAGAGCATAGGGGATTTGATGGCAAAAACCACATCCTGGCATCTTACTTGGCAGCTGTGGGAAGGTGGGGGTGGGTGAGGGTAGCTTTGCAGAGACAAACACTAAGATAAGATAAGAACAGAAACTAAGATTTCTTAAGCTGGCTGGGTCGTCTTGACCTTGGGTTCTAAGATAGATTTGGGTAATTTTCCATGGGATCCTACATCAAACAGATCAAATTCTAGCTGGGCCTGAGATGGCCTCAGCAAGAATACAAGATGGAGGAACCTCTGCACATTCTTGCCCCATCACACATAAGAACCTTGTGAAACTACAGGGGGCAGAGAAGTTTTATGACTTTCCAAGGGAACATTTTTCTATTTTGAGACAGTTTCATATATCTTCAGCGGGCCTTGAAGTCACAGGGTAGCTGAGGCTGGCCTTTAGCTTCTCATCATCCTACCTCCACCTCCTAAATGCTGGGATTAGAGGTCTGAGCCACCCTGCCTCAGTGAAAGGGATCGATTTTTTTTTTTAAATCCCTGTGCGCTACCAAAGCAAATGATGAGTTTTTGGAGGGATAAAGAGAAGGATTTTTCAAAGATGTGTTTGGTTTCAAGATGTCACTTTGAACACAGCCTAAATGTGACACTGCAGAGGCACCCTTTTGAAATCTCCTCCCGCCTTTGTCAGCATAGCACTAGATACAGTGTAGGTGACTCCACTCATCTTTCCACATTGCAGGTGTTCTAGACTATTTGCTCTGCCAAGAGGCAAAAACCCTGATACCTGTGGAGTGGAGGCCCCAGGCTTGGTCCAGGGAAAGGGTACTGTATTAGATGGTGGCAGTTTCATGTCCTTCAAATTGGGCTGGCTCAGCTTAACATGCGACCAAATTCCCTGGGTAAGCACATAGCCGCGGCAGAGAGCTTTTCTTTCCAGATGGATGCTGCTGCTCCTTCATCAAACAGTTCTGCACAGACCTTTCTTCATTTCCTTAGGCTCTGCAGCACATTCCTGACGCAGGAAGCCAGCATATAGCCTGAAGCTCAACACTGAAGCAGACAGGGACAGGTTAGAGACCGAGTGCCAATCTTGAGACTGGAATCTCAAAGGGATGTGATCACTCTGTCCTTGGTCTATAAACTAGTTAAAGTTGAGGACAGCACATATCTAGGGTGAGAAAAGCCACCCTGTTCTGAATTGTTATGTCTCCAAGACATTGCTTCTCAGCAGTGGTCCTTTCTATCCTGTGTGCTTTCAGGAGTGTTAGGGCTGACTCTGATGTGTCTGGAGAAATCTGCAAGGGTACCACCTCCTTACAATATCTCAATGTGTTTGCTTAGCTGGCAATGGCAGAGAGACTGGATAATAATAGTAATTAGCTTATTAATTTTCATAGCATTTTTTCCCCCATAGCACAGTCTCACGGCCATGTTGTCTGTTTTTCTCCACTGTGTTTGAGACGGTTGTCTTGGATACAGAGAACACTGACACTGATAAATTACAATTCACACCTAAAGCAATCTACATTTCTGGCAGAGTGGACATTTGTAGAACATTCTTTGCCATGGGCAAAACTTTTTTTTCTCTAGGATTTGAGGACTTCTCTTCCTTTGGAAGAAAGGAAACCAGGATACACTTAGATTCCCCCTCAATTAAGTTGTTCAATTTTCCTTTCACGGGACCTGCTTTCCTGTCCCTTTGTGCACTGGGTGTCCCACCATGTTTTGCCATGTCCTTCAGCTCCAGCAGAACTCTTTCCCAGCAGAGCAGAGCCTTGTGTTGAATGCAGTTAAGGCAATGACTTCATCAACCCAGAAACCACGTGGTTTTGTGTCATATCTGTGTTTTTACTTTTGGTCTAGACCTTTGATCAGTTCATTCTCCCAACGTCAGACTTCTATGAGAAACATGTTCTAAACTCTGACATGCAGGAATGATGGACAGGAAGTATTTATAGCTGTGCAGTGCCTCCCTCTTTGGCTGGACCCTCTTAGATGACCCAGTGAGACCTTATGCTTTTAATATTTTGCTTGGTCTCGAGTCCATGCAATAATACAGAGAGGCCCTAAGGTCTCTTATGGTCAGCTGTCCTGTATAATATATACTGACTGAGGAACAGTATCTGTCAAGCATGCACAGCGCCTATGTCTGGTTCCACAGTGAGGGCATCTCTCCCTTGGCTATCTATAAAAAAGCCAAGGTGTGGCCTTTATACAGATTTTTGGAGACAAGTTTCTGGACCAAGTGCAGCCCTTAGTCTAGAGGGTGTGGCAAGGCTGGGCCAGTGGTCTGTTGACAGAGCATTGCATAACAGCACTTCCTGCCTGCATGCCTTAGCACTATTTAGCCCATTATGACCATATGACCATTAGAGAGTACTTTGTTTCTCCAGACATCTGATTTTCTACTCACTGGCCCCTGTCTATCTCAGCAAAGGTGCTCCCCACATTATGTGTGTGTGTGTTCACTGTTATTGTGTGTGTATGCCTATATATATATATATATATATATTCACAGTTCTTGAGTGTGTGTATGTGTATATAGTCTTTGTGTGTCTGTATGTGTCTATGCTCACAGTTATTGTGCGTGTACCTGTATGTGTCTGTGTTCACAGTTCTTGAGTATGTGTGTGTGTGCATGCGTGTATGTGCCTATATGTGTTTGTCAACAGTTCTTGAGTGTGTGTGTGTGTGTGTGTGTGTGTGTACATGCACATGTGCAGGCATGCATGCATGCATGTGTGTGTGTGTGTGTGTGTGCATATATGTGTGTGTCCACAGTTCTTGAGTGTGTGTATGTGTGGGTGTGTGCTTGGCACTGCATATGTGTATAAGTCAGAGGGCAGCCTTTGGCATCAGCTTTCTCCTTACACCATATCTGAGGTGGGATCTCTGTTGTTTGCCATTGTACTGCCCTTGACCCTCTAGGGATTCTCCTAGCTCCACCCCCACCCATCCCACCACAAGAGCACTGGGATTTCAGACACACCGTAGCACATGCAGCTTTCATGTGGATTCGAACTCAGGTCGTCATGCTTGTTTGACAAGTGCTTGACCCGCTGAGTCCTCTCCCCAGTTTCTGTCATTTTTTTCAAACTATAACAAAAACAAAACAAAACAACAAAAGGTAGCTTTTATTTAAAAAAAACTTAATAGGGAGAACAACAAGCTAAAAATGTCATTCGCTTAACTTGAGGAACATAGTTTATGACAGACTGCCCATTCCCAGGTTGGAATTCTCCTGTGTTTTCCTATAAGCAAATGGTGAACAGTTCCACAACCCCAAACAGGCAGTAAGCAGCTAATATCCTGGCACAAAGAACAGAGCCATTGTGAGAATTACAGACTAACAGCCCACTAGCACAGGTAGCAATCCACCTGGACTGCACCGAGCACATTTGCAAATCCATTTACAGTGGCATTAGCTCACAATTCAAGGGCTTCTCCAGGTAACTGCTCAATAATGACCCAAAGAGCTGTACTGCATACAATAAGTGCTCTCCCATCCCCTGGTCTATGAAGCCATTTTCCTTCTTGTCAGCACAAAGAAATAGCATTACAACCATGTAATTTTTCCTCAACAAATCATGTGTTGAAAAGAAGCAGCAGAAGAAAGCAAGAATAGTCAGTCAGGCATTGGCAGTAGATTTACAGTCTCAGGCTCATAGAGGAGAAGGTTGGGGCTTTGATTTACCTGAGCAGCATCTTTGCCTTGGTATCCCCGTTGGGGCATCCTTTCTCCAAGGAGAGTGTTGGAGAGTGGCAGACATATTGAGCTTCCAGGTCTACAAAGGTGGGCTAGACTCACAGTGAGACATTCATCACTGCCATCCCTAAGGACAGGGTATGCAGGCTCTGTGTGGCTCTTCTTTCCCCAACAAAGGAGCAAGTCATCACATGGCATTTAAATGACTGGATGTGAGAAGACAGAGTCAACATTTGTCCTCCTTCTGGGCCTCCCTCGGCTGTTCTTTTTGGTTCAGTGGCCAACTGCTGTTACCATGTTTTGGAGAAGGTTATCTTAATGGCAGCATGGTGGGGTTCAGAGGCATGTGGCTGTCAGATAATATAGAGGTCTGGCCTTTTGTTTACAGCTGGTTCAACTTGGTGGTAACTTACACTCTCCACTCGCATTGCTCACAGGTCCAAGCTCAGCATAGGACCTGGGCTACAGTTAGCTCACAAGAAACACTGTTTGCAAGGCTGAGGTTACAGTATAGATTCACTTGGTATGCTGAGGCTTTTTTGTTCCTCTGGATCTAAGAACTTGTAATATATCAGGAGTGGTGACTCACACAAGTTAGACCTAGCTGGAAGATGGGGGAGCTGTTGCAGGAGTCAGAGCTCTACAAGTCTGGTCTACCTTGCGAGTCTCAGGCTAGCTAGGACTACATAGTGTAACTCTTTAATTAACTAATTAATTATGACAATGACACAACTAATAAAAATAACAACAACAATAATAAAAGACTCACAAAAGTTGAATGTAAAATTAGACAAGAGAGGTAAATCTGGAAGCTGCCCCAACCCCAGCCCTGTGGACTCATTGCCTTACAGAGGCTCTAGGCTCTTGTTAACAAAGGACATAAAGCCCTTCCCAGCAGTCCCCAGAATATACACTGAGACTTTTGCCCCAGCAAACACCTGCTCCCTCTTATCACCCCCAAGTTCATATCTTCACACCTGCTTGAAGTATATTTAAAAGTTTTAGTGTTTGTATCTCTGTGGCAAAGATATTGGAAGCCATCGAGAGCTTGTACTTTCAACTTATAAGAAGGTGCTAAGACTGATGGGTGTTTCCTTTGTGGCTGCTGGGTGATCTGAGTGTGGACCATCCCTTCTCTCTTCCTTTCCTCTTTGGGGACTACTTGGTACCTGTCCTCTTTTACATGTCTCAATGAGGGGCCCAGATGGCTCAAGGATGGCGCCATACGTCAATACTACCGTATGGCTGCAGGACATGCTCTTAGGACATGCCAACGTGTTTGCACTGATATGCCTTCCAGATAATGTAGACAAACAATCAGGCAGTGGACAGGGGAATAGCTACTGCAGGTACACGGAGGACCCCACCTTTCTCATACTTCATGGGACCTGATACCTGTGTGTATCTGTGTCCAGCCAGTGAAAGTCTGCTGTCCCCTGCTTCTGGGTGATTGAGCACTCCTAAAGTCCTGTTAGATGCAGCTCTTCCACACTAAGCACAGCTGCTGTCCTTTCTACCAAGGCTGTACATGCTTTGCTCTCAGATCTGCCCATACTCCTTATTCCTGCAATTCACCAGCTTTAAGAACCATTTCTCACACTTGGCACTTACCTTTGCACTTCATTCCAGAAATGTCAAAATCAGCTCAGTGTGCCCCCAAGACAGTGTTTGGGCTCCTTTAATATTTCTGATCCTTGGCAGGGGCGGGGCAGAGAGTTCCGTTCCTTTGCACAGAAGGTCTGGGAGACTATTGGCATAGTCTGGGAAGCTGCAGGTGAATGGAGCCAGGGAAGGGTCAGGAGCCAGAGGTCATCTGACCCTCCTGATGGCTCTCTCTTCCCAAGTATTTCCCCACTGTAAATGAAGTTCCTGATGAGATGTCACCAAGTTCTTTCCTCCTTAGTGGCCCGGATGCTAGCTAGAAGCTTACAACAGACACTGACACAAATAACGGTCTGTACCTAAGGGTTATTTGCTGAGGACCAGGTGTGCCAGATGTAAAGTTCTCCTCACAAATGGCCTCTGTGAGCTCCCTACAACAGGCTGACAGCAACCCAGTCACTCCGAGAGGCCCCTTTGTCTGAGAATCTGCAGGTCTGCTGATGATCTGTTTACTCCAACCTGTAAAACTCCCCAGATTTCCAAATCAATGGGAATCAGTCAACATCTCAATTCATCACGCTTTAGTTAAATTTAAAAAGAACATTCAAAGATCAAGGCCCAGAAACTCCTAGAATCCCCACTACCTTCCTTCTGACAAGAGGAATCCAGGCTTTCAAATTGCTTCTGATATACAAATGGTCCTGTCGAACTTCAGGAGCCAGAGAGCTGGGATTTGAAGCACATAATCCTCCCAGTTTGAACAGCACCCATCCATCAGCTTAAAGAGCCAAGCCAGGAGCACGCTGTCTGGACAGGAAGGTTCCTCCTCTTTGCTAGTCTGGGGGAGCCTGAGTCTAGACAGCCTCATCCATCAAGGGGGAATGTGGGTCATGGCCCTGTCAGTGTTAGGTAGGGCTTCCTTATAGGCTATGGTGGAGTGTGTGTGTGTGTGTGTGTGTGTGTGTGTGTGTGTGTGTGTGAGAGAGAGAGAGAGAGAGAGAGAGAGAGAGAGAGAGAGAGAGAGAGATATGAGAGGGAGTAGAGAGAGAGAGGAAGAGGGAGAGAGACAGAGATGAGGGGGGAGTAGAGAGAGAGAGAAAGAGGAAGAGAGCTGGAGGGAGAGGGAGAGAGAGAATGAGAACAGGTGAATGGGTAGATGGGTGAGGAGAGGCAGGGACTTCCCAGAGTTATCATGCACTGCTCCCCTTCTCAAGCAGGTCCCTTGTAGACTATCTTGCTACTCCTAAGTGTGATCCTTCACAACCTCATCTGCTGCTCATAATTCTACAAAAACTTCTTCAACATTGTTGAGGGGACAAGGGGAATGACATCGCCATCCTCTAATCAACTTGGGGAGAAATCAACCAACAGATGCCCAACATGGTCTGGGAGAGAGTCCCAGTGGACCACCTTACCCCTTCCTGGTCATTCATTTTCACTTGACCTAGTTTCTGCTTCCCCAAGGGAAATGACAGAGTTAATTATATCCCATTTCTTGAGCAGAACAGTGGTAGAAAACCCTTTCCCCTCACCCCAGGCTCTTGGGGATAATGAAGAAGCTGAAAAGAGACAGTGTCTGTGGCTCCTGCAGGGGAAACACACAAGAACACAGACCTTTCATGAAACAGAGATCAAGCCTTTTCCACAACACATCAACCAGGAAAAATTTCCTATTGTTTGCTTTATAACAGGCTTCAGATGATGGCTTCTTTGTGCTATAGATGCAACTCTTTCTATAAGTACCTATTGTGTGCTGGCTCATAGACTAGAAAACATAGCTAGCATTGAAACAACATTCCTCCTGTCCTGGACCAGCCACTGGTTCAGAGGTGGAGGAAGGCAACCGTGTTGGGGATGTAGTCGTCAGGATAACACAGATGGAATCACCCCTGGAAAATAGGCAGTCTTTGGGAATGGATCTGCGAGCTCTGGAGGGTTATTGACAGACTACAATATATAAAGGTGACATTTGAGTTACTTTTCTATTGTAATAACAAAACACCATGACCATGGCAACTATAGAAGAAAGACTTCATTGGAGCTTACAATGTCATAGGGTGAATCCATGGCCAGAAAGCATGACAATAGGCAAGTAGGCATGACACTGAAGCAGTATTTGAGAGCTTATATTTTATTGAGCATAAGACAGAAAGAGCTAACTGGAACTGTACTGGTTTTTGAAATCTCAAAGTCTACCCCCAGTGAAACATCTCTACCAACAAGACCACACCTCTTCATCTTTCCCAAACAGTTCCACCAAAAGAGAAAGTATTCAATCATATCATCTATATAATATTGGGTCTTGTGGAGGAAGTCATTCTCATTCAAATCACCATAGGTAGGGTCATAGGGTAGAAGAAGACATTCTAAGAAGAGAGAATAGCATCTGCACAGGCTCTGAAGCCACTAGGGTAAAGCATCTAACTCCAAGAACTGGCCTTTTACAGGAAAGAGACCAGAACCTTCAGAAATGCAGGCATTTCCAGTTTCATGGTAAATGCAGGGGGAGTTCAGACTTAAATGTTCTGCATGCTGAGTCTGAGTTCAACTGCCCATCCACCCTCCAATCCACTTGGTTGTTTTTCTACATACCAGAGTCCCTAGGAGCTCAAACTGCCAATGAAGTGGCTCTCTATTTGATGTGTCCCATATGGCCATCTATGGATCCTGCATGTGACAGGACTGAAAGAGATGTTGGAAGCAGCCATGGTTTTACTTCAGGTCCTGATTAAACTGATCTTCTTAAGCTCTTGAGAGCTCTGGATTCTAATGTGGCTAAAGCCTCAGATAATGAGAAAAGAGTGAGAGGAACATGGACTCTTGAGCTGTTTCTTTCCCCACTCCTGAGCTGCACAAGGAGGAGGTAGCATGTTCATTTGCACAGAAAAGGAGGCCAAGGTTCTCAGAGGTAAGCCTAACACATTAAACCCAAGGGAGAACTGGTCCCTCTGTAGCTGTGCTCTCCCCTCGGACCTCAGCTCTGTATGTGTCTATGTTCAAGGGCTGGAGGAAACAGGTTTAGTTTGACACTCCCACCATGTGAACCACATACCCTGCTCTTCTTTGTTGATGAGAACCTTGCAAAAAGTTGAGATGTGGTCCATGTCCTTTTAGAAGAGATTTGACCTCTTATGTAGCTATCAAAGTCATAGTGTATTGGTACTCAAGAAATCAACCTAGCAGTATGACCTTAATCCATACCTTTGTTTCAAAGGCTATGGCTATGGCTATGGCTAGCACCCTTGTTAGAGTCCAGGAACAGACACGGACATTTCTGGTCCTTCTGCATCAGGAAAAACAGAGCCAGATGTGTTGGTAAGAGCATAACCCTAAGGCTAAGGGATGTCAATGTCCTGGCCCTCTGTGAGGACAGCTTCCCAGATGATTCAGTACATTAAGAGGTCAGTACACTGCTCCAGAGTGAATGTGGATTTTATTTGGTTGTGCTGGATAAGGTCTTGTCACTCTAGCCCATAGCATCACTATCCAGGCACAGGGGACTTAGAGGACAGTAGGAGTGTGAAGATTCTCATGGATGAGGCAGATAGAGCAGATCATCACTCCTGTCCGTCTCAGCCCTGCCTTGCCAGTGCTGAGCTAGGGGCTGCTATTTCTTTCCTATTCTGGGATAGCTCCATCTCAGGAGGAGAGGACAGGAGGAAAATGGAGAGAGGAAGGAAGGGGGCAAGGTACTGGGCAATGCAACCAGTACCTAGAGGGATTCTGAGATTTCATGATGAAACTATAAGCCAGACTTAAATTTAAACATCTGTCTAAATAACAGACTTAAAATCAAGCTAAGGAAGATGCACTCCGATGATTCTCAAGCCATTATCACTAAAGTAATAACCGTACATTTTGTGCTGATGGGAAATAACAATCCCACAGCCCGTGGCTAGCTCAGAGCTTCATCTCTCATTGTTATCTACCTCGGGAACCCACAATTCTCTGAATGTCAGGGTAAGCGCCATCCCAGCAGCACTGATCTACGGGATCCATGCCAGGCACTGGGCGTGAGGACCTTGGGGCTGGCAGTTGACACAATTGCTCCCACTTACCCAAGGCCCAGCGAGCTTACCGAGTCCAGAGAGCTGGGAAGAAGAAAAATGATACAGGGCTTAGCTTTACATTGCTGTTTTTTTTCATACAATTTATCAAGCATTTCGTAGGAGAGAGAGACTTAGAAACATCAAAACAGGAAATGATGGCAAAGCTGGAATTTCCAGAAAGCAAGCTGGAACAATGCTGAATTCTTCCAGCCTTGGGCAGTGTTCTACTTAGGGTCTCTGTTGCTGTGACAAAACACCATGACCAAAAAGCAATTTGGCGAGGAAAGGGTTTACTTGGCTTACACATACATGCATCTATTCATCATCGAAAGAAGTCAGGAAAGGAACTCAAACTGGGCAGGAGTCTGGAGGCAGGAGCTGATAAAGGCCACGGAGGGGTGCTGCTTACTGGCTTGCTCTTCATGGCTTGTTTAATCTGCTTTCTTATAGAACCCAGAACTATCATCCCAGGGATGGCACCACCCACAATGGGTTGAGCTCTCCCACATTAATCACTAATAAGAAATTGACTTTCAGGTGGATCTTATAGAGACATTTTCTCAGTTGAGGTTCTCTCCTTTCAGATAACTCTAGTTGGTATCGAGCTGATGTAAGGTTACTCAGCACAGGCAAGAAAAGCTATCAGGACAGAGTCACTAAGACATGGGCTGTAACCCTCCTTGGGGGATATGGGCCCACGCTGCTGTGTGGTCCAAACCTCAGGGCTGAAAAAAATCACAGATGACCTACAAATGATTACCTAGCTCACCTTCTGCTCTCAGACTCCTGTTCTGATGTTGGTTGTCTTTGGACAGGTATCAGCTACTCTCTCAGATGCAAAAAATGACCCGCATATGCTCTCCTCAACCATGATTCTGAATGGAAGATTCTTGATTTCAGTCCTACAACCTCTTGGTTTTGTCATACCCCTAGTGGGGCATAGTTTGGGGGCTGCAGCTAGAGTACCCACTGCTTCCAAGGGTCCCCTTTTCCTTGTTTTTGCTGGGCCCTGGTGCCTACAGAGTGCCCCCATAGCCTCACAGCAGATCCTACTACAGCACTGGCCTCCTTTCCCAGCAAACTTTTACCACTGTCCCCTCACTTCCCAGGAAAGGCGTGCTCCTAAAGGAGGACTCCTATGACAATCTTGGTGGCCTTTGATTGTACACTGAGCAGTTTGTTGAAGGAAAAACCATGGTAGTGTTACTGTCTAGGTGTCTTGATCAGATTCATTTTCTCTGCCAGTTAAAGAATTAAAGGGCAGGTAGCAGAGGAGAAGTCATGGACCCAGAAAACAGAATGAGCAGTTGAAGGAAGGCATTTACTGGGGTGAGGAAATGTACAAATGCCAGAAGGCACAAAGAGAAAAAAAAACTCTTCACAAAGATGAGGGGCAATTCAGGAATGGAAAAATCCAGTCTCTTAAGGGCTGGTGTTTTGTTTTTTAAGTCTCTGAAGAGTCTTTCTTTCCTAATTTAGGATTGGTCAGTTTGAAGAAAGACAAGATGGTTGATTGGCCCCCAATTGTTACGGCAATATGCCCTGATTCCGTGAGTAACTCACCCAGCTATTCCATCACAGGGGAATTACTGGCAAGCCTTAGGTTTAAGCTAGCGAGAGTCTTTCTGTCTCAGGTCGGAGATGGGAGAAAGAAACCAGAAGCCACCACCTTTACCATCTTCATTACTTGCCCACGGCCCTTCTCTTCGACTGTCTGCCTATCAGAAAATCTGTCCCAACTTTTAATCTCCTGGGGGGGGTGGGGTGCGGGGACACTGGAAAGGAAATTAGACTATGAGATGTATTATCAGGGTTCTCTAGAGTCACAGAACTTATGGAGTGTCTCTATATATATTAAGGGAATTTATTGTGATGACTTATAATCTGTAGTCCAACTAACCCATCAACAGGCAGCTGAGGTTAGGAAATCTAAGAATCTAGTAGTTTCTCAGTTCCTTGAGGCTAGTTGTTTCAGCTGGTCTTTTATATAAGCTGGAATCCTGAAGAAGTAGGTCCTAACAGATGTGCTGCCAAGTGCAAATAGGTGAAAATAGAGTCTTCCTTCCAATGTCCTTGTGTAGGCCTCCAGCAGAAGGTGTGGCCCAGATTAAAGGTATGTACCACCATTCCTAGATCTGGGATTTGCTTTGTCCCAGACTGACCTTGAACTCAGAGATCTCCTTGCCTCGGTCTTCTTGGATTAAAGGTATGTACAACCTTTGCCTAGGCCTAAGCTTTTCATAACTACTATGCCTCAAGATCTTCATGCCAAGATCCTGGTCAGAAACTTGTGTCTTCCAGCCTCAAGATCTGGATCACAGGTGTGCCCTCCAATTCTGAATTGTAGTTCATTCCAGAATTAGTCAAGCTGACAACCAGAAATACCCATTATAGATGGAGAGAGTGTGCGAGCTGGGAGCTGGGGGCGGGGCAAAGGGCCCTCCAGGAAGCTGTGCACATTCTGTTGCTATGTGCTAATCAAACAGTACTCTACCTCAGTGGTTCTCAACCTGTGGATCCTGACTGCTCTGAGGTCACATATCAGACACTTATTATGATTGATAGCAATACCAAAATTACAGGTATAGATTAGTGACAAAAATAATTTATGGTTGGGGGCCATTAGAACACGAAGAACAGTATTAATGGGTTGCAGCATTAGGAAGGTTGAGAACCACCGCCCTAGAGTAAAACATCAATTTAAAATAAAAGTCTGTTGGGTGTGGTGATGCATATCCTTAATTCTAAGAGAGGAAAGGTAGAAACGGTGCTATCAGGAGTTTAAAGTAGTCCCTGGCTATGTAGTAAGGTGAGTTCAGCCTTGGCTATGTGAAACCTTATTTCAGAAAAAAATAATAAAAAAAATAATAAACAATCCCAGGCAGTGGGATTGGGAGAGAATGGCAGCCCAACAGTGGCTCCTTTACTAGTGTGAATTAAAAATGCCTGGCAAAAATGCCTGTGTGCAAGGGCTGAGGGACTGGTTCAAACTTGAATAAATGAAAGAGACTGGGATGCTGGAGTTTCAGAACCTAATTACAATTTATCTTGGGAGATCTTCAGCTTACCAAATAGCCATTCGTGGTCCACCTCTGTGTCAGATCTAACATCCTGTAAGTAGCAGATAAAGCTGAACCTAACACCACAACAAACAGATAAAAACCTTTGCAATGTATTTACTTAACAAAAACCTATTCTCCACTCATCAAAGGGCTAAGAATGCTATCAGATAGCATCTGAGGCCTGGCTGCCTGGCTTTAACCTGTCTCTCTGATGTACTCAACAATGTGTTTTAAAATTGCCTTGATTTATGACTTTCTTTGTTCTGTTTCTATAAACTCCAAGTACTATAAACTTGCTCTTTGAAAGACATGCATGTACGGTAATCCAAATCAATGTTCCAAGGCTGTGGTTGCCCACTGCTTTTGCTCCAGAATAAAATTATTATTCTCTGAGCTGTGTCTTTGTGTCAATCAGACTTTGTGTCAACTAGACTGTCTGGTCTCTGTGTGGTTCAAGACATATACTTCCAGTGTCTAACGGCACCAATAAGAATCCACCATATTTATATCACGTGCTGTTCTTGCTGGACAATTGGTTACTTCTTTGAGATATATATATATACACACACACACACACACACACACACACACACACAGAGGGAGAGATAGAGAGATAGAGAGACAGACAGAAACAGACACATAGAGAGAGACAGAGACAGACAAAACAGACACACATAGAGAGACAGAGACAGAAACTTCTCTTTGGATCTCCTAGTGGCAGGTTGGTTGGAATGCCTGTAGACCTGCACCCAAGGCAGGAAAGCCAAGTGTTTTCAGGACTGCAATAAATGTACTCAAGGCACCATAGAGTCACACATATTGCTGAAGGCATCAAAGGTCAAGAGCCTCTAGAAAATGAACTACACTTAGCACTCTCACCTGAGGAATGGAGGGAAAGATTATCTTGCTGACACAGTTGGCAACATGCAGTGGAAGTCAGAGTACAGATTAGGTTGACTTAAAATAGCCCTAAACCAATTTCAGCTACGTCATGATAACTTGTGTGAAAACCAGAGGAGAGACTACAGGCAATAAACAGCACTGTGGCTCCATCTAAACCTAGTTTCAACATATGAGGATCCTGGCCCAAGATTATTACTTCCCATCCCTGATGCTGATTAAGTAAAGCATTCTTAGCGTTTCAGGGTCTTCTCAAAAGCTGCTTTGTAGCTGAGGAATGGCTGTATTTACAGAAAGTGACATTTTTGTTGCATGGTTCTTAAACCATGGATGTCTGATGGCACTAGAGCCAAGTAATTTGCATGCTTTGGCTTCTGCAGAAAGAACCTGGACCAAATTAAAGACTTTATCGTGCACCCACAAAGATCCTCTTTCCTCTCTGTATCTGCCTTCTTCTGCCAAGAGAAGATGAAGTGGAGCCTCCTTCCTGTCCTCCTTCCTCACACAGAGGGCCAGATGTCCAGGTAAAAGGCTTTATGTCATTGTGGGTACTGGGACCCTTATATATCCACACAAGATGGACACCCCTTCTCGAAGTTGGTAGAATGGTCGCAGGAGAGAGAATGTTTGTTAGGTCTTTTGCTCACTACAAGGAAAGGTGACACTCAGTCCACTGAGTCAGGCAGATGAATGATACTAGCAAGAAGATGTTGTCCAAGGTTTGACGAGCAGATTATTTATTCCCACTTATTTAAACACTAAACAGGCTAGAAAAGCAAGGCATGTGTGTGCGCACGTGCACACATACATACACACACAGGCACATGCACACGCACACACACACGCAAACGTGTGTGGGGACCTGACTCCCAGAGTGGAGAGTTAACCCAAAGACGGTGTTCCCATTTGCCTAGTAAGCTGGGAATTCTTTTGTGTTTGAGGATGGGATGAGTTTCCTTTCTTCCTAGGCATTGGCTGTTTGGGTTATTGTAAGAAGTTAGATATCCAAACAAAGCCTGATTGAGTCCGGCCACAGCATCACTGTCCTGGTAGGTTTGAACCCTCTGCTGAACTGTTCCCTTCAACAGAGGAAAGTCCACCAAGTCTCTGTCTCAAGCAGGAGAGTAGAAAGGAGAGGGAGAGGGAGGGGGAGGGGTAGAGGGGAAGGGAAAGGGAAGGAAAAAAGGAGGAAGAAGAAAAAAGAAGGAGTGGAGAGGAGGAGGGAAAGAAGAAGGGAGGGAAGGAAGGAGGGAGGAAAGGAAGGAAGCAAGGAAGGACAGAAGTCAGCCATCTTGAATGTATCTAGAACCTCCTTTCTGTCTGTCTGCAAGCTGAGAAGAGGAAGAAGGAAAGGAGCCCTCTTGTACAGGACTCATCAAATATGCAGATGATGCCAGGAACACTGGTCAACTCCTGGTTGGAGACTGATAAGATTCAATGGGAGTAGTGGTAGGACTGTGGGTTGGGAAGTGGCAGGACCTGTTCCTCCCTCTCAAGCAGAGGAGTGTCTCCTTATCTATCATGCCAGAATGCTTGAAGGGGCCACCGCCCTGAACCCCAATCCTGATCTTTCTCTGTTGAGGCTGCTAGCCCCTGTCCTAGACTCTACACTTCGTTTCTATGTTTGGGTGATCTTGAGTTCACACCTCGAGAAGTTAATTTTTCTACCTAGCAACACCAGAGGCCAATGGTGGCATGTCTCTTCTGGGTCTCTAGTGGTGACTGGCACATTTTAAAAAAAACAAAACAACAACAACAAAAATAATCAGAAGGAGAGAACAGAGCAGGAAAGTCTCTTATCTGTAATCTCCAAATCAAAAGAACCAGTACTTTCATTTTTCTTCATTATGGCTCAAAATTCATTTGGCAGCAAACAAACCTCCATCTCATGTGGAGCTGTTCAAAAGCTTCATTCATCCTTCTTAGGCTGGCTGTTTCCCAGCAGCAATATGAACATGTGTGATTATGGGTGGCTTTCCAGGCCCTAGTGAGTATTCACAACACAAAGAGCAGGTGCTTTCCAGTTCCTAGACTCAACTGCTCCTCCCAGTGTGTCTGCTGCACGCCCAGCAGAGCCTCTGCAGAGTGCTGGGGTGCTTCTCTTTGTTCTTACACAGCTGTACATAAGCAACACAATTGCCTTCTGTTTCCCAGTAAGACGCTTTTTTAAAAGTTGGCCCAAGACAAAGATTGTACAACACACAGCAAGGGAGGAGAGAAAATGCAACTGACTTTAAAGGAATCAAGGTCTTTGGGAGATTGACGTGCTCCCGGATGAAGTGAGAACCCAGTCACAGACCTCTGGCTTGACTCCTGAACTTCAGGCCATGAGCCTCTCTGCCCCCTTGAGGGGAAAGCTTGGGCTCTGCTGGCAAGGACTGAACCGTGGATAATTAATTGCAGCTATTGGAGGAGCAAAAGGATCAGGCAGCAGAGAAACAGCAAGAGGGAGGGTGATTGATACTACGCTTTCAGTAGTTTAACATCAAGAACCAATTTGCTAAGGAAAAAATTATTGGATTATGTAGAACCAGCCTACAGCTCAACTCTCAGTGAGGAGCCTTTATTCTGTAAACATAAACCAAAGTTTCTATATATCCTCAAAAATTACTTGTTTGACTTACGGCTTTCAACTTGACACAAGATCTCATATATATATATATATATATATATATATATATATATTGAAAGGCACCAAAACACTGACAGTTTGAGAAACATCGTGGGGCTGTGATCTGAGGTTTGGAGGCAAGGCTGACACACCCCGAATCTCAATCTCTGCTGGTGAAAGCTCAGATTGTGTTTTTGAAAAGGAGGCTTTTCAGAAAACCCAGTTCATTAGTCAGAGAAGTCACAACTGGGAGACACAAGCTGGATGGCTGGATTAGAATCTGTGCTGGCTTCTATGGCCTTCCATAGACAAGGTGTTTGAGAACAGGGCAAGGACAGGTCATCACCATAGAGACCATGGGGAGCATGAAGAAAGGTCCCCATGCTCCTGTGTTCTGTTTTCTTATTCTTACTCTTACCTCGGTGGTGCAAGGGAATGGTCATCACTTTAAAGCCATAAGACTACTGGTAGCTAACAAATAAATTTCAGATATTCTAAGACTCTTCCTACCTCTGTAGACAGATTAGTGGGGATCATTACTTTAAGACACAGTCACCTGTCCATCCCCCTTGCTCTGGTTATCCCCACAGATACCTGTCTGTTCTCATTCCTGAACTGTCTACTTTGCTACCTTCTTGAGAAGGCAGATGTGCTGGGCTCTGACCAGAGACCATGGTGGATACATTTTAGACATTAGCCACAGCCAAGGGCAGGGGGGGTGGGAGTGACTCATGGCAGGAGAGATGGAGTCATTGTGTGGAGAGCTCTCATGGAGAGCTGACTCATTGGAAGTCACAGAAGGCCCAACAGAGAGACTGTGCTTGCCACTTGTTCTTGTACTGGGGGTTAGAGGGGCTAAGCTTATGTGGCTGAATCACTAGGTAGAGTATCACTGAACATCTTCTCTGAGACACTGTTACAGCTGTCCTGGAAGCCATTATAATACCAAAAGTAGGCCCATCCCTATAAAAGGTCAAAAGGCCAGAGACTAAATGATAGTTTATGGATTGTGCCTGGTCTTCCAGTCTATGGCATGGACCCCACAGAAGTTGGCCATCCAGCACTCTTTTATGTGGTGTAATAAACCATTGGCTTATGAATGGTCCAGACAAGACTAGAACAAGCCAATTTCAATTCTTCCCATTTTTCTGTTTTTAACTTCTCAACCTACGAGTTCATGTTCTGTCTCAGAACTCAGCTCAAACCTTCCACATTTTAGTAATGATTCTGTCCATCCACCATCGTCTTTGTGACCCTCCCTCACTGTGTGGCTTACTTGGTAGGCTTACATGTCACTCATGCTCCCTGGGTTCCACACTGGGTGATGCTCACCCCATATGCTACCCACATAGAACCCAGCTACTTCCTCGGAAATCCCGAAAAAAAAATGTGTGCTATACCATCCTTGACCCCAGTCTAAGATTACTGTGGACAGGCTCATTTCGGCACTGATATGGCCAAGTCAGGACCATGGGAAGATCCAGGACAATGTCTCAAGGTCTAGATAAGAGGACCCCCTCCATTAATCCCTTACAGAGCTACTCAAGCTTCCTGGAGGTTTGTGAACAAACTATTAGAACAAAGAAGAGTGGGAGAAAATCAGATGTTTTGTTTTCTTGAAAATATATTTCATCAACTGTGAGCCCAAATACTGGTCCATGTGCCAAATGAACTTATTCAGGTAAGAGGTCTCCTATTAAGTCCAGAACTGCAGAATACAAATACATTGGTCACATTGGCTTGATGGGTAGATGCCTCCTTCTCCCTTGTTCTCAAAAGCTGGAATCTATCCCACCCCAGACTCTGGTAGTTAATGGCTTCCCTACAGATCTGTCAGTGTGTAGCTTCCTCTGTGCTCTCTTGTCATTGATCTCTAAAGGCAAAGCCATTCAGGAGTGGCTCTGGCCCAACTGCTCTTAGCTATGATTTACAGTATTACGAGTGAACCTACTCTCCTGTCTCTGAGAGTTAGGGAAGTGAATCTCTTCCTCCCACTGTGATGCAGGGCTATGGATCTCATGCACATATATGACTTTTAAATTCTGGGGAGCTCCAGGAAGGACAGAGAGCCTTGGTACCTATCTGGAGGCAGCTGCTGGAGGGATGCTTGCTTTCCTCTTCTTGGCTACTCCGTGCCCTTCTAGGAGCCTCTAAGAATTTCCTACAGCTAGAAGCTCATACAAGTCTCCTGCAGGACTTCCACCTGAAAGCTGCAGATTAGGGAGGAGTCTACAGCAGTTCACCTTGGGTACTGCCTGAGGCTTTCTAGACTGGCAGGTCAGAAGGCCACAGGGCCACAGAAAGTGATGCATTATTTACCACTGTGTTTTTCCTTAGCCTCAGAAATCTTTCAAGAGATGAGGCAGAGCCTGCTTCTTTCTAGGGAAGAAACCCACACTCTTAGAGCCCAGGCTGATAATCACAGCTAAGAGTCTCAGGGCACCAAAGCCTGGAAGTCAGTGATCTTCTCTGGGAGAACACATCCAAGGACACAGACTGCTTACCATCAAGTCCTCGCTGTCTGTTTGGGAGCTTCTGTCAAGCCTAGGAAGCTTACTGGGTAAAACCTTGACTCCTCTAGGCAACTAGAAATGTGCAAACTAGGAGAAGATGCAAAGGAGTCATCCACAGATGCTTTCTGTGCTTGTGCAGTTTCTCTGGATTGGCAAAAAAATAAAAACAACATGGAGAACGATGGCTTAGTAGTATAAGGGATGCAGTGAGGTGGACTAAACTGTTTCCACCTTAAGTGACAGGTAAATGACACCTGGCTTTACCAGCCATGCCTTCTAAATGAAAACATGCTGACAGCCTCTTCTGAGGCAGAGGGAAGAATTATAAGCATTCCCCAGTGACCACGGTCCATCTCTCCTGTGTTATCTATGTCCCTAGCACTGGGCTTTGATTCACATTTAGGGTCTAGAATTTGGCTAGTGTTTCTAGAACTTTCTCAATTCTACATGAGTCAGGAATATGTATGCCCCTGTCCTGAGCACCCACAGGGCCTCCAGGCGTTCTCCAAAATTGATTTAAAGTAGGATTTGTGCATCGGGAGACAGCTGTTTACCCATGAGCTCTGAGGCATAGCTGTCTACCTATTAGGATGTATACTGGCTTTACAGTCTGAAGAGCTGTTTGTTTGAGCTTGTGTCAGTGTCTGGGTTGTACATCAGTTTCCAGGCACAGGTGGGTAAGACATACTTGTAATAGTTTCCTTTAATCCTTTAGTCAACTAAATTGGAAGGATATTTGTCTACTGAGCAAGCTTTTAAAGTGACATTTCACATAACACAATGGCTTTACTGAGCAGTCAATTTCCTTAGGTAGGAAAGAATCCTGATTATTCTCTAGCCTGTTCTGGTGGCTGGGCAGAGGCCAAGACCTCTTGAGACACTGGAGCTGAAAGCATATGCTGGGGAGCCCAGTTTCTCTACACCTGAACTATGGGTGTTTAATCCTTCAGACCCTGTAACCCAGGGGACACACCCATGACTATTCTAAAAGACTAGAGATTTATAAAACAACCAACACTTTATAAGAAACCAAGCAAAGATGTCTCCTCCCTAAACCCCGGTGCTCTGTATAAGGGCCTTGTGCCAAGGATCGTAGTCAGCCAGAGACAGCCTCAGAGGTGCCACACAGCAGCATTTGGGTCAGCACCATGGTCTTGCTCCTCTCATCCTTTGAAGCCCGACTCTGAGCTTTTATTCTTTGCTCTGATGTAGTTCAGTCCCCCAGGAAGACTTCAAGCATTTCAGCCTAAAGCTGGGGGAACTTTATTCTGCTTCTTCAAAGCCTCAAAATAAAAAGGCCATTAATAGAGGAGACAGGAGTACAGAAGTGCTACTCCATCACCGCCGGCTATTCCTCCACACCAGAATAGGAATAGTGGTGTCCAGCCTTGGACTGGGGATTCCTTGTACCAGCAAAACTACATCAGAGTATCTTCTATTCAGATTCTGATAGGCTGATGGTCCAGGGATACCTGTGCTCTGTGACAAGTAGTTCCAAGGTACCATTTTTCGGCCCCAAGTAATGTATCCCAAGCACCCACTCACTGGTCTTTGGAGTTCATAATAGATGATTTATGTAGACAGAGCTGCATAGCTGGGTCCAGTGAAGAGGCATGATGGCAGGTGACCTACAAATAAGAATGCCCCTGTGTCTCCTAATAGGAAGAATGCTCTGTATCCTGGTCTGGGTGCTTCTCCCACTGCCTCCAACTTTTTCTCCACACAACTGAAGCATCTGTCTATCCTCTAGCCCTGCCAAGGGGATGCACCTATTTAACTTGGGCCAGCAGGCCATTCTTTACTGACAGGTTCATGAGGAGAAGGACTGGAGATAAGAAAATAAAGAAGATAGGAAAGTTGGGATCAGAAGTTGCATGAGCTGATGCCTGATGCCAAGCAAGCTTATTAAGAAGTACAGCATCTTCCACACTATTAGCAGGGGAAGAACAGGGCAGAGTTGGCCCAAAGCTAATCAAGTAATGCAGCACAAAGGAAACAGGATATTGCAAGTATATCACAGACCTAGCAATCAGTGGTCTGAGCCTGATAATCACGGTCTTTCTAGGCAGGGAAAGGGAGGGGGTGTTTGAATTAGCAAGATCTGAAATCTCCCAAAAGGCCCTGGCCCATTACTGGCCTTGACCAGCATTTTTCTGGTTGTAGATGAGGAACTAAGTTCCTTTTCCATACAGCATGGCCTCAGGAAAAGTCCAGGACAAATTTGTCCCCCAACATATACAGACTGATAGTGTCTAATGCTTGTCAAAGTTAGCTCATCTGCTTGGCTCCACAGCTCTTCACAAGGGCATCTGGCTATCTCTGCACAGGTAGGTAGGACTAAGAATATAATATATATGAAGGACAGCCAGAGCAGCTGGTTTCTAGAAGAGAACTGATTAGGATGGAGCACTTCAGCCTCCAATGCTATAGTCACTATACACTACACATCAAAGTATACATACATACTCTATACATTAGAAGCCCGGTGGTGAGGCGGCTGACATGGCCAAATGATCCAGATGGTTAGGTGGCTTATGTGGTCAGGTGACTTATATGACCATGTGGCTCATGCAGTCGGGTGACCTAGAAGGTTCATATGGCCTGGGAATCCTAGTGGCTAGAGGCCCCTTGGCAATGGAGATTGATTATGTTCGGGTGACCCATAGAATTGAGTGGCTTATGTAGTCAAGTGTGGCTAGGTGGCTCAAATGACCAAATAGCTTATTGTCTTAGTTAGAATTTCATTTCTCTGAAGAGACATCATGACCACAACAACTCTTATACAGAAATACGTTTAATTGGGGCTGGCTTAAATTTTCAGATGTTTAATCCATTATCACCATAGTGGAAAGCATGACAGTGTGGAGGCAGACACGGTGCTGAAGGAGCTGAGAGTTCTACATCTTGATCTGCATAAAGCAAAAGGAAATTATGTGCCACATTGGGCATAGCACAATCATATAATATGCCCCAAAGCCTACCCTAACAGTGACACACTTTCTCTAACAAGGCCATATCTCCTAATAGTACCACTGTCTATGTGTCAAGCATTTGCATGAGTCTATGGGAGCCATACCTATTCAAACCACCATATTTATGTAATCAGGTAGTCTAGGTGCCCAGGCAGTTCTTGTGGTTAGGTGGCTTTGAGGCAAGAAGGCCTGTATGACCATGTAGTTCATGGGTCCTCATGATTCATGTGGTCAGGTAGCTCACAAGGCCAGGTGGTTTCTATGATTCAGTATGTTAGGTGTCCATGTCTTCATGTGTCCATGTGGGCCTGTGAAAAGGCAGTTGGTGTAGCGCTGTAGTTCTAGGCATTAGAGGACCACACTTACCAGAAAGTAGGTATTTGTTGTAATGTTTTCTCCTTTTTCTTAGCTTAAAACTATAACCATATCCATGACTACTGAATCAGTGGGCATGTGAGGGCCCCTTGTCCCTATTCTTCTCTAAAAGCTCACAATCATGTGCAGATGATTCAAGTAGATTCCTGCCTACTTTGGTTTCTGTTGCTCTGACTATTAACAAAGCACTGACTATTAACAACTTGTGGGTGGGCTATTTGGCTTCCACATTACAGTCTATCATCAAGGGAAGCCAAGGCAGGGGCTCAAGACAGGAACTGAAGCAGAGACCATGGTGGAACACTACTTACTGGCTTGCTTCCTCTGGGCTTGTTTGGCTGGCTTTCTTACACAGCCCAGGCTTACATGTCTAGGAATAGCATCACCACAGTGATGGGGACTCTTCTACATCAACTAACAGTTGAGGAAATGCATCACAAACACAGTCAGAGGCCTATCCGAATGAGCCAGTTCTTTACTTGAGGTTTTTTTCTTCTCGGGTGACTCTAGATTTGCATCAGTTGACAGCTGAAGCTAACTGCGATAACCCCTCACCCTGCTCCTAAGCACCTATAACATCCTTAGCAGCCATAACATCCTTAGCTCAGGTCTGAATCAGGGCATCCTAACATTCCAATCCTATGGCCACAGCAGGTGTCCTAACACCCTGCTGCCTGCCACAGCTGGACCACAGCAAATGGGAAGAGAGAAGTGACCTGAAGGAACACAGTCCAGAGCTAACAATAAATTCACCTCATTCTCTCCTCTCACCCCACTCGAGACTCGGCCTCCACTGTCATTCTTTCCCAGCCAAGTGGATGTGGATGTCCCTTTACATACATGCAAAGCGTCTTGAAGACTAAACTCATAAGTCATACCAGCATCACTTCCACGGTCTCTGGCTGAGCCTGTGCTGACCTATATCCCTGCTTCATGGTGAGGGGCCAATATATCCCACTCCTTGGTCTTTGCCATTGATTCTACACAGGTTTCTTGGACATCTGTTCTATTTGTGGCAGGCTCTGCTGGACTGGCTTTGTGAATGAATGAGTGAGCAGATGGATGAATGAAGGGGTTTCTACATTGTTGGCTCTTTGGCAGAACCAGTGATGCTTCTCTGGGTAACCTTTACAAAGTACCTGCATCTGCTCCTGCCAGTCCTTGATAACACCTCCATAAATCACAAAAAAACCATACAAGTCCCAGTTGTCAGATGTGTTCTGTCTTCCCTGACCTGGTACCATTCAGGGAGGTCTGTAGGTCCCAGCTTTTGCTGAGACCTTTAGTGTTTGAGAATATGCCAGGCAGTAAAAGTACCTTCTGCCAGGTACTCTTTGATGTCTTGCAGTAGAGGAATATGGACTTGTCCTGTGTGGTTTAAATGAGTCCCAAAGCTGCACAGCCCATAGGATGGTCCTAGAAATCCTTTCTCCCACCTTCTTTGGTACAGAAGAATAAGACTGAGAAATTTAAAAAGCATCAAAATTTGGGGAGATACAGCCCAAGCATAAGTCTTTCCCATTTGGTTCATACCTTGGAACAGGTTACCTCAGATCCCAGAGAGAGTTTTCTCATCTGTTAAAATGAGCACAGTTGTATCTCAGGTCTTGCAGTTTCCTGAATATTAGCTGAGATGAAATGGCCAAACCTACCAGCTTGGTGTGCCGAGTGAGTGCTGAAAAGAGTGAATTCCATCTCTGTCCTTCAATTGCAGCAGTGTTGGGAGGCTGGTGCTCAAAGGACCCAGCCTGCAGGCACATCTAAAGCCCACTCTGGCCTGTGGCAATTCATGGAAGAGAGTGTGCCCTGTGCATTCCAATGAGGCTCCAAGCTCTGTGCCTTTTATTTCAGGACACGGGTGCCCCAGGGTCTTCTTGTGAAGTCCACCAATTTGCCTTTCTAATCAGACCCTTTTGGGTCAGCCTGCACCTCCATCAATCAGACGCAGAGCCCAGGGATTTCCCCTTGGTTCACCTGATTGGGTAGGGCACCCACTGCAGTTCAGGAAATGAATTTTTCAGAAAGTCTGACCCTAAGACACAAGGCCAGCTTCCTCATACCTCCACCTTAACTCCCCACTATGAGCCATGTTTTTTT
>JANHMN010000003.1:125509037-125593749 GCA_030674055.1 Rhabdomys pumilio
GTGGTACCTTTCTCATCCTGATGCTACCCCAGCCTGAACCCCAGTCTTGAAAGGCTTGTTCATGGTTGACATTTTACAAAAGGAGTATCAAACCATGTTCTGTCTTGTGACTAACCCTTTCCCATTCTGATGCCCTCAGGCTATTTGGCATTGCCCTCTATTGGTGCTTCTGCCCTCTCCACTGTGTGGAATCACATGCTTAGCACAGAGTATCTTTCATCCTCCTATCCTCATGTGGTGGTGGTCAGCCAGCCTACCTTTATATTTAGGCAGTATGAATACTGTTCTGTGGGCACCTAAGTACAAGAACCGTGAAGTGTATTGTTGTTGTTATTGTTATTATTATTATTATTATTATTATTATTATTATTATTATTTTACTCAGCTAGACCCTTAATCGTGGATTTACTGGATCAAATGGTAACTATACATTTAAACTTTGAAAAGTTCACCAAAATAAACTCATTATTTCACTTTAACTACCAATTGTGATTGTTTTCTGTGAGGACACTCCCTCATGTTTCTCTGTACACTTGGTGACTCTTTGTTAGACTTGCCTTAAAATCTTTCAAGGTTTCCCATCATTTACAACATCTAACCTTGGGTTTGATCTCTTTGCTGGCTGCATTAAATCTTCTTGCTTCCAGGTTCCTGGGGCTCATGAATCCTTACCTGTATCTACTATGCCTTGTTTGTTTGTTTGTTTGTTTGTTTGGTCTTCCTCATGCAGAGCTTGTAATCTGTCCTAACTTGTGGCAGGTGACTTGTGGTAGGAAATCTCCATTTTGCAGGTGAGTGCAGTGGTTCTTGGCCTGTGAACAGCCCCTCATCTCCTGCTTCATACTATTGAAGCTGACCTTGCTGTCCAGGCAGCACAGAAGGCTTGAAACACTGCTGGTCTGGGTTTAGTGGTAACTGCATTGCAGTCCTGGGTATTCTCCCTAAATCCATGTTCCTAATTCCACCTCTTCTTCCAACCAGAATGCAAGTTCCCCAAGGAAATGATTCATCTTTCTTGTTTCCTTAGCAACTGTTGGTATGGGACACCAGGCACCATCCTCCTTGTTACATTTGAACCTCACAGGTACTAGAGCTCAGCAGAGCAAAATATCACAATATCCTCTTGTCCTTCTGTGTCTAGTCACCTGTGGACTGGTAGTTATAGAGCTCAGTTTGGGTCTAGACTGTGAGCTGGACCATCCTCTGGTATGTCACTGTGGTCACCTTTCCACTAATGATGTGATTAAATTTCTCACCTAGGATTTCACAGTGTGAGATGGAAATATGGTGCTTTATTGTCTGCTTCTGAATTGTGTTTCTCCTTGCTTCCATGATATCCCTCTCTTAGCTGCCCCCTTCCCTTGTGCATCCAAGCAGGATGAAGGCACTGCCAAGGGCTTACTCAGCACCTTAGGAACACCTAGATTCAACACAGAAGACAAAACTCCACAGTGTTTCCAGACATCATGGTCAGCATGCCTGTGGGCTTTAGCTTTGGTGAGAGCCCCCAACTCTCACTGACCATTTCCCACAGAGAATCTCAGTCATCCCTGCACAGCTTCCTTTTGTCCCAGATTCCCAGGTCACATGGACTAAAACAGAGGCAGAAGGATTTACCCTGGATTTCTTCTGTGTTTTGTCAGCACCCTGCTAAAGCATTCTTTTTTTTTTCTTGATGCCAAACAATGCATTTCAGGCCCCAGTATCTATAAAGGCTTAGAAATGTAGTTTTTCTCACCCTTACTCATGGCTTAGCTGTCTTACTATGCTCCCTTCCTGGTCAGTACTCCCTACAAAGTATTTCAGACACTGAGGTTGTGCACTCACTCTGTTTATGAGATGTATTCTTCTCATTCTCTTCATGATTTTACAAAGCAGCTCCCCTCTCCCATCAGAAGGGTATGGTTGAGGTAAACTTGCTCTGATGCCCTCTCCACTCCAGCTCAGAGAAGCAGCTGAAGCTTAGCAGTGTGTACATCATGGCTATGAAGCCAATTAGCTGAAAGTTGCATGGTTACAGCAACTGGGTGTTGTGTGTGTTGGAGCCAGGGAGGCAGAGGGTTGATGAAGGGATTTAAGTTAGCTGCTGAGAATGGCTAAGTCTCATTGATACGGATGCTAAGAAGGTACTTATGAAATGCCCAGTGGCACAAGCTGCCTGAGGCTGTACTCGCTCAGTGTCCCGTGTAATTGGATGGTGGAAGAGACTCTGATGTGTAGGGTGCTGTCCTTCCTCATCACTCCTTCATGAGATGGGGTGGAGGCCTTCAGCCCATGAGACTCCCTAAGTTGCTATCTCAGCCCATTCTGCTGCTGCAACAACACACACTCAAGAGAAGGTAATTCACAAAGAGCAAACGCATGTGGCTTCGTCTTCTGGAGGCTGCTAAATTTCAAACCAAGGCAGCTGGAGAGTTGATATCTGACACACTTGCTTCCTACTTTGAAGGTGATGACATCTTGTCATGTTCCCTTGAGGATAGAGAGTCCTTCTAACCCAATCACCCATAAAGCCCCACACTTTGGTACTGTTACACTAGGAATTAAATGTCAATCTGGATCTTGTTCTTGGGGGAATGTCAAGATCTAGGCCACAACAGGTGACCAAGCCTGAAGCCACAGAGATACTTCTGTGTTCTGATTGTGGGTAGCTCTGTGGAACACTGTCCTCCAAGCTTCAGGAAGGACAACTGCTAGACCAGAAGTAATGAAGAAAATATGGGACCAGATCATGAGGAGGGTTTGTGGGTGCTGCACTGTCAGTAGATCAGCAAGCTCGGAGGATCGTAAGATCTACGCTGATCCGTGGCTCACTGTGGTCACCAGTGTGGTCAAAGCCTGCACAGCCCAGAGTCCCCCAGCTCAGGGCTTCCCAGAGTCCTGCTTTGAGCCTGTGTAAATGGAAATTCCCAGAGAGAAAAGATTCACACCTGTTCTTAAAAGATTCTACAAGACTGAGTGATTGATTAGAGTTTTACGGCTGTGTGGAGTTAAATGTTACCAGACTTAGAGCCAAATTATCTCTAGCTTTCTTTAGCTGTCTTAACCATTCATGGTCCAAGCCTGTATCTCATCTACTATCCTTGATTATTGGGTAAAAGCTTTGGAATGTGTTTTTAGGAAACTAGCAGCTTTAATCCCAATGCTAAGAGTATTGTCAGGTAGCACTTGAGACCTATGGCAAATATGTCCCTGCTTTGCCGTCCCCATCAATGTGTGGGTAAATGCATTGATGCACAGCTGAGTTTGTTCTGTGGCTAACAGACTCTTACTCAGTGCTTATTCAAGGCCACTGGCGACCACACTACTAGCCATGGCCAGTCTTATTTAGATCAAAATAAACTCCAGTGTTCTCTTTGAGGTGAGAGTTGTGCTTTGCATTCACACTTAAGTACCCCGAAAAAGCCCCTCAGGTGCTGGCCTCAAACCTCCCTGGGAAAGATGTGTGCATTCTGCCCCAGGCTCCAATGTACCTCTTCCTTTAGAGACTAAGGAAAACTCAGCAAATCCATCAAAAACTTTTTCATTGCTTTCCCGAGCTAGACACGTGAACTAAGAGACACGATCAATGTGATTTATGGGCCGGATCGGCGATGGACCCGAGTGCTTTCCATGTAGAAAGGGCTTTTTTGATCAATTACAATGTACCTGCAGCACCATAAAAATACTGTATCTCTCGTGCACCAAGACGGTTCATCAAAACGTCAGAGTTATTGCGTTTCCCACCTGTGGCAGCCCTGTCTCTGCCTTACTGATTTTTCTCCCTATTCAACATCATTTTTTACCTATCCCATTGTGGGGATGGCAGCTGCCTTAGCTCAGGGGATAGGTATGGAACTAGATCATTGTCTTTGGTCCCTCTTCTGGAGTTAAACCTCTCCAGACTTGCTGATCCAACAGTTTGCCACACCTAGTTCACTCAACCCAAGGGCTGGGAGGATAGTTGTCTCCTCTGTGTCCTGTGTTAGACCCGGCTACCCTGCAAGGTAAGGATAGCTCTATGTGATCGATCGTTCCTATTTCTCTTAGTCCCGGACATAGAGGTCTCAATGAATGAATGATACATAGACAGAGAAGTCAGCAACCTAATGCACAGGTTGAGAAGGGACTGTAGACCAGGACAGAGGAGGCTGCACAGAGGAGAGTCTGAGTAGGACACCCCAGTGTGTGACACAAACAGACTGGGGTCGGTGAGGGGCAGATATAGAGGAGAAAAAAAATTGCTTTGCTAACAAACCTTGGGGAAGGGCTGAAGAGCCCTCACTAGGAACAAGGATCCCTTCTCTTGCTGCTGGCTGGAGGGAAGCTTCTGAACGCAATCAAATGGCATACCAGTGGAAGTAAGAGTTTGAACGGGGGATGCAGCTTGGTGGTAGAGTGCTTTTCTGGGATGCAAAAGGCCCTGGGTTCAAACCCTAGCACAACATAGAAAGTACAAACTTTTGAAATGAATGTTCAAATGGACCTAAAATAAGTGATTATTTCATCTTCGGCTCCCCAAGTCATCCACGTGCACATGCACAAATCAAAACTTCATCATCTTCAGGGAGTTCCTAGGTCATCATTTTGAATAACACTGAGGTCATCGGTTAACCCAGAATTTAACTTCCACCCACCCAGCCTGTTTCACAGGGCAGTGGGCGACTTGTGTGCCCTTGGGGCAGACACTGGACACATGTATTATTGTATTCAAAACCATGCAGACAGCTTGTCCCTGCTAAGTGTCAAAGCAAAAATCCTGTTTCCACTGACTTCTCTCCCTGGCAAACTCTCCCCATGCTTCATTTTCTTTTTAATACAAAGCCATTGAAGATGGATTGAACCCCTAATGTAAGCCCACATCTGTGCTGAGTTCTTTACTTAAATTAATTCTCATACAGATGCCATAAAGCAATATTTTATAAATGAGATCAATGAAATGAGGCTTAAAATAATTAATAACTCGGTATTTCTACAGCTTTCCGAAGCCGTGTACAGGGCACCCCTCTTTGAGGTCTACACCAATAGCCACAGACAACCTCTGGCCATCCATATCGGAACTCCCTTGCTGTTGTGGCAGGGAGATGCCTTTGAATAGAGAGTCCGAGAGGAAGTCACAGTATGAGTATGGATCGAGAGCTCAGAAGGCTGATTTAGATCAGACCTGTGTTGCCAAGCCAACTCCAGTCTGCTCTGCAATGCCTGCTAGAAGGTTAACAGGTGACTTTGGAGTGCACAGCTCAATTCTCAACACCCGAAAGTGATGAAGGCTTGTCAGTTGGAGATGAGGGGTTCTCTAATCCTGCCTCAGGATCTGATGCAGAGATGAAGCTACCCAGTGATAAATGGTCCCTCTCACTTCTCCCACAGCCAGGACAGCTGTCAGATGTGTTCAGAACAGGGAACTGGTCAGCCTTCCCAGTAGTTTCTCAATGGCTTTTCTTCCAGCAACGAGCCCATTCATTTCAGGTAGGAATTCCTTTTTCTGCAAGACACCCAAGATGACAGTGGATAGTGTCTCAGTCTATTCTGTGTGAAGGATAGGTATGTCACAAAAAAGAAAGCAGTGCATGGCAGCTTGCAATTTGAAGACGGGCTGTGTTGCTGGTGCGAGCCACAGACTGTATTATCATGGAAGAGATGTGGAAACAGAAGCAGCCATGTGTGGAAGCACCTAGAATGTTAGGATCTGCCTCGACCCTTTATGAGGGAGGCTCTTCATGACTCAAAATGCCTCTTCACAGTTCCCTCTCTTACCACTGTCATTTGAGGAACTGGGTGGGGCCAAGCCAACCCAAACCACAGCAAAGAGTTTGAGAACTAGCTCTCTCAAGCAGAAGCAAGGTAGGAGAATCTACCTGGAATCTATCAAACAACATCTCACAATAGCCACCCACCTGTTCCCGGTCCTTGAGATGACATGAGAACATGATGAAAAATTGGAAAGTATTTCAGAGTATCCATGTTCCAAATATTAGATTTCCCCCATTATAGGCATCTTGTATCATAGAATACCTTAGTTTTAGATTAGGAAAGTCTGTAAAGAGCTATTATCTGTGATGGTTAGTTTAATTTTCAACCTAAAATCACCTGGGAAGAGAGTCGCAGTGAGAAACTTTGTAGGTGGGTTTGCCATGTAGGCTTGTCTGTGGGGGATGGTCATAATTTGTTTTAATTGATGTGGAAGACCCAGTCTGTAAGACAACAGCACATTTACAATTTGGGGGTCTTGTACTGCATAAGAGTAGACACATTTAGCTGAGCCCTAAGTGTGAATGAGTTCATTTGTCTGCTCTTGACTGTGCATGTCAGGTGACTAGCCTACCTTGAATTCCTTTCGATGACAATCTGTAACCTGGAATTGTGAGCTAAAATTAACTGTATATCTCCTAAGTTGCCTTTATCCAGGTTACTTTATAACAGAACCATGAAATGGGATTAAGATATTATCTAATACCATATTTTTCTTGGATAGTTAGAGGCTTTATTCCATACCCTTTCTCTGTACCAGAATGCCACTCATATTTCCACATTCCTCTTAACCCCTACATCTTTCAGGCTCCTCCTGGCTTTGGCAGTCAACAACATTTTATTTCCAACAATTTCAGGTACGTCTCAGGTCTAGACTGCAATCTACCTGGTACATTTTACTCAAGAAACTGGAAAACTTTGAAGAATGATCATTCCTTCTCAACCCTGACTCAGTATTCTCTCTGGTGGCTTCTTTCTTAGAGCACTATTCTTCCAACATGGTCTGTGTGTATTACTAGCAAGATGACTAGACAATGTAAGGCTGTTGTCACATGACCTAGTTCATGATAGCTATGAAAGTTCTGCCTTCTTTTTTCATTCATTTCCATGTTTTTAGGGCAACATAGCACCTGGCAGAGAGTTTGGACTCATCCTGTCCTCTGAAAGTTTTGGAGCCTTCTAGGAACTTCTAGGCCCTGAGGTAGTACAGGAAACGCATCTCCTACTGTTGCTCAGAACCTCACAGCTGCTCGTGCTGTACCTATGACTGCTCTTACAAAGCTGTCTTTCCATTTTGTTGCATCTTGGACACCCACACAAACATTCCTCTTTAGATGGTTGTTGCCTCAGCGCTGTGGACAGAACTGGAAGTAAAGACAGCTATCAGCTGCGTAGTCAAGGCAGCTGGAGCTCTTTGAAGAAGGCAGCTATGATGTCATGTGGGAAGAGAAGCCAGTACATCACAGCCACTTCTGCAAGCTATGGTCTTGTCTCCAAACGGTCGGTGCTGCAACATATGTATGTCACTCACAAGGTGCAAGTGATGTGGTGCAGACTGGAAGGCATATTAGTTATGCACAGGTAAGTGGCATGAGACTATTCTAGCTGTGTCTTCTATGCATCATCTACCCACCACCTACCTCACACAAGTGTGTATATGTGTGCACACTCATGCGCACACAAAAATTTATCATCAATGTCTTTCTCAATCATTCTCTGTTTTATTTACTAAGGCAAGATCTCTCGCAGAACCAGGAGTTTGCTAATTCAATGAATCTAGCTAGCTATCTGGATCTAGGGATTCACTGTCTCTTTCTATTTATTTTTTGGATTACAGATAGGTCACCATGTCCATCTGACTTTTATGTGGGTGCTGGGAATCCAAACAACAGTCTGTATACTTGCACAGCAAGTGGTTTACCCTCTTAAAAACGTTCCCGACTCCAACCATTCTTTTTTTCTTTTTTTCTTTTTTGAGAAAAGATCTTTTATTGGCCTGGAACCAGCTAGATCAGCAAATTTGAAGGATCAACTCATCTCCGCCTTCCGAGCACTGGGGTGACAAGTATGTACCACAATACCTGGCTTTGTGACAAGTGTGTTGGGGGTTGATCTCAAGCTTCCATGCTTGAGTGACAAGCAGTTTACCATGGAGCCCCCTCCTAGTCCCTGGAGAGAAGAACTGAATTTAAGGCAAAGATTTTCCCTTGAAATTTCACATGAAATGTTGGTTATCAATATACATATTTTATGTAAACTTTTTCTGAACTATTCAACCATTACATTTTCCAAGAAGCTGTGACATTTCTTGTCCCCTCCTCCCCCCGAGAGGATGAATCTTTTCATAAAGAAGAAGAAAATGCCCTTAAGTTTGTGGATCTCTCCTTTATGTTGCCTTTTAGGCTTAGGTGGAAAGATATGCTTCTTATCATCTAATTTGACCAGGGACAATACCCACTATTTTCTTTTTGCCCAAAGTGTGATGAGAGGTTACTCTAGAGTCAAGGAGAAGTTACTCTAGGGTGCAGATGTCCAACTACTTGACAGCTCCTGTTAGTGTCAGGGAAGCTCCTGATACAGATGCATGCCAACAGTATAAAAAGCATTCTGTCCCTGGGCTAGAGAGCACTCCCATCATTTGAGTCTGTGAGCTCTCAACACTATACATACATATAAATTGACACATAGGAGCCATGGAAGGAGGACAACAAGTTGTTGTTATAATTATGTAAAATCAGTCACTGGTCAAGCCTACTATCTAGGCTTCAGCAACTCTGTCTAGATCAACTACATGGCCACATGCACGCCACAGCTAGAAACAGCCAGCCAGAGACATCAGCCCTGCCACCCAGTAGACGCCAGCGTGGGAGATGGCTCTGCCAATCTTCCACACTGTCTCTGCAAGGCTGGACATTGCCTAGACCATCCCACCAACCACACAGGCTCAGTACAAACGAGACTCTAATGCTTAGATTATCCAAAGGCTTATATATTTAGTAATGATTAATAACGAGATGCCCTTACAATCAGAAGTGTAACCCAATACCCAACCTAGATATACCAACTACCTTTGACTGCTACAGACAAGCAAACATCAGCCTCCATTTCCCCCTCTCTCAGTTTTTGTCTCTCCCTTAGCTTCTCTTCCTTCTCCTCTTCCTCTCCTTCCTCCTCCTCTTCCTCTCTTTACTCCTCCCACCTTAGTCCTCCTACAACACGTATAGTCAGAAAGATTATTTTTGTAATGTTCCTTGCACATTAACAGAGTAAGGTACTAAGGACTTTGGCCATTTGGATGTCATGGGACACAGCAACTATCCTACACTGTGACATCAGAGGCTACAGTACTCACCTCTAGGACTGGTGAAACATCAAGTATAAAATCTCAATAAAAGATCTCAGGAAAATAACCAAACCTGATTATTTTAGAGGGCTTCTGGCATAAGCACACTCCTCAAGTTTCTAGTAATTCTAGTCGCAACTCTTTCTGATTGTGAGTCACAGAGTAAATGAGGCTCAGCCCACTCACTTCACATATGGTGCCCTCCCCATGAAGTCAGCATATCTGCCGTATTCTATACGGATATCTCTCACAGAAAGAGGGGAACTTCCTTCATCCATTTACCTGCTGACATGCCTTGGCTTTGTTCCTAACTTCTAACAAGTCTGGCTGTTTGGCTAGTCCCAGGCAGGGATAAGTTCCAGAAGTTTTGAAGTAAAGTCTGCCTTGGTTCCCAGCAGATCCTGCCCCTTCAATTCTCTTTTTCCAGTATTTTTCATAGCAAGGCGGACTTTCCCAAAACCTGAGGGACAGAGAGATTGCTGCAGTGTGCCTCAGATTTGACTTTCGTTGGTGAAAAGCATCAGAATCTTCATGGAAAATGCAGTCATGAAACCAAAGGTTCCTTGCCCAAGGTCACCTTCAGTATCACTTTACTTCATGGTACCCATAGTCTCCTCAAGCCCAGCCTAGAAAAGTCACAGGATTCTTTTAATTCCAGTCACTTTTTTTTGAAGACTCTCCATTTCTCCCCCTGAACCAAATTCCTTTCTTGCTTTCTCCTCTGTTTATTATCAGATGGAAATCATACTGGGATTGTGTTCATGGTCTCAAGACTCTCACTTCTCTGTGTAAAGGGGCTGTTCTGTGCCTTCCCTAGAAGCTGTTTTTGACTGAGGAGCAGCAGTGGATGCCAGCACCACAGCGAGTGCCTCTTCAGCTCACAACCTGGCTGGAGTTGAGCACAGTAGACAGTTCAGCACCACTGACAACTCCTTGTTGCTCAAAGGCTGGTCTATAGGTGTTCGGGAGCACAGAAAGCACCACAGTGGGATTTGGGCTGATTTGAGCTCAGAATCACCTACAGGTACCTATCTGCAGCTCTGTCAGCACGGCTGAAATTCAGGACCACAGACAGCTCCACTCAGCTTCCTGACTTGGACTGGGGCTCAGCACAACAGCTCCCCCTGGCTGCAGGCCGTAGGGGCAGCTCTTCTCAGAAGTGGATTGGATGCTTGTCCGGTTGCTGTTTTCCAGAGAGGCTAATGTCTGCTTTCCTGGCAGACTTAACACTTGTGAAATAAAAAAAAAAAAAAAGGTGTTCTTACCTGTGAGATTGGGGACTTACTCCATTTCCAAGAATCAGAAGTACACACCCAGGTTCACCCTATTAACAGAGGAGGCACTGAGCAATGCTCAGCACTCTGCCCCTCTATCTGACAGGAAGTAAAAAAAAACGTCCCATTGCTCTGTGATGTACTGATAGATGGACACACAAAGCAGAGCTGGGTACCCAGGTCCCAGAAGGGCTCAGCCAATCTCTCTTATTCTGTTGCCTCGGTATCCTTCTGATGAGCATGAGGCACATACCACCTATTTAATGTGTCTAAATGAGAGGAATATACTCCCATCTGCCTCAGTGTGTGCCAACAATGCCCCAACAGGCTGCAGTGGACATAGGGAGCTCAGGTGTCCTCAGCTTTGCAACAAATAACACTATGTAGACATACATTGTTTTGCAACCTACTTTTAATAATAGTGAAGTATCTGTAGTGCTGTCCGTGCTCCTGAACTCCTATAGACCAGCCTTTGGGCAACAGGAAGTTGTCTGTAATGCTGAACTATCTCCTGTAGCCTACCACCTGTGGGAAAAATATGGCTGGGGAACCCAGGGTTCCTCCCACCATGCTGTGGCTAGTCGGCTGGGAACGCTCTGGGTTCCTCTGGAAGTTGGGCCTGGCTGCTCATTAACTAAAAGCCTCTCCACAGTTCCTCACTGTTCCTCAGGGTGCGGCCCCAACACACGAGGAAGTCCTTGGGTTTCCAAAACCGGTTCATTGGCATGGCAGATGGTGGATGGATCTGGATTCATACCCCACAAAACCCAGGCCAGCCTGAGTTAAATAGGGAGGAGGAAAAGGGGGGGAGGGGCTGGGGAGGAATGCTTAGTCGGCTCCACCCTCTGGCCTTCAGGTACCTCATTAGTATGTAAATCTCTCTAGGGCCTGGGGGCTGTTCCTCAGCCTTAACTGCCTTGACTGCCTGTCATAGGTCATAAACCTCTCTCTGTGGCAGGGGATGTTGGAGGACTGAAGCTAAGTGAAAAGAACCAGGGCCTGGGAGCAGAGTGAACTCCTGCCGGCTGATAAAGGTTCCAGAGTTCGAAACTCGTGCTCAACCAAACACCCAGCTGCTTCTCACAGCCCACCTGTGTACGTGACTGAATGGTAAAGGTGGAATGGAGATTGGGCCTCATGTCAGGAGCCTGGGTTCTGGGGACATGGCTGAACCCACAATCCAAGAATCAGGATACCCTTCCATGGCCCAACAACCACCCAGAAGAGGTAGTAGAAGAAAAAAGTTATTATGATATGGGGAAAGTGGACCTGTTCAGCAATAGTTCTTTGTGGGCAGGCTTGATCATCTTGGACAACAGTTCGGTTCCATAGCAAACACCAAATATGATTCAGCAGCTGCAGACCAGTCCTCTAGACAAGCAAACACCAGGCACAAACTGAACCGGCAGCTACAGTCCAGTCCTTTCAGTAAGCAGACACCAGGCAGCTATAGTTCAATCCTGAAGAAACTGCCAGGCTCGCCAACCTGCCTGAGAGCAGGGCCCTGAAGCAGCAAGCTTCAGAAGTTCTTGGGTGAGTTTATCTCAATGTTGGAGTTATCACACGTTGATCTCAACAACACTACGTGTGTCTTTAGCGAAGAATAGCGAGGCGGAATAAACAAAACCAAAGCTCAGTGCTCCTCTCCCGATGTCTGTGGGGTCACATTTATATTCCTTCCTCAAGTGTTATTTCACGTGTCTGCTATTTCCAAATATCCTTTCACCTGTGTCTGCTTCAGGAAAAGTCTTTTATGTGTTTGCTTTAGAAAGACATCCTTTTATCTCTGTGCCCCAGCAAAACATCATTTGATGTAACTAATTTTCCAAAGAACTAGAGGTTTCCATTTCACACTACTCTAGAGAGGGTCTGGGAGAAAATGCTAAGCCCTGGTAGAAATACCCTATCAGGTTCCCACGGGTTAGCTGAAGTAGGAATTATTCTAACCCAGCCAATAACATTTTATAACATGAGGTTCACTGTGTTGTAGTTACATCTATGGAAAACTGCAGGAGTCATTAACAATGTCTGAGAAGCTAATGAATACAGTAGCCCTGGCTTCTGACACTCAGTTATGTACTTGATTTGGAAACAATACTGGGAGAACATTCAGCAAGTTCAAGGTAGCTCTTCAGTCAATTTGGTTCCCCAACACAGGAGATACTACATTCCTTCTTCAGGTTGTTTTGGTGGTGTTCCAATCAGTTCCCTTCTCATCACAGAGGTGATAGCACTATCACCTTCACTAGATCCTGCTTCAAGAGAAGTTTGATTTGATCATTTGAGCCTGCCAGGGCTGAACGCTGTAAGGCAGCTTTCCATCTCTGACAAAACACCCGGGGAAAACAACTAAAAAGATAAATGATTTCCTTTGGCCTGAAGTATCAGAAGTTACAGTCTAGTGTTAGCTGGGGCCTCCTTCCTAGGTGCATGACAAAGAAGACGAGTATGGAGGAGAACAAGAATTCAGTTTATGAGAACTATGAAGAAGAAAAGGAGAAAGAGAGATTGCAGACCAGACAGATCCTGAAAGACAGACACCCCCAGTGATGTAATCTGAATGATAATGGCTCCCATAGGCTCACATGTTTGGATGCTTGGTCTCCAGTTGATGGAACTATTTGGGAAGAATTAGGAGATGTGGCATTGTTGGAAGAGCTGTGTCACTGGGGAGGGGCGGGCAGCCTTTGAGGTTTCAATGTTCCACACTATTCACAGTTAGAGATCTCTGTCTCCTGCTTGTGGATCAAGATGTGAACTCTCAGTTGTTGTTCAAGGAACCTATCACCATGCTTTTGCTCCATCGTCATGGACTCTAACACTCTGGAACTATAAGCTTAGTTAAACTCCTTTCTTTTCTAAGATGTTTTGGTCATGATGTCTTATCACAGCAATAGAAAAGATGTTTAGAGAAATTACCTATTTTCTTTGTGCAGGCTTTATCACCTAATAGACTACCCAGCTATGAACCCATCAGTGGATTAACTCACTGGTGAGATCTGCTCATTCTTAATCCAATCAGCTTTAGAGACGAAGCCTTCATCAAATGAGCATGGCAAGTATTCCCTATCAGAACTATAACAAAAACTGAGGCCTGAGGAGAGCTGAGGCCAGCGGGCCAGGGAGCTGAGGCAGTATACAGACAAACACAAAGTTATTACAGGTGGTCATCTTATGCAACAAATGTGTGACTTTGACCTTCACAGAAGCCTCTTAAGTAGGGTCAGAAAAACCCACCCTGCATTAAACAGGAAGACAGAAGCTCCTGACCTGACTGCCTTCTGGTAGCTCATAGATATAACAGGACAGGTTTTTGTCATCTGAGCCCAATAACCACTCATAGTTTCAGGGAAGAAATTTCAAAATGTAAATGATTCTTATGGAGCCTGAAGAGGAGGCAGTAAGGCATGACTTCACAGTATTGGGCAACTTAAAGGAGGTGGGATGTCTGCCTAAGAGACATCATACGGCATTGACGAAGGAGATGTGACACTGGAGGCAGCTTCCTCAAGGAGGCAGGTCCATAATGTGTACATAGATGATAGCTGTGTCAACACTGAATCAACATATAAAACCATTGCATTTTCTGTAGTTACTCTGTAACTCAGGTTTTCTAGACACAAAGATGATGCTTATGCTATCACTCAAGTTTGCTTGACTTACTAAACATCTATATTTCCCAGGCATCTTCACAGTCTGCCTTGATCTATTTATACTTGCTTTTTATAGCTCTGCATGTGAAATTTCTGGAGATGCAAAGTCCTGTACAAGATAATTATCAGCTTCTTTACTAGAAAACAATACTCATTTAGTGTCCGGATGTCAGGAAAGGTCCAGTGATCCAGGCTCACATGTTCTGGGCAAGGATACTGGACAAGAGTACATCAGGTTAAGAGGCTGTGAGAGAGTGGAAGCCAAAAATAGGGGGTAGCTGGGTCTAGAAACATAAACACATGAAAGGCCAGTTTCAGGGACCTGGAGAGATGGCTCAATGGTTAAGAGCACTGGCTGGTCTTCCATAGGTCCTGAGCTCCATTCCCAGCAACCACATGGTGATTTACAACCATCTATAATGAGATCCGATGTTCTCTTTAAGTGTGTCTGAGGACAGCTACAGTGTGCTCATATACATAAAATAAATAAATAATTTTTAAGAGAAAGGCCAATTTCCGTGAATGATGCTTGAGTGGTGACCAGAGAGAGTTCTGTAGATGATTCCTTACAGCTGCCAAACACTCCAAAAGATTTAGTGAAGTTTAGAGGTCCTGGTCTGGAAAGCAAAGCAGAATACTAGTTTTCCTGAGAATACACACAGGTCCAGAAGAAAGATTTTGGAAACTATCTCAGGAGGATTAGCGTTCAAGATACAAGAGAGTCCCAAGAATGCATGGAATCCAGAAGTTACAATCTAAATGTACATGTGAGGGCTCATGAAGACCATGTGTACACAACATAGGCAGTAATAGCTTCTGTTCCCAGAAGCTGCTGGCCTTTTAGAGCTGATGAGGTGTAATACAAGCTGCTTTGTGTACTGAGCCTTTGTTCATGGGGCCAACACACACAGGTCATTTGCTCTACTCCACAGCATATCCTGTGAGCTTCAGCAAAAAGACAGGACCCTACAATGGCAATGGCCTTTTCTACTGCTCCTGAGCTCAAAGCTGGGTGCTGGCCTTTGAGACTTTTCTCTACATTAGAGCTTGGTGGAAGAATGAGTGTCTCAGCAGCATTGGTGTATACAGGAAGGGATTCTGTGTGTCCCTTTCTATTCACCTGCAGATGAATCCAGTCTACATGGAGGTAGCAGAGACTTTAGGAAGAGGGTGGCAAGGCATAATAGTTACTTTGTTTAATGCTGTAACAGAGTGCCTGGCAATAAGTAACTTAAGAAGACCAGGGTGAACTTTAGATCACGATTTATGGTGATGTCATCACTAATAGTGGTATCCTGCCTTTTGGTCACAAGATTGTGTGGTCAATACTCCTCAATTCATGTGTCAATGGAAAAGGAAATTGAGAGATTTTGAACCTGGAAATAAGGCTGAATAAAAACCGTAAGTCCCACCCCTCCAGTGACCTACTACCTCCAGATAAGCCTGACCTCCTAATGGTTCCATAGCTTCCCCCTCAGCACCACCACTCTGTGGTATTCAAACACATGAGCCCAAAGAACTCTTTACTTCCAAACCTTAATACAAGCCTGCTGCAAACCCACCCCCACCCCATGCTATTTGTTAGACTGCCATTTGATCAAGAACAAATGTGGCATCAAGCATCTAGGGATTGGGGTATGCTTGTCACCACATCGACTTACCTGATGATTTGTGAATTCATGAATGCACCCAGAAATGGAGATATGGGTAGAACAAAGGGGAACTTTCTTTTCTTCAATTCTTCTGGCATTAGAACTTTGCTAGAGAGCCATCTACAAAGGGAACGATGCTGGAGCTTCCATCACTCATGATGCCAATGAAGGCTACTGTTCTCAGCTTGACAGATGTGATAGATACATGCAGTGCTGAATGTTAGATGGAAGTTGGGATAGACCATTGGTAAAGGTTGTAAAATAGTATTTGATTTAGTGATGAACTAATAAGGGAGACAAACTTTAGTCAAAATAATTTAAATGTTAATTTTAAATGAAATATAACAAAATAACTAATATTTATAGCAAAGATCAAGGCTACACAGAGTGGATGTGAAGTAACAAAGAGGGGGTTTTCATAGTAGGGGAATTCTTGCTAAACTGTCCTAAATAGTATTCTTTCCCAAACTACACTACTACACATGTCTTAGTCTATTTGGCACTACTATAACAAAACACATGGGGCTGGATATTTCATCAAGGAAAAAAAAAGGCTTATTTCATTACAATTCTGAAAGCTGAAAGTTTGAGATGAATTGCTTCATCTGATGAGCTTCTGTTCACTGACGCTTCCACTGACCAGGTCATTCCTACAAGATCTAATCCACTTGCTGTGATGATAGGAATGACCCACATACACAGTGGCACTCATGATGCCTCATTAACTCCTCTAAGTTCCACATCTTAAAGGTCTTACCATCTCTTACATTGCTTTAATGGAGACCAAACTTCTAACCCATGAACTTTGGGAGACAAGCCACATGTAGCATGGCAGTAGTCCAAGAACAGGGCTACATGATAAAGACAAAGGAAGAGCTTTGAATTCTTATATAAGTTGGAAGGAGAAGGCTCTGCCAGGATGAGTCCAAGACAGAGGCTCTGGCTGTGCTGCAGAATTCCCTCAGGCCTAGGATGGCTACAGAGCGTCTGTTACTAAAAACAACTACGACTTTTAACAGCAAGGTCTTCCAAAGCCTTGACAAATGCTTACTAGCAAAATAGATTACTGTTTGCTATGCACAGAGCTGCACCTCCGGGAACACAGCTTCTTGTTGCGGTATCTCATTTGTTATGTGATTGAAATATGGAAATCATTTTCCCTGCCTACATTGCTTCTGTATATTGATATTAACTATAAACAACAAATTCCTTCCACAGGCCAAACAAGCAGATGGGTTTTAAACACTTTAGGAATATAAAGAGGTCATTTAGTGTGTGATAACTCAGCTAAGTATTGAGGCACCGTGGAGGAGCCTCCTTCCCAGCCTATCTTCCTGGGTATAATACCTGGAGCCATCCTGTAATTCATCACCTCTGCTCTCCTGGGGCAGTGATTTTTATACTAGACCAAGTTCTCAGCTTCATTACAGCCTGATGCTTTGATCTGGAGAGTCTGGACCCTCAGGTCCAGTTGGGTCTATAAAGCTAATTTTTGTGAAGACATGGTGGAGCCACAGCAGGCTTGAAATTGCTGAAGATCCATACATCTCTCCTTAAGAACCCCTGACTTTGAATTGCATCTTTCTTTACGACTTGAGCAAAACCCACAGAGCAAGTTTGAGAGGTCTGCAGTCCTGGAGTAATTAGACCAATGCACACATCTCCTTTGTTCTATTCTTCTGTCAGATCTGGCATGCTGGACTATTTAGCCCCATAAATAAGGCTTCTTTGATGTATTGATTTATTTGAATCTGAGAACATCCTGTGAGTTTATGAGTGCAGAGTTGTGCTGTTAGGACATGTCTTACAGGTCACCTAAAATAGGGTGTCTTTGCTTTTGAAAATCTGATGAAAGTGACGAGTTTCTGTCTGTTCCTAGTAATAGGACATATACCCATAACCACCTACCCACACACAGGTAAGGAATAAAAACACTCCTAGGTGTGAGCAGTAGTATTCCCCAGGAAGAGCTCACTGGGCTTGGATCATGAGGGCTCTGTTGTGGAGCCTGGCAGTAAACGTGGACAGCAGTCTTCAGGTTAATAGATGGTCCAGAAGTGGAGCTTTAGGTGCTAGGACAAACTGGTATATCTGAAGGCTCAGGGATACTGCAGTTTGCTCTGGGACTTTGTGGCATCAAGAGTAGAGAGATACGTTCTTCATTCTTCATTGTCTGTGTTCTGAGAATCTGTCTGTCCACTTCCAGCAACACCCTTGTATTCAGGATAAGCCCATGGGGAATATTCCCCTTTGCAGGTCAGGGGGATGACTTCCATGGTAATCATGACTTGTCTACAGTCACAAGGGAAAGTCCACACAAGACTCAATCAACGACTATGCCTTATCTGCAACCCCATTACCTACCCCCAACCACATTGTTCCAGTCTGTCCAACTTATCAAAGCCACATACTTCCCTGTCTGCCCCTCCCTGCCATCATTCTGTTATTGACCTTTCTGAGGACACAGAAGCCTGGTCCCATGGCTTAGAATCCTGCCTATTCTTCTGTCCCAGAGGCCATAAGAGGCCCAAGGACACAGTTTTCTAGTTTCTACCCTCTCCCAGCCTTCTGAGGATAGATGGGCTAGGGGCATGGCCAGTCATATTTCTGCAATCCTGTCCTGTGCACCTCTGGACAGTAACAGTGTCATTTCTGTGCACAGGTAAAATCAGCCATGGCTTTGACAGGTTCTTCAAAAGGGCCTGGCTCTCCAAATCATGAGCCAGGCAGAGATGGGAAGTTACTTCTCCCTTGTGGGTGGAGAAACTGAAACAAGCCCCTTCCCTTGCTCCTTGGGAATACTTAGCATGATAAAATAAAATATTGCTCAGCTCACTGACCAAGGACACAGTAGGTACTTAATACATGCCCGCCCCCCATGCTATAGTTTTATGCCAACTTAACACATGCAGAAGTCATCTGAGGAGAAAACCTCCACTGAGAAAATGCCTCTGGGTGTGGATGATAGGACTGGCCCCACCCATTGGTAACACCTCTAGCTCTGGTTGTGACCTAGGCTAATCAACTCAGCTACCACCCAGGCCCACATTCAGGGCTTTGGGTTGGTCCACTTCAAGATCTACTCCATCTATGCCCTGCTGGACTGTGTAGAAATAGAACTGAAGGATCTCCATGACTCTGAGCAACACCAGGATATCCGAGAGGAGCCTTAGGAAGGACAAGGGTCCAGTGTTGATGGAGTGGCAGAAGCCAGAGGCCTTGAACTAAACCAATATCTCATTGCAATGAAAAATTGCATGTAAAGCCGTTTGTGCAGAAGGACATACTATGTAACACATTGCTACTTCCATTACCATTACAAGGAACTAATGTGTGATAATAGGTGGAAGAGATGGGAGAGCAGAGTGGTGCAATGGAACCACAAAATTGACAGCTGTGTCCAGTGTGGGAGAAGGCTGTGTTTGATGGAGGAACCGGATGTTACCCAATAGGGTCAGCAGGATGGTGTGCAGCAGCTGGAGCTTGCCCAGACTCAGCCACTGAACAAGTTTTCCAGCTACACAATAGCCCTGGCTCTGAATAGCGACAGGATGTAGAGATGAAGAACAATCCATGTACTGGATTGGACCTCTTTGAAAGATCTCCATGGTCCCTACTTCTCTCCTGGACGCCATCCTGGTCCATGGCTTGTGCTTTGAAAGAGGGCCATGTTGAGGTCACTGGCCATACTGACACCAGAGACCAAGTGGGGGTCCTCGACACTTGCTAATGATGGAGATCATGTGGATGTTCGTGGTCTATGCTGTCGCCAGAAAACACCTTATTCATGTTTGCGCTGACTGTAAAGGGTAAGGAAACTATTCTTACAGAGGTATCAGTGACTGCAGATTTACAGTTGAGAAAGACAAATGTGGAAGGCTTCTGTGACCTCCAACCTCCCCCAAAAGTAACAGCTTAAAAAGCAAGCCATCAAAAGAACTCTTAAAATTTTTGGTAAGGATCCTGAAGTGGAGCTCTCAATTGATGGCTTCTGCTGTGGGTGCAGGATGCCACTGGGAGTTTTCCATGCTCTAGCAAGTATGTGGACAACACAAAATGGACTTTCCCCTGCTTCTTTCTTCTTTGTCCTTTGAGGGATGTCACAAGGGTTAGGGAGCAGACATGGTAGTACTGGCAAGTGAGTATTATCAGGATGCATAATGTGAAATTTCCAAATAATAAATAAAAATATCCTGTTGGGAAAATCAGAAAAGAGAAAATGCTTCCATAAGATCAGGCTATAACCAAGTCTGTGGGACATTCTCTTAATTATTGATTGATGGGGGAAAGCCAAGCCCATTGTGGGTGGGGCCACCACTGGAATGATGGTCCTAGGTTCTATAAGACAGCAGGCTGAATAAGCCAGAGAAAGCAAGCCAATATGCAGCACTCCTTTGTGGCTTCCGCATCAGCATCTGCCTCCTGGATCCAGCCCTGCTGGAGCAGCAGTGGAGTTCACTGCTTTTGATGACGAACTGTTATAGGAAAGCGTGAGCAACACAAACCCCTTCCTCTCCAAGTTGCTCTTGAACATCACAACAATAGTAACCCAAACTAGGCCACCCTTTTTAACCCCTTTGCTTCCTCCCTCCTTGCACTGCTTGGAATGAAGGGAAACCACTCAGCCCTTACCCGCAGCATACGGAGGCTCCAGGACCCATCATAAAACTGTCAACCAGGACGCATACAGTAGCTTGAATTAAAATATTTCTAGTCACTTGCATTCTTTGTGCCAGAGGCACACTTGGTCGACATATGTCCACAGCACATTTGCAAGTAGGAATGACACTTTAAAAAACTATGTAATGGATGTTTTGCTTTTTCATTACTACACAGGATGAATGGCCTGTTCTGCCGTCTGCTGTTCCTTCTTGCATTGGCCTGGGGCATGCCAAGGGCGCCATTACACTGTGTGAGCCCTTGGGTTACTGAAGACAGTGCCTCGTTCATCTCAAAGCAGGGAAGAGCATCCCATGGGCCTCAGAGTAACTTAGAGAGAGATGAGGATGTTGAACAAAGGGCAAAGAGCTGGGGTTTCTCAGAAGAGCCCATGTTAAGGAAAGAGCTGCTGTAAGTTTGGCTCCGAGTAGCACTGGGCCTGGTGTGGACCCTGAGGTGACATAGTATCTGGCCTTGAGTTCATAGTCCCTGTGGAAGAAAACTCCCAGATTGAGAGCCTGGCTCCTCATTTGTTCCCAGACTCCCAAGGCTCTTTCAATTACACTTCTCTCTAATTCACGACATTAGGAATATTCATGGAGACCACTTTTAATGTGAGCAGTTGCGACAGCTGGTGGGGGAGGGTCATAGAAGAGAGTTGATGGTGTTGACATGGATCAAGCAATGCATAGTAAAGGTTAGAGGCCTAAGTTATGGACACAGGAAGGAGGCTATACAAGGCTGACTGGTTCTACTCCTGGTTTGGACCTGAAGTTCCTGGATGAGAATGGAGTTAGGTTGACACAGGAGAGTTGAGATAAACTAGAAACCGCCACAACAGACCTCAACTGGCACTTCCAACACATTCTCAGTGTCAGTGTCACATCTGAGCTACAAATCCTTTGTCATGGACCAGAGCTCAAATATCACACATTGGACAGCTCAATAGATTTTTTCTTAACCACTTCATGTTGAGAAAGACATATTGAGTCATAATTTCAAAAGCTTACAGAAAAATTAAGCAAAAAAATGAGAGTCATTGACACAGGAATGAAATGGGCAAAGAAGTCGACCTTAAACAGAGACTTTATTGCAAAGTTTGGGATGAAAAGGGACTTGAAAACAGGCAAGAAATGAACAACAAAGAGGGTAACTGAAAGTATAACAGAAGTAAAACAGGAAAAAAATAGGTGTATGTCCGACTGTAGAGCACGGTGAGAGAAGTACAAGATCAGTGCAAGACTGATCTGTCTGTTTGTCTGTCTGTCTGTCTGTCTGTCTCTCTATAAATATAAGTATAATAATATAATATATAATTATATAATATAACATAATATATTAGGATTACAATATATTATATATAGATATACATATATAGATTATGTAAATTTATATATATGTATATATACACATACATTCATTTTGTCACGGATATTGTATCATATACCTAGGCTGGCCTCAAATTCATGATGTAGTTAAGAATAACCTTAAATATATGATTCCCCTGTCTCCATCTCCTGAATGTTGGGAGTGCAGACATGCACCATGATACCTGCTCTAAGCGATGCTGGAGATCAAACCCAGAGTTTCACACCTGCTAGTTCAGCACTCAACCAACTGAGCTATCTCCCCATCGCAGAAGTAATAGTTAAAGATAAAATCCTCATCTAAGGTCGGGACCTTGTGAGGCTTCACCCATCTACGCTGACATGACAGCTGGGGTTGTTCTTGTGCTGGTCTTATCTAGGCAGCCATACTGTTGAGAATGCATGGATGCAAATTCTCTGTCAAATATAATAAACACTATCTTAGAGCAGATGTCCTGGTCCTAAGCTCCTACATTCCTTCAGTCTCATCTTTAGTGATGTTCTCTGAGCTCCAGGTAATAGATGGCAGCTGAGAGAGGAATATTCAGTCTCTCCAGGTACTAGACTCCTGGCAGGTTATTCAATATCAAATGATGAACCCTAAACACATATGCATATGAGCAACGCTAAGTGGACTCCTCAGGTCATTTTTATATACACACATATGTGCATGTAACAATATAATTGGAGAAAAGGTCATGAATCTGAGAGGCAGGAAGCGGGCTCAGGAGGAGTTTGATTAGGAAGGGGAGGTTGGAAATTATATAAACATAGTGCTCATGTATGAAATTGAAAATACCTGCTCTCCATGCCCACTCTTCGACCTCTGGTCCAAGTTCCTTCTAAGTTTTTAAAAGGGTAAAAGCCTGTGCATGAAGGGTTCCTTGGGAAGGTTGGTAGGAGAAGTAGTTCATTTAAATTAAAACTTAAGTTAAAAATAAAGGTATGATCTGAGAAATGCTTTCTGTTAGGAAAAAAAAAAGGCTGCTGTGCCTCAAAATACTGACCTGGGCCACGCAGCTCAGTGGTGTATCAGGTAATACATGAGATTTTAAAAGAATTATCAAGCCATATGGTGACAGGAAGCTAGAGAGAGTCCTTCACACAGGACAAAGAGTCTTACAAGTAAAAATAATTCAATAGCAGTGGACACCTCCATAGGGAGACAGCAGAGGACTCGTGCCTTCAGAAGACTGGGCAGCTGCAGGACCGGCTCCACTCCAACAGGAAAATAGAAAGTGCGCATGGATAACAGGTATCTACAGCCTTCAAATACTGTGCAGCAAGAACAATAATATGCAAATGTTCCATGTTCTGACAAGAATTAGGAATAACAGAGGTAGGGGCTTGGGCAATAGCGCAGTGGATAGCATGCTTGCTAAATAAGTTCTAGGGCCTGAGTGCACATAAAGTTGAGTGTCATAGTGAACCTCTATAATCCCAACACTATTAAGGAAAATGATAGATGGAAGCAAGACCCGGTAAGTGCTGGAATTAGCTAGCCTGCTCTCCACACAATGCAAAACAGCAAAGAGCCTTTGTTTCAAACAAGGTAGAAAGTGAGAAGTGACCTCAAATGGCAAAACCCTGGAAGTCACTACCAGGCTGGGCACAGGTGTGTAGATGTAATTCCAGAACTTTGGAGACAGAGATAGGGAAATGCTGGGTTCCATGTTAGCCTGGGTGATACAGGAGGTTTCTGTGAAACAAAAGAAAGAAAGAGAGAGAAAGAGAGAGAGACAGAGAGAGAGAGAGAGAGAGAGAGAGAGAGAGAGAGAGAGAGAGAGGACTGATATGCCATACAAACGCCTTTATGAATTCCATAACAATGTTCAACAAATATATACTGACTGAAATTTGTATTAGAAAAATATTTTAAAAAATGAGTAAAAGGTAGGGATTACCTTAGTACACCACAGGGTACTAAGCATGGAGGAGAGACAGGCAAGGAGAAACCAATCATCCTAGGAAAATTCAATTTATCATCCTTACCCTAACAAATCAGATGAATAAAGGACAAGCGAGAATTTTCAAAAGAAATGAAATTCATAAGGAAGAGTTCATAACATTCAACACAAGCTTCAAGTTAATAGCAGAAAGGTCATTAAATCCATCCATGTGAGGCTGGAGAGTTGGCTCAGAGGTTAAGAACACTTCCTGTTCCAGTGGACCCAAGTTAGTGCAGTTCCCAGCACCCATATTGGCTGACTCAAAACTGCCTATAACTCTAGCCCCAGGTGATCAGATATAGTTTTCTGGCCTCTCAGATAAGTGCATACGTGTGCACAAAGTCCAACACATACACATCCACATTAATTAAAATACTCAGTCATGTGTTTGGTTCCAAAGGCAGCAGCAAATATTTCCTTTAAAAGAAAAATGGCATGAATTTTTACTGACCACAGAGCAATCAAAGTAGGAGTTTATGGTCCACCTGATGGACAAATGCATTCTTCCAGATGCTTAAGTGTGTCTACAAAACAGCTCTTTATGGAAGGAAAGTATAGTCCAAAATTGCAGAAATTCTGAAAATAATAATTGTTGAAATATGATATTGCGACAGTGTAAGACAGTGCAAAGTTTCCTCCAGCTTGTATTCTTCCTGAAGCCATTTCAGGTTTAACTAAGATTTAATCTCCTTAGTGGAAAATCTCATAAAAAATTACCCAGCTGCCCCTTAGTCTAAATACATTAGACTACACTTAAATTCTCAATCCCTGAGAGTTGGCTGGAATAAAGACTGGCTATAAACTTTTTCAGAGTAGTCATCTCTGATGGGCTCCCTATAATGATATATTGAAATATATATACAATTAAAAACAATTTGGTTTAATGAAGTTCGTGATAAAGGAAATTCACATGCTCTGATAGGAATCAAAATAAAATATAAATTGTCAACTCAAGAGGCTGGAAATAAGAGCATAAAAATTTGTCATAAGAAGGAAATTGAGATAAAAAACAGAAGTCAATGAGGAAGAAAACAAAAAAGTAAAATGAAATTAATAAATAAATAAAATCATAAATAAACAAAACAAACAGACAAACCAACTAGATAAGCATATTATCTTAACTTGGTATGAAAACATTTGAAGTTTTTTTAAATGAAAAAGTGAAAGCACAGAGAAACTTGCCAGACCCAAGCCACAATAGTTCAGAAAACTTCTTTAAACCCCACAAAGAGTAAAGCATAAAAAGAAAAACTAAAACATAAAAGAGAAAATCTTCTAAATCATGTTCACCTGAGAAACATGCCATGAGACAGTCATGCCTGACAAAAAAGGAACAAGATGTAAAACAAGAGAGTGAAAGCATGGAAGTCATGAAATAGGCTTCATTGCGTCAAAATTAAATATATACATTTAATTGTATATATTTCAACATGCCATTACAGGGAGCCCATCAGAGATGATTATTCAGACACAGTTTATAGGCAGTTGGAAGTCTTTATTCCAGCTGCAAGGGACTATACTCAGGGACTGAGAACCTAAGTGTAATCTCAAACATTTAGACCAAGGGGCAGCTGGGTAATTTTCCATGGGATTCTTCATCAAGGGGATCAAATTTTAGTTAAACCTGAAATTGCTTCAGGAAGAATACTAGCTGGAGGAGACTCTGCACAATGAGAAGCATGAGATGGTAACTAACACATTCAAAACTTCTATTCAAAACCTATTTTAGCTATGGGGAATTTATTCCAACAATACAATGATGGTTCAAACTCTGGAAATCTATTAACAAGTTCTTCATATGAATCTCGAGAGAAAAGTACATAGCCATCGTCACAGGTCTGAGATAGCTTTTGACTGACTACAGCATCCTCAGCCCTAGTGTTACCCTCATTGAATCAACTTCTGAGACCTGTGGTGAACTTGAGGGCACCCAAGGGCTCAGCCCCAAGGACAGGAAACCATCAAGGGCTCCTAGACTTCTTATTATGGTGTGCTAGACACAAAGCAATTCCACCACAAAGAGAACCAGCTTAAATATAAGTTTAAGAGAAAAGAAGTAAATCCCCACTAGGAGACCTGGGAAAAACAAGACCCAAGGAAACAAATCCAGGGTCTTAGTTCACTCCCATAGCAAGGCACAGTGGATACCCAAAGTAAGACCCTTCACATGGAACAATCGTAAGAGGAGAATAATGGAAGCCTCTAGCACCCACATTGAGGAAAACAGGCGAGAGTCTCGAGATACTGCTAAGAATCTGTAAAAGGAGTTAGACAGACAGTGACGGTGCTATAATGAAGAGCAACAGAAAGAACACCAGTTTTGCCTTGGGGGAAGACATTGATAATCACATCTAGGGTCACAGAGTGGACCTGTGCAACCCAAGGCACAGCCAAGTGTTGGTGTGTATGTGGGCGAGGGCACTACCTTTAGGGAATTTTGTTTATCCTCCAGTGCCCATTTTGAAGCTTACAGAGAAAAGTTGAACATGTTATCTATCACAGAAAGGAAAGCACGCACACACACACACACACACACATACACATACACACACACACACACCATGGTTAAATGTGCACAAGAAATGTTATCAAATACTATGGGAAGCCTAGAGGCTTGCTAGCAACACCTTCAAATGCAGATGCAGTAAAACCCGATGGATGTGACAGTGTAATAGTAAAAAGCTATAGAAAGAATGGTCATAAATTTTGCCTGGAGGAAGGCATTTCTCAGCCGTATAGTCAGCTTCTTTTATTTAAAGTTTGTTTGTTGGAGATAAATGGTGAGTTTTCTATGGAACTCTTGGTCCTTGAAGAAAATTAAGACGAAGCATCTGATAAAAATCTACATGGAAGGATAGGCGGAGGCCGTGGTTTTAGTTGGCCCTCAGACATACAAAGAGTGCCTGCCTTCCCTTCTGATCACAGGAGCACAAAGGAAGGTGCCAATCCTGCCAGGTGGCTGCTGTCATCAGGGTGACTCTCTTCACAGCAGAAGCAGTTGTCTGTACCTGCATCCTGGAAGAACCAAAGCTCCACATGAGGGACCGAGGAAGCACTGGGAACTGGCCAGTGACAGGGACAATTGGAGTATCAACTAGGTAGCCCTAACTACACCTACTTAGACAGGAATAACCTGAGGGGCAACTGGTTACACCTCAGCAGCAAAGGAGGAAGGGATGTGGCCACACAGTAGGCAGCTAACTACTGGGTAGAAAGAATTAGAAAGACTCTGTATGATGATTAACATAGACAAGAGCCAGCAGTGGAGAGTAAGATTGATGCAAACAACTGCATCCGTGGTCACTCCCAGGTTACTGAGGAATTTGAAGTTATGAAGAAAATTCTCCCTCAAACCCAGTGATGGAACACACATGACCAACAATGCTGCAAAATGAATGGTGGTGTTATTTTCAGAAAAAAAAAAAACATGACATCAACTTCCTGTACATTTGTGCATCCTCAATCTACTTATGAGAAAAAGATGAGACAAACCAAGGGTACCAGGAAGTCTACAGGATGACCAATATAGATAGATCTTCAAAACCCAATGCCACCACCTCCACCAAGGCCAAACATGAGACATTATGGGGATAATCTAGGGTTGAGATGTTCCAAAGGAAAGCACAACACATGATAGTGAAACCCAGATCTGAAATAGGAATTCTAAATTTTAAAAAGCGTGCAGCAAGAAATAAACAACTTAGATCAGAGTATGTTGTCTACCACAAGGTAAAATTAAGAATGAAGTACAGACCTTTGTACTACAAACAAGTTTAATGCTTGCTTTTCAAAAATCCACTTAGACATCATGAGATCATGTGCCTCAGATCCTGGCCACCATCCAGCTTCTAGGCCACTGCATCCTGCCATCCTGCTACAGTCTATGGATGAATCTCAGTCGGCAGCCTCCACACTTCTGTCTGGAGTATGATAAAGGGCACGGAGGTTAGGATGAGTCTGACCTTTTTCTGAAGATAAAACTATGTTCTCAAAAGCTAAAGTTATATGATATATCTAAATGTTTAAATTAAATTAAACTTAAAATCACTCAGAAAATATCAAATGCAAACTACATTCAACAAAATTATATAGCTATGTGTCTACCTACATAAAGAGAGAAGAAACGTAGGCTGACCTGATGGTGCAGTCTTGTAATCTCAGCTTTCTAGTTTGATGCCCGTCTGGGCTACAGAATGAGCTCAATGCCATCCTGAATTCCTTAGGAAAAGCATCCTCTAGAACTAAAAAGAGGACTGGCTATGGAGCTCAGTGTAGATTTCTTGCTTGTTATGGATTAGGTTGATGGGATAGAAACACGACAAGAGAAGTTCCAATCTAGTAAAATAATCAAATATTAAGACTAGAAAAATATGTTTCAATTGTATCTTTTCTCAGGCTTTTCTGTAGACTTAGTAGTTATACATAATTCCTTGTCCCATGGCTCTTCTGCAGCCTCGGAGGTATAGATGCTTCAATGTATGGCTGACCATAACCAGAAGCTCTGGCATTGCCCCCAAGAAGTATGAACTGGGCAGCCCAGCCCTTTACTCCTGATTTGCATAGCCACACAGGGCCATCACATACAGAAGAAGATATTTCTCTATAAACTTTATGTTTTTAACTGCTGTGCTCTAGAATAGATCATCAAATAAAGATCCTGGGCTTGGTTAAGGGATCTGTCTGTCTATCTGTGTATCTGTGTGTCTGTCTATCTTATTTATTTATTTATTTATTTATTTATTTATTTATTTATTGTGCACATGTATGCACCACATGCGCTGGAGATGCCCTCAGAGGGCAGAAGAGACATCAGCTTCCCCTGAGACTGGACTTGTGAACCTTTGGATGTAGATGGGTACTGGGAAGCACCCAGGCTCTCTTCAGGAGCAGTAAGCGCTTGCAAGCACTGAGCCATGTCTCCAGCTCCTATTGCTCCATTTAAAAAAACGTTACAATATTTTTGAGACTTTTATGGGATAAATGCAGCTAGCGTATGCGCAGAGTGAGAGAAGGCTCTTTGATAAATTGCCCTTTAATATTTTCTTGGATTTCCTGGGATCATAGAAAGAGGCACTGCAATTATAGCTACTTGCTGGGTAGCAACTGAATATTATCTTTCTACCAGAGAAGCAATTAACCCGCTCTAATAAGAACATGATCTTCAGGTTTTTGGTGTGCAGCACTCTCTCAATGTTTCTGGTCACTGGTGCTTGTAGAGCCCTTGAGGGAAGTTGTGATGGCAGGCACATAGAAGTGCCCCAGGCATTCTGATGTCAGAGGACAAATGTCAAATACAGCTCTACCAGTAATCAGCCAATTGGTATAAGGGACTGTGTCTAAACCTTTTTACCTGCAGTAAAAAGGACTGGGGCTTTGTTCTCTAAATGTGTCCCCCCCACCACCACCACCACGGTCTTCTGGGATTCTTCAGACCTCACAGCAGGTTTGAAAAAAGAGCTATGGGTAAGATCAAATTTTCTGTTTTGTAACACCAACATTCAAGCCTTGAGCTCAGCAGGCATCCACAGGACTTCAGGTTTCCTTTGAAGTCTTCAGAGAGATGCACAGTTCAAGTTAGGCTCGTTATAGCAATTAGCAATGTTCTTCCCAACAATAGCTTTAAGTGGAGGTAGTCTCGATGCTTCAATTAAAAGATGCAAACTAACTGATTGAACTAAAAACCAGTTTTCTAGAGTGACACCTTACTGTCAGAGACACAGACTGCGAGTAAAAATATGGAGGCCAATTTGCCAAACAGTCCTGAAACAAGTCACATAGCTATTCTGATAACTGGTGAATTCAAACCAACATTAGTTAGGAGGGATAAAGAAGGCCATCACATATTAATGAAAGGAATAATCAAGAAGGAATAATCAAGAAAGGAATATCAAGAAGACTGAATAGTTGACTATATGTATGTTCAAAGCTTTGGAGCTTCTGACATCAAACACAAGCAACACACACACACACACACACACACACACACACACACACACACACAAAATGGACATGAAGGACCAGATGGTCCCTGATACAGTAATAGTGGGTGACTTCAACATTCCTCTTCACTAAGTGGTCAATTGTCAAGAACACTGAAGAAACTCCAGAATTAATCTGTACCATTGATCAAATGAACTTATAGATATTTACAGAGTATTACATGCCATGCCTGTAGAATACACATTCTTCCCAGCAGCCCATAGAAACTTCTCTTAAAAAAAACTTAGGTTACAAGACAAATCTTAACAAGTAAGCAAATAATGTAAATAATTTATTGTGCCTTATATGGCTATCATAGAGTAAAACTAAATGAAATAATAACAAGAGAACTTATCGGCCCCTTCAGAATACAACAGATGCATGTTAGATACTTCATGGCAATGACAGCTTACATAAAAGACTCAAAGAAATCTCAAATAAATAACTTTGCTAAGGGTCAGCCTCATATAAAGCAAGCATCAGCCTAAACCCAATGAAACTGAGAGAATGAAACAGTAAATGCCTGGGTAGAAAATAATGTCACAGTGATTACAAAAGGATAATATGAAGAATCAATGGGACAGAGTTGTTTCTTAAAGAGAAAGAAGACTCAAATTAATAAAATTAGAGACAAAAAGGAATACAACAAATAGCAATGAAATTCACATCATCACTGGGTGATTTTTTTTAGGAGATATTTTGTAAACGAACTGTAAAACCCTGAAAAAATTCAGGAGAAATGGATACATTCCTAGATATGAGTGACCCATATTAAATCAAGAGAATGTGAACAATGCACATGGATCCGTATCAGGAAACAAGAGTGGAACATCAATAAATAGTCTCCCAACAAAGAAAAGCCTGGAACCAGATTCACTGACCAACTCTGCCAGACCTTTAAAGAAGAGCTAGCAGTCAAACTCCTGGAAAGTCTCCCCCATGGTCCAGGCCTGCACCTACAGCGGTCAATCCACTCGGCTCCTCTGTTTCCATTAGCATGGCCAAGCACTCTGCTGTTTGAAGTCACCATTCTGCTTCTCACAGATACCCTGAGCTCTGTATCAGTCACTGCTGCACTGGAATTCAGGACAGCAGAAGGCCTTCCTGTTTGTTTCAGGACTGTGCTTACAGAAGCCACCTCTGGGTTTTTTTTTTTTTTCCTGCAAGCCCTCAGTGGGGATGCTTCATTATCAATTTAAAACATTCTGTGCAAAACTTGAGAAGTAAATTCTGTGCCTTCCACCAGGAAGGGAAGATCAGACTGTGGCATGAGGGAGATGCTTGGTAAGCACCCAACCATGTGCAGCCAGAAGGATCTGCTCCTGGCTGCTTCCTAGACTTGACCTTCCAGTCCTTCCAAACCTTTCTGACTTTCCAAATCTGGGTTTCCTCTCATACACCTGCTCCAGGGGATTAGACTCCTCCAGATGCCATGTTTGTCACCAAAGAAAGTTCTGATGCTTCCATCCTTGTCAGACCTTCCAAATTTGCCTTCAGTTGCTTTCTGCTATTTTAAAATTTTTATTGGTTCCTTGCTTCTCTTCCTTGAGTTGGGGCTCCACCCACCATTCCAAAAGGCTCCTGTCATACTCATTCAAATCCACAATGGCCTTCCTGCCTTAGCCATCCATGTGCTGGGATTGCAGACATCGGCCAGTACACCTGAAAGGGTGGCTGAAAGGATGCTGAATTAGGAGAGGCCAGTAAATGAGCCATAAGGCAGAGAGAATGCTCTGGAGGTCGAGGCAGGAGAGTTACTATAAACTGAAGACCAGTGTAGACTAGGTGGCAACATAATTTAGAGGGCAACATCCTGCCTCTAATTAATTAATTAATTAATTAATTAACTAATTAAAAAAACAGCAGCAACAAACTTAAAAATCAGCATCTGCTCTATCCAGTGCTTGACCTCAGCCCTCAGTACAGAGCAGGGGCTCACCATGAGGGAACATCCCAAGCCTTGTTCCAGGAGACAACAGTTGGATTTATCACCCCATCTTGGACCATCCATGGGTGGGAGGATGGTATTATGATGCTGGCAAGAATGAAAGAAGCAGGTCCCTCACAGTCCAGGCACTGAAAAAAAAAAAAACAGAAATTGGAGCCCATGTCTGGGTGGGAAGCCTACATAGAAGTCTCCTCAGGTACTGGGAGGTGATCTTGTTGGAATTTCTTTGCTGATACTTTGGCTTTGTCTCTGTGTTTAAACAGATGCTTTCAATCAAAAGTGCTTTAACGAACTGCCTTCAACACAGGCAGGTTTCTGAAAAATATAAGAACTGGTTACACTATATATTTATGCAAACTGCTTTACTTACAGAAAACCATGAGAGACAAGACAAACTCCTCCATGGTGAGGGAGGGCGTACTTTGTTCACACTGTCAGCAGCAGAGCTCTTGTTTTTACATCATCCTCTTCAAAAATTACTTCATCTTACTTTATGTGTAAGGGGAAGGAATTGACATAACCCAGTACCGCAACCCATTTGTGTTCTTGGTAAATCGTAAATAATGGTGACTCATACCTATACCTTATGTAACCAAGAATAGGAAGAATTTGTCTCTATACTCACATAGAGAATAACCAGGGAAGCGGATCTGGCTTTCAGCCTCTGGCCTTGGCCTCACCAAGTTCTGTCTTTGCAGGAAGGAAATGAAATCTGCCTGTGTCTTATATCTACACCTCTCTCCTCCTCCTCCCTCAAACCTTCAGCCTTTTCTTCTTTCTATGTTGTCACTCTGATGGGTACTGAGCAAGGATGCCCTGATCTGGGCATGATTCTAATCAGCACTCTAAGGAGACAATTTCAGACTGCTGGGCAGACACAGATGCACCAGTCACACTCAAGACATTACATAAAGCTTCAGGAAAGAATCACATCTGGGCTGCACTTGGGGTGGGGAAGGCATATAGATTTCAGGAGGGGAGGAAGAAAGAGCCAGTGAGGCTGGGGCATTCTGAATGATCTGTAAACTTGGCTCTAACAGTTGTTTCTTACCACAAGCATCCAGCCACATTGTCTGGTCAATCAGCACCATCAGTGACTATCACATCTGGCTGGGACTCATTTTCCAGCTGGCTCCTCCAAGGCCCACTCTCACATACCACCAAGGTCACCTCACCACATCCTTTTTAAGGAGAGGCAGGCCTGGACTATAGGGTATTAGAGCAGAGATTTGGAACTCAGTGGTCTTGTATGAAAATCTACACTCTTTCTTTTCCTCCAATGTAGCTGTGAAAAGTTTAAAAAGCAGGAATCCTCTGAATCAGAGCCCTAGGATATGTAAAAGAGGCCTTTCCTAAGGAGGGACCCAGCCTGGAAACCAGACTAGAATATCTGATTGTGTAGTGTTATTATTCACACTGAACATTTTAGACTTTCCCCACTCATAGAGTCCTAGCAACTTCTGCACTGTCAAAGATGCTGAACTTAATTTCTTAATAGAAACTCTTCCTCATAGAAAGGGCTTTAGTCTACCAAGTACAAGTCATATCTGATGCAGTTTGTTTTCACTAGGGAAACAGCTATCAAAATCCTGGTTCCTGGTGCCAGCATGCAAGTCTAATCCCAGGCCAGGACAGTCTAGCATTGTACCCCAGGCCAGGAAGGAACTACCGAAGGCCTCAGGATAAGGATCTCCATAGAGACAGACAAGGAAGCTTTCACTCTATTTCTCAGCCCCACAGAGCTGAAAGGGGAGAGGAGGCTTTACTCTTTAGAGCCTGTGACTCCCAGTGGAAATGACGGGAACGAATGTCCCCTGCATTTGAGGAAGAATTTTTTAGTAACTCTCAGAACTGTTTCTGTCAATCAAGGATTTGTCTACCACCTCAGGAAGCCAAACATAGGAGGGAAGGCCTCCTGTCTGTCAGGGTTGTCTGCAAGGAACTGCCTATTTCACAGGAGGATGGCTCAACCAACTTGGAAGCATGCTTCCTAGTGACACTTGAGATGAATAGGAATTAATGTTAAATATGCAAATGTTCACAAGTCATCAACAGAGAATTAGTAAAACGTGAAGAAACTGGAGTGGTTTGGCCGGGCCTGATTGTAGCTTGACCAACTTTACCAGTGCTGACTCTTTGTCTCATACTCCACGGTAACTTCCTGATGAAATACTGAAAGTCACACCTCCATGTCCTCAGTGAATAAAGCCTTACCCAAACTGGGATCACCATGAATCACCGTCTGCACTACTCCTAACAGCTGATGAGAATCCCAGAGCTGTCTCCATACTGGACAGTGAGAGGCATAAGTTGACTTCACCTTCCTTATTCTTCCTTGTTCTCCTGTGTGGCCGCAGGTGGAAGAATGGCCTTGTTTTACAAGGCTGAATACCTATATAAAGTGGGGTGGGGGAAAGGAGGGGGAGGGAGAGAAGGAGAGACAGAGGGGGAGGGGGAGAGAAAGACAGACAGACAGACAGACAGACAGACAGATCATTCTTTGGTCAGTCAGGTTTCCTGTGAAGGGCAGTGATAACTTCTCATACTTCAGCTTCTCCTCTGGCACACCTGCATCTGCCACAGCTTCAACCCTGACCTATGACCTACACCTCTTCCCTACCCAGCATCCACCATTCTGCATTCGGCTCCTCTGATTTATACATGTAAATCATGTATAAGTGAAATCCTAGATATGTTTTGAGCACCTCACGGAGACAGCTGCCCTCCTGTACACTCCCTGATGCATTATTCACAGTAGCTGAGATTCAGAAAGAGCCTGGTTGTTTTTGACAGGCAGCAGATAAAGAGATCATGATATAACTGTGCTATCATGGCACCCAGTATGCATTTCTACATAGACAACCTTTTAGCAGATACACACTCACACACACACACACACACACACACACACACACACACACACACACACCCCTACATAGACACAAGCGTGCACATACACGTGTTACAAGAGTAGCTATATTCACCTACTTGTCTGTAGTATCCACTTCATTATGCACATGTGCATCCAAGCATCATGTGTACACTCAAAATATTTTCAGTAAAAGTAAAACGATATATTTTCTAAAGGCCTTCACAAATGTCTCCATACTGTACTTTGAAAGTAAAATGTCCCCACAAGCTCATGTGTTTGAACTCTAGGCTTATTTGAAAGGTTGTAGGGCCCTTAGGAGGTAGGGCCTTGCTAGAAAAAAGTGTGTTACTGGGGTAGGATTTGAGGCTTTCTTGTCCCATGCTTCTCTCTTTCCTCTGCTTCCTGGGTGTGGATTTGACATGTCAAGCCAGCTAGCAAGCTCCTGCCACCACGCTTTCTCTGCCTGATGCATGTCTTCCCTGCACGGTGGACTACATCCCTCTGGATTTGTGAGCCCAAATAACCCGTTTCCCCTTGAGTGGCCCCTTTCGGAGTATTTTAGTTAAAGTAAAAAGAAAGGGAAGTGTCTCATCACAGGTTGGCTATCCCTATCATGAAAAATGCAAACTTCAAAATGTTCCAAAATCTAAAAGTATTTTAGCATTGATATAAAGCCATGATGGAAAATGCCACATCAACTCTTATGAGACAGGTCACAGTCAGAATATAAATATACAAAAAGAATGTGGTGTAGAGATACGCCCACCATGTGTATAAATGGTAGATAAAAACCAAGTGAATTCATTCTATGTTGACCTCAAAAAGTCTCGTTACATAAATTATACGCAGAATCTTAAAATGAATCAGAAATAAGAATAGTTTGTGTGCCAAACTTTTTAGATAAGGAACATTCACCCCAGACACGTTTTTGAGTTTTGACTGTGAGTTTATTTGAGTCTCTGACTGTGTGAGTTGGGCTTCTACCCTGTAACAAAATTATTAAGCTTATGTTGGCTACAGTCAGAAGCTTTAGTGCATGATCATAGGACTCGGCCACTTTGGGCCTTTGGTGAGGAAGAACATCACAGCTTTTAGAGGAGGAGGTTGCTGTCTCAGGGTAGTCAAGGAGCAAAGAGGGAAGGGGTAGGGAGCCAGGGCTGGGCATCCTCTTCAAAGTCATGCTCCAGTGTCCAAACTTTTTTCCACTAGGCTCCACCTCCTCAAACAGTGTTACAGGTTGGGGACCATGATGCTTTTAATATACACATTCTTGGCACATGTACCTTTAAGGGTCATTTAAAATCTGGGCCACAACTGCCTCATCAAGCTATCAAACTTTGTTTTTAAAGTGGGGGAATAAATAAAGCTTGTCCCTGGCAGAATAATGATCCCAGTGTCGTAAACCCAAGGCATTCTGTGATGATGCTGAATTTGACGTTGATCTTTGCTCTAGTTAGTTTGTACTTGCTGTGGCAAACACCTCTGTAAGGTGGATTAAGTCTATCACTGAAGGAAGTCAGAGCAGAAACTCTGAGTAGGAACTTGAAAGCAAAAACTGAAGCAGAAACCAAGGAGAAATTGCTACCTAGTGGCTTGATCATTGGTTTGCACTTAGCTATCTTTCTTCTACAGCCCAGGCTTACCTACCTAGGAGTGACACCCCATACCAATAATCAATCAACAGAACCTCTCAAAGGCATGGCCATAGTTCACTCCCACCTGGGCAGTTCGTCAATTGGGGTCACTTCCCTCAAGCGACTCTAGGTTGTGTGAAGTTGACAAAACTTAACCAACATAACCTTCAAGCACTACTTGTAGCTACAAATAGGCTGCTCATCTTTTGTCATTGAGAGACAGCTCAAGCCGTATCCCACCCCCCATGGCCCCCAAGCCAAACATCATGATAGAGCTTTTGAAACCTGCCAGCTAGTTGTGACAGTGAAGTCACAAGCTAGTCTGTGTCAAAAGGTATGTGCATCCTACCAAGTGTCACCAGAGTCCAGAGCCTCAACGCAGCATTCAGTGCAGCCTCACAGTGTCTCCTGAACAAGTCTGAACAATCATGTGCTCTTGGATGGCTCTCTGTGGGTCCCCGGAGCATCGCACTTACCGCTTGGGCGGTAAAGCAGTCAACTATAAAGCAGGGAAACCTACAGAATATGTTGTGCCATAATTCCAGCATTTTGAGGTGCTCTCTGATACAACTTCCAAATAAAACCAAACTTGGATCAAAATTTATTTCGTGTCAGAATTTTATCCTAGTTATAAACCCTATCAGGGCTTGAAAGTACCACGACATTGAATTTATTCACACTGTCAAACAGAATGCCAGGGAGGGGTTGCCCCACATTTGTTGGTTTTTATTTTACCACTGCTGCATGGAGCAGTTAAATGGCCCCTGCTTCCTAAGTACACCAGAACACATGTTTAATTTGGTCCTCTCACCCGGGACCACCACTGAAGATAAGCATCTCCCCCCTGCCTCTTTTTGAGGCACCATTTGATGACCCATCCTTTTCTTGGTTTAACTATGCTTCCTTAATCTGAATAGAAATGAAGAGGCCTTGATAGGCAACAGAAATGACTGCAGGCATAGCCATTGACAACTACCCTGGGAGCCACACCCTTTGGTGCCTTTAAGACTCTTACAGCTCACTGAGCCTATTCAGCAGGCACCAAGCCTGATGATTTAAAACAGGGTCTCCTAAGTGATCCATGGAGGGTCTATAACCTGACAAGGCCCCTCAGCCAGGACTCCTGGAAGGCAGTGAGCAGGCTTGTTGCTGGAGATATATCCAAATTCAGGATGTTCAAATCAGGGCTCTTGATATCTACCCTGGCAACACCCCAAAGGTGTGATAAACACCCTGTGTTGGAAACTGACGTCTCTCTGAAGAAGACTTGTCACACTCCCTGAGAGCATTAATAGCCATCTAAGGCTTTCCCTTAATGAGAGCAGCTCTAGCCTCTGAGATGTAGCACGTACCTCCTTTTGAAGGTATCTCTCCCTTGGCTGGAATGTCATTGTGGGGCAGAGGATGAAAAGGATGAGTCCCCACCTGGCTCTCAGGAACTGCATCTGTTTCCTGCATATGACATCTGCTGTTGAACCTTCCAGCTTCAGGTCAGCGAGGTTGCACACACGCCTAGAGGCTGAGGCAAGCACAGGATGTGGCATAGATGGATGCTGCCCCCAGTCACACCTATGTGTGCACACACTGCCCTCAGTTCATGCCCAACACAAGCACCTCACAGAGACTGTCACACTCCACACAAAGGAAGCTTTCTAGGCTAATGAGCACCTAGAAGGCCAGCCTTGAGCCTGTGATAAGAAAATTACATCCTAGAATGCTTCGCCCAACACGCAATTACAGTGTATTTAACAACTCAGTGGTGTTGAAACAAGCTAGAGCCAGGAAGCCAGTTAAACTCACCCTGTGAGGATGAAGCTGCCAGGTACCACTAGAGAGAGAAAAAGAATGTGCTTTACAACCTCACATTGACTTCAACCCTTATAACATTAAGTGTTCTCAGGAATGGACCCTATGAGATGGGGGTTGGGGGCTAAGGATGAGGCACATCCTAGGTGTCTTCTCACACCTGCTGATGAAAAGACAGAATGGTTCTAGAGATGTGGCCCACTCTGGGGGGTGGGTGGTATCACCAACCCTGATTAACTAAGGAGCTTGTATATGAGGCTATGCCACTATTATGACTCTGGTCACAGGTCAAAGTGACTTTCCTGATGCTCCAGTCTGTGGGGCTCTTAAAATAAGGAGACCTTTGTGGTCACATAGGGTCCCAAAATAGCTTCCTTTTAGAGAGTCCTTAACAGTTAAGAACTCCAGCCAGAGACTCCAAATGCATATAGATGCTTAAGTTAGGGTCTTATAAATTTGGGCTGATTTGAGAACCCCAAGTTTGTTTTAATTGAGAAAGTTTGTATTTTATTTCAGTGTTGATGATTGATTACCAGAAATATAAATGAAATTTTAAAAAAAAATTGACTATACACAAAGGTCACTGAAAAAAATTATAGCTTTATTGCTTTCTTAATCAAAGACTAGGAAGACAGTGTCTTTCTGGCTTCTCTATTTCCCTAGCCCTTCCAAGATTTATTATGCATGTGGTTTGCAGGAACATTCATGAGGGCAGTAGCATAGTGGAGTCATGAAAACCAGCAGACTAGTCCCAAGCTTAAGGAAGGATAAACTCACTGAAAGCCACAGCAACCACCAACCTTAAAGTCCAGAGTCAGCCCAGAGCGGCTGGTGCTCCAATCATGCACAGAGAAATTTGTATAAGCTGAACACAGGTTCGTTCTTCCCTTTCCTTACTGGCTAAGTGATCAGGAGGGTAGAATCTTACTGGCCATCTGTGCCTTACCATTCCCTCCGACCCTTTAACATTTGCCTGTTTCTCTACAAAGACTACTTGTGAATTTTCTGTTTTACATGCTGTTTATTTCAAGCACACAACCTTGTCACATCTGCAGGTCATCAGGTAAGCATGGTTACTGGTAATTTTCAACTCTAAGATTTTATTTTCAGCGTAGGAGGGGGAGCTTAGCAGAGTTTACTAGCTAGACAGGCAATCAGCAGCAGAGTAGTCATTCCTAATATGTACCCGGACCTAATTGGCTCAAGGTACATTTGTCTTGAAAATAGATCATTGTGTTTTAGTTCATACACAAATACTTAGAAATAGAACTGGTAGGCTGTGTGTGTGTGTGTGTGTGTGTGTGTGTGTGTGTGTACATTAAGGAAAACTAGAAATGGTTTCCTGTGTGTCCCTAGCAATGATGTATGAGAGTCCTTTTTTGAGGCCGTATTCCAGTCTAGACTGATCTTGAACTTGAACTTCTAAACCTCCTTCCTCCACCTCTCAAGTGCTCCTATTAGAGATAATCATGGTTCCTGCAGTGCTGGAGTTCGAACCCAGGGCCTTATTGCATTCCAGGCAAGTATTCTACCAACTGAGCCACATCCCTAGCCCATGGGATGATAGTTCTAATTGTTCCACATCCCATCCAACACTGGTTACTGCCAATCTTTTAAATTTTGTCTTTTCTGTTGGGAGTATAGCACCTCAGTTCAGTCTTCATTACTTGTGTTTTTAAAAATGCATGTGAGCACAAAACCATGCTCACTAACTTCAGGACAAACTGATGACCAAGAGAAGCAGAGAGACAGCAACCACACCTTAGGTACACAGGACAAGCAGGCTCTACCACCCACTTTGGGTCTAGGAAGAAGGCAGGAGTTGTGTCGGCCTCCAGGTTGAATACTGACCTAGTGTGAGCTCTACAACAGGTGCTAGGACCCATGTTCTCTATAGGGCTCTCATTACGGGCAGCTACTCAGGTCTGTACACTGGCCATTCTAGACAAAGCACAGATCTGACAAACACAACCTGATCTCAAGAATCAGAGAACTATCTCCCATCTCTTTTGTCTATGCTTAATAATCCATTTGGATTTCCTCTACAGTTTGAGACATACTGGTCTTGCAATGGATTGACTCTTGCTACCACCCTGTGTCTGTGAGGTCCTGTTACCAGGATGGATCACCACAGCTTCAACTGGTGACTGGACAGAAAGACTGTTCAGTAGTGACGTGTAGAATCAATAACAAGATGGTGAGACCGGCAATGCTATTCAGTGAGCAGTGGCCTGCAAAAGCCATTGATCCAGGATCACCAGATTGTGTTAATGCCCAAAACAATCTGTAGTCCACCTCAGCATTGATGGAGTAAAATGCTAACAGTCTTCTAGGCTGGGAATGGCTGTCATTGTCAACATTCCACACAATGCTCAAAGCTGTCTCTCACTCAAATACCACATCTTGACAATTTGTAATCAATGCTAAATACTGGTTGTACCTGAAGTTCAACTTCATGAACCACACAATGCTCCACAGACAAGCCCCAGAAGCTTTTCAGTTCCCACCAAAACAACTGGAAGCAAGAAAAAGACACATTCCCTTAAAAACAAATCAGTCAAAGGAAAATGGCAAGAGCTGTTTTGTATTCGAAGAGGATGCTGCAGCTTTTAAAAATAGACTGTTTTCTGTAATAAGAACAATGAGTATTTTGCAAAGGTTAGTAACTCTAGGCCCATAAATCCAGGAAACATCTAAATGTACCAGGCAAGGGCTCCTCCTTCTAATTCAAGCCCTCCATTTCTCCATTAAGCTGCTAACTAGGTCATTAGCAAGGGACCTGCAGCAGCTCCCATCAGCCCACGCCTGCTTGCTTACCAGCTGGATCCGGAGTGGGAAGCTGGGAGTGATGGATAGCAGGCCTGCTGGGGACTCATCTTCTTTCCTGGGGCATGTCCTGAGGATGGAACTGCATGGGCCTGTCTGGGATGACAGTAAATAAGCACTTGGTAATTTTCTTTGGAGAGATGGATGGAGTCTCTGTCCTTATAGTTATTGGGGTTTTACAACACATGATGCCACAGGAGTCAGTCACACCAGGAGCCCAGATCAAAGGATAGAGATTGTGCTAATGCCCAATTAGAGCAGCAAGGAGAAATTCAATTATTATAACAATTATTGAACACTGGCATATGTGCTAATCTGTATACACACACACACACACACACACACACACACACAGAGAGAGAGAGAGAGAGAGAGAGAGAGAGAGAGAGAGAGAGAGAGACTACAGTTGTCAGTGGGAAAAAGACATTGAAACTCACATTCCTGGGCTATGGTCTAAGGCAAGAGGCTGACAGGCATGAGGTGCTGTCAAAGATTCCAAGCTTGGCCATTAGCTGGGAAAGCCAGGAGTGAACAAGGCTCCTTCTGAACATGGGCATTCACCATAAGTGTAGGTCAGTCAGTGGTATTCACAGCAAGCCCACTCCTGCTGTAACCCCAAATCACTCACTGCCTAGAGGTATTGAGAGTGAGTGCTGGGGAGCCAGGTTTTCTGGTCAGACTTCACATCTAGCTAGAGTGGATGACCCTCATTGACAGCCTGCAAGAAGCTTAAACCCATCAAGACTAGCTCTGTGAATCCTCCCCATTCCTTCTTCCTCCCTAGTCCCTGCCTGTCCCTATGGTTGTTGCCTACACCCCTCCTACAGTACTCCTCACCTGAGGGGGTTCCCCCACCCAGAGAGTGGTCCAGGACTCATAGCTGGATATTGCCTTCATCAGCTCCCTCCCTGCACTCACTCAGGATTAACCAGATACCAAGTTCTGCAACGTCTAAATCAGGAGGAAACATCTGTTTATCAGCCACTCCCTGTCTTCTTGGTTACAGAAATCTGTTTTACACAGGAGCCAGCATGATGGCACTAAAACAGGATGCTGGAATTGCAGTCCCTCCAACAGGTTCTTGGTGAGTTTCAGAGAAACAGAATGCCTGTATATACATGGGTTACCGTGTGTCATTAGAGTAACTGGCACCTTTGTAAGTCAGCCCAGATGTCGGTACAGTGAGGTATGCACTGTCGGGATGACAGCCCTCCAGTGAGACGTGTACTGCTACTATGTCTATCCTCCAGTGGGGTGTGTACCGCCAGTCTGACAACCCTCCAGCAGATTGGGAACCTGATCCTCTCCCTTCTCTCAGACTGAGCATCTAAGGCTCCAGGAACATCATTGCTCCTCACATCAAGACTACTCTTTCCCCTATAGCCCACCCAGTTGGCCTGTTCACCTCTACCAATCTCAGTCCTTCCAATGTCCTGCTTCATGCTCGGCCTTAGGCTTCTACATCCAAAGCCTTGAACCCTTTGTTCTGATGTCTGCCTCAGTTTGTTTCCAGAACTTACCCCTGTGCTTTTGATCATGACTTGGCCAATTCTCTCTCCAGGAAGCCTTCCCTGTGTCTGTGCCAAGGGTACTACTTGGCATTTTCTTCATAGATCCAGACACTGTATGAGATTGGTCATTTGTCTCCTTGTGGATAAAAAACATCTCATTCAAGTACTGTTTTACATTTTATCATTGCTGCACCTGTATAAGCTATTTTCATGCGATGAGCAGCGGTGACAAAAGCCAGCAGCTTTAGGGAAGACATCACAACTGAGAGTTAGATGATTGGACGTTAGTGAGAGGTTAGCTAGTTTATGTTCCTCCCTCCAGAAACTTCTACCGTGCTTAGAACCTAGGGTTGTATCAGCTACCCGAGAACCAGATAAGTCTCCTCACTAGGAGACGTTGGGCCATCTGGGACTGCGACTGTGGGTTTTTTTCCCTGAGAAAAGTCCCGGGGTGGGAGCAGTACAGGATAGGGTATATCAAGCTACAACAAGAATCCACAGATAGCCTGTAAACCAAGGCACTTTGTTATGACTCAAGGTCTTGTTCTGAGGACTGTTCTTTATGCTGCATGAGTCTTTGTGCCTTGTCCTCAGGGGACCTGCTTCCTGAGGCCAGGGACGGGAAGACATAGCTGGCCTTCTTCCAGGAAGTCAGAACCAGACTTAAGCATTGTTATCTCCCTGTGTGATGGCAGTACTGACATTGGTGGCAGGCCAAAAGCCCAAAGTTGGCCTTCATCTGTAGCTCCCAACTCCTCCTCGTAAGATTGCTTTTCTGGGTGTTCATCTCTTTGAGGGAGATCCATAGAACACCATCCCCCTAAAATTTTAAGGAAAGGAGTTGTCTCACTGCAGGTTGTCATTGAGCAGGACATGCATGACGAGTTTCATGACCAGCATTTCAATACTCATGAAGTTGGGATGCACATTACACTTGCCCTTGGGCCTGGGCAGCCATTAATAATGAGTGGTTTCTCTCTAACCTTCACCCTTTTCCATATCTCTCAGTTGGTGTGAGACCCACTCCGCACCTGCCCAAAACCCAGTCAGCATTTTTTCCATGGAAGCTGTCAACGCTGACCAACAAAACCTGTTGGACTTTGTCTCTATTCTATTCCTGCCCTGAAGCTATTTGGTGGGGTCAGCAAGGGCTAGCTTTTTCTTCTGAGGCAGCAAGTAGGGTTGGAGATAAAGGAGATACATGAGATCAACTTAAAATTTCTTAGCCATACAAGTCTTGGTGAGCAAGAGTCTGTAGAGAAAGCTACAGCTTGTTCTCCTGCATCATGGGAAATGTGTACTAAACCCCAGGTATTTAGATGCTCTTACCAGGAAACTACCCACAGTGATATTTGGAAGACGTGTCACAATATCAGCAGTAGATCTTGGACATTTAAAATCTGTCTAGGGGTGACTCAGCTCAAAGAAGAAATGGAAACATGTCCAGGAATAGATGATTTAGTCCACAGACTTCCCCAAAGAAGACTGAGTATGTGTGCCCGGGGGGTGGGGGCCGGGGGTGGGATGGACAGAGGAGACTCCTGGAGGAGCAGAACTCAGAGACAGGGAACTCAGTCACCTACAGCCAGCACACAGCGAAACTGGTGGAGACTCCTTGAGATCATGTTTATCATGTCACCTTCAGCATGAGATGGTAAGACAAAACCATCCATCTGAGACAGAAGCTCGGGTTTAGAAGCAGAAAGCAGGCTGATTCCCCTTTTCATGTCCCATCCACCTAGTACGTCTCCACTGCTCCCTGTCTTCCATTCTCCACTCACAGGCTGACTAGCCATGCTTTTTGTCCTCTATCATCCATTAGTACTCTATCACTTGTGCAAATGAAGAACCTGTTTGACGTCTTCCAACCCTCTCGCTGTCCTCCAGCTCATGCTGCTTTGTTTAGACTAGAGCCCTCTTGGTTTCTAGCACTGGGTTTCTTCTTAGTATTGTGGGAGGAAGAGGAACCAACAAGCCATGTGGTGAGAGATAAGAAAGACAGCATGGTCCCACTCCAAAGGAGCCACAGCCCACACACATGCATTTCCTCCTGCAGATCCACAGCCAGGATGAGGGACATGTGGAGAAACAGAGGACCACATATCACGGCACCACCATCTAACTTCCTCTGTGGCTGTTCCGTGCTGGAGAAGCTTCAGTAAGAAATAACACAGAGGGAAAGAAGATGCTGCAGTCACACATGCTCTGGAAATCACAGTCACATCAATGCAATGAGCTCGCGTGATCTCAAGGCAAAATTTATTTCAGAGCACTGTCGGATGCTCTGGGTTGCCGGATACGCCACTGTGGTGCGTCATCTTTGTGATGTGTTTGTCATTTGAATGGGTCTGTCGCTGTTTCCCCTAGGCTGGGCAGGCCCAGGAGGAGACAGAAATAAATCAGCAGGACATTATATATTTTCTTCAGTGTCAAGTGATGTTTCCCATGGTGGATCTGGGAGGAAATTGATTTGCCTCCTTTCTCAAGCAGCAGATGGAAAAGTGTGCCTCTGAGCTTGCTGAGAGACCAGAAGTCAGGTAGGGACATAGCCTCCTGCCCTGGGGCTCCTACTTGAGGAGTGCCTTTTCCTAGCTCCTCCCTGGCCCAGAGAACTTCTGAGGAAATGGCTTGAAGCTCATGCCACACCATGAAAAAATATGTAGGCACTTCAGAGAACCCCTGATCTACCCATTATTAAACCCCAAGTGCCTCCAGCTCTGTCTCACCTCACAGGCTGCCTGTCTTTCTCCCTCTCTGTAAAACAAGTGACTAGGTTTTTTCTTTATTCACCCCTACTATGTGACTTGATACAGCCCTTCCTTTTCAAGTTTTTGTACAATGACATAGAGATATGTCACCAAAGGAGGACTTTACATCCTTTGGTAAAGGTCTGAGCTGGTGGATGCTGGCTGAGGAAGGTCATGCCTAGGACCAATGGATCCCCTAGAAGAGATAATTTGAAAGCATTTGCCCTGGTCACCTTGTACATGTGGAATCAGAGATGGTTTGATTAAACCTACTGTAAACCTTAAGGGTAATGTCATCTTCTATAAGTTGAAATAATACCTAAACGTACCACATCTTTCAAATAGTAGATCATCTTGTTGCCCTGTTGAATTCTGTTGATAGCTGACAACATGATCTACCACATCTGAACCCACCCACCCTGACTTGCTTTATCCACTTTCAAACTACGTTTCTGGGTCATGCTTTATTTTGGCTTTTATTGTTAGTCTCTTGAACTCCAAAAGACCCGAAGAAGTTCTGAACTATAAAAGCCATAACCGTCTTTTGAACATCTCCCTTCACACCATGGAATTAATTTATCTAGCGATCAAATAGCAGCCATTATCTGATGCTGTGGAGTCCTGAAGGAGGCATGGAGCCAGTTTATGACTCTACTCGACCCCTTGTATGTCCTGTGTGCCCTGTGTGTCCCAATAAATAAGTGTGAACTGGACAAAACAGAAACTGTGAGTTGAAAAACAGAGTTAATAAGGAAGAGTCTGTGTCACCCAGGCAGCCATTGCTGGTGACAGAAGACTGACTTGGCTTTGTTGAAATCATATTCAAAAACAATGTTCAGATTAGCTAATCTTGGAAATACAGCTATGAAGAGACGAGAGAAATGGCCAGGCAAGTAGAACCTCCTGGTGTGCAGCATGAGAACTGGAGTTCGAATCTCAGCATCCAGGTAAGAAAGTGGGTATGATCTGGGCATCCGGGCACCCTCAGGACTGAAGGAGGGGAGACAGGAAGAAGAGGTCTACTGAAGTTACTGACTGCCAACCTAGCTGAAAAAACATAAGTTCAATGATCATGTAGAAACCCCACCTCAAAGAAACACAGTGAAAAATGACCAAGAAAGACACCCACCACCCTCCTTTGGCTTCCACATGAATGTACAGGCATGTACACCTGTGAACTCACATGCTCATACCACTCTCTATGTATATATATGTATATGTGTATATATGTGTATATGTATATGTGTATATGAACATATATGTATATATGTCTATGTATATATGTATATGTGTGTATGTATATATGAATATATATGTATACTTGTGTGTGTGAGTGTATCTATGTACACAATAATTCTAACATCTCCTTCATTCCTCTACACCTGTGAAGTGCTGTGAGAAGGACAGAATGTGGGTGCCACCAAACTACTATTTTCTTGGAGCTATCCTCTTACCCTTCTGCTTCTCAGCCAGAACTGCCTGTGAACACAAACTTTCCTTCAGTGTGGAAACACTGGGTTTCTCCTTTAACCTCCATGCCTTGAGCTGTCACACACATTTGGGAAATTACACTGAAAGCATCAGAGATCAAATAAGCATTGTCATAAGCAACAACAGACATGACCTTGCTTGTGGAACAGAAGTTCAGATGACACCTGGGTTTCCTATCCTTGAACTCTGGCCCTTGGATTTCCTGCATGCATGTTGTATTATGTGTTGTGTTTCTGTTGCTGTAAATAAAACAAACAAAAAAAACCAAAAAAATCATAACCAACACCACTAATAGAAGGAAGGGTTAATTTGGGCCTATGGTTCAAGAAGGATAACATTCCAAAGTGATAGGGAAATATGGCAGCAGGCAGCAGGCATGACTGTTGAATCAGGAAGCTGAGTTTTTGCATCCTTTGTCATAAGAACAAAGCAGAGAGAATGAACTGGAAATGGCATAAGCCTTCAAACTCTTAAAGCCCACCTCCAGTGACACTCTCTCTCAAACTAGGCCATACTTCCCAAATCTCCCTCAAACAACACCAACAACTGGAAACCAAATACATGAACCTATGGGGGACATCCTCATGCAAGCCACTATACATATCTAGAAGTAAAACAGTATTGATAATTTTATGATTTAAAATAACACTGAATAGAGAGCCAGTCTCAGACTATACATACACTTTGTATAATACCCTAGACCTTAAGACCATTAAATAAGTATCCCTTACTGCATGTCCTCTACATGTTTCAAAAGGTGTCCTCCTCCCCCACATGTGGCAGAGCATGTCCCTTTGCCCCATGCATACTGCAGCATATGTGTCCCCCTGTCCCCTGAATGTTGTAGAGTGTGCCCCCTATTCCCTTAATGCTGCAGAGGGTATCCCCACTGCCTCCTTGCCCACAAACCACAGAGGGTATCCTCCCTGCACCCTGCCACCCCCCACCCATGCTTCAGAGCATGTTCCTGGATTCAGGAATGGGGCTGTGCCGGTTCTTGCTGCTGGAGCAGTGTTCTTGCCTGCACTGGAGTTTTACAACTGTGATATTTCATTCTCCTAATGTGGCTCGAGCACTTTTCTGTGCTTGGTTCTTTTTCAACAGTGGATTAGCTATTCTTAGCCCTCTGTTTTTCTGTATTAATTTTAGATTTATCTTGTAAAGTTCCATGAAAAACCCTGTTGAGATTTTGATTAGAATTGTATTGAAGAATTAGACCAATCTGGGGAGCATTCTCGGGTTTTCAATATTTAGTTTTATGGTCTGTGAGCCTGACATCTCTCTCCACTTAATTCTGCCTCATCTAATGCCTTCAATGAAGCGTAATAATTTTCTCATAACAGATGATTCACTTCTTTGGTGAAATGTTACTTTGTTAGTGACATTGTAAATAGTGTGTGCATCAGTCAGGGAAGGACCTGTCATGCCATAGTAACAAATAGCTCCCCAAACCTCTGGAGTTAAAATACTCACTTGGCACTTCAGGCTGCAGAGTACTTTGGGGCTCTCTGCTCTGAAGTCGTGAGATGAACCTGCAGCTCTGTAGAGGAATTCTGGCGTTCCATCATGGGAAGACACCACATTCATTCTGAATCAAAGTTTCAGATGTTAGAGCAACAACAGCAGTGGAAATTTAATGCTGAGGTTCCGAGAAGTCAGCCACTCCTGTAGACCTTTGTCTCAAGACCACTAAATAAGAAGGTGCCTCATCGCCTGTGTGTCACAGAGTGTTCCTGGACACGGGTCTGGTGCTAAGCAGGCATTCCTTACTGTGTGTCTCTGATAAAACTGCCATCATTGCGGGTGAAACTTGTTTGAGTATAAGGTATCTCCTTTTTTGTGTGTGGACACAAGATCTAGTCCGAGAAACAAAAACAGAAATAGGGAACGGTCTCTAGAGACACCAACTTGTCCTGAGGGGGTTAGGATGTTTGATACCAGTAGGCTGTGACTAAACCACACAGAAACCCAAAGGATACATAATTTAAAGTCCAACTGGCCACACAACCCAAACACTCCATACCTTATTCTTGACAATGAAAAACAAAAGATACATAGGAATTTCATAGCTACCTCTTTCTTCTATATCTCAGAACTGGAAAGCCATAGGTCCATTTCTCCAGAAGCTTGACAGGAAATGCCCTATGTCTACAACATGGAACTCGACTTAGCAAACAAAATGAAACTGCAGACAAGTGCTAAATTGTGGGTAAAGCTCCAAAATCACTGAGCCAAAGATAACAGAAATATCACACACTGTGTCGAGGAAAGATGAACCAATAGGCATAGACACTGGACCAATGACTGCTTGTGGCTTGGAGACAGATATGTTTAGAGTTTAGAAGTGAGCATCAGGGAGTTTGCTGGGAGGCGGGATGTGCTAAATGGGGATTGTGGCAGTCAACCCTAAATATTTGAGTAAAATACATTTAAAACCACTCTTTCGCATTTTATTGTAGATACTCTAAGCCTTAGCAAAGCTGTTGTATATATAAATCTAAACTTGTTAAGTACCCATATATGCATATGTACATCACAGAGTTCACCAGCTTTACTTCTAGGAGTTTATTTTCTAAAAGAAATCAAACAGATGCCCACCTAGGACCTGTTTTTAGATCCTGTGGCAGCTTAGCTCACAACAGCCAAAAATCAGAAGTCACCCAGATGCCAGCAACAGGGAAAAGGCTAAGTGATCATATAATGAAATAGTATTCTGAAAAAAAAAAGCCTTCTGATGGATGACCATTATTGAATCTTAAAATGTGACCCAGGGAAGAATCAGAGCACAAAACATCACATAATTCAGAGCACTATCAAAGACAGGCTATGGGGACAACTGTCAGATCAGTGGTCACTGAGGTTGGCATAAGGTTTGCACTGAAAAGGGTATGAGACATTTAGGGACTTGGGAACATTCTGTAACCAGTATCTGGTGGTGGTTTCAGAGCTCATGCATTTATACAACTGCACTGGAGAATGCATGCACATTCAAAGGGCAGCTTGGGCAAGCTGTGAACTAAATGACCATTAACCCAACATTAAAAGCAGAATTGAGGGTCATTCTGACTGTAATGCTGGCCCTGCCAGTTCCCAGGTTGAGGCACATACAGTGAGGTGTGCAGGAGCTAAACCCAGAGAAGAGAGAATTAGTCACCAATCATTGTCTTCATGTTACATCTGTAACTGTCCCCTGTTTCCTGGATCCTTAGCTCCTCACTTTGATGGGGTCCCTTATACAGAGATGTTTTCATAATCATCCCAGAACAGGGAAGAACAGTTCATATAAACTGACTTGGCATTAATCAAAGCCTCTGGGAATTCTGCCATTGTGAAGGTTCAGCAATGGGTAGAGAGGAACAGTGTTAGGGGACTTGAGGCTGATCCAGTAAGCACATAGTTCTCAGTGGCTGCTCCTCCAGAAGAACACAGGCCATGGGTGTTTGTATGAGGACTTCACCTGGGTCCCACCTAGCTGAGACTTTGATGGAAGATGGATCAGGTGAGAAGGACAAAGTGGCACTTAGGACAGTGAGCTCACCTAGGAACTTGGAGAGATTGGAGAAGGAGCTGGTGATGTGGAACACAGATGTGGGTACCTGTCGTCTCAAACCAGCTCCTTGGAGGTCAGATGTTTGCGTTCTGAATGAGGATGTCTCTGTACTCCTCCCTCATTCCTCTTTGTTGCTGATGCTCCCATCATGTATGGGCACACTATGTACCCTTGCTCACTCCTCCAGCCTCTTTTGAAGCTCTGACTCCCATGACTAGTGGGGCTGTGAGTTATGAGAGATCATGTTGACATTTCTATGTGTGTCTAAGTTATCTTAGGTGGAATAGCAGTCATCTGGTTACTGGTTAGGTGGGGTTTTGAAGAAAGCCAGAGTATTTTCCAAAGCTATGGAAATACTTTACTATCAGCAAATGAGTATGCTAAGATCTGTTTGCACAACCTTCTAACAACAGTTCCTGCCTACAAATCTGATAGTCATTCAATAGAAAGTGACATCTCAAGGTTCTGATTTGTGCCTTAATAATCATTAGGATTGCTGGGAAGAGTTTAAATGCTTATTGTCTTTTTATCTGCTCTGTTAGGAAAATGTGTTTAAATGTGTGTTCACATCATTAAGTTTTCAGAATTTATTACATGTGGTAGATATAAGCCCTTTATCAGTGATATGATTGTCAAGTTGTCTCCTATTCCTTGGGTTGTGAGCTTGCTTTCTGAAGGGTACTGTCAGCATTATAGAGGCATTTTTATTTGGATGAAGCCCAGTTTTCCTTTCTGTCTCTCTGTCTGTCTCTGTCTCTGCCTGTCTCTCTGTCTCTCTCTCTCCCTGCCCCCTACCTCTAATTTCTTATGATTTGGTGGCTCTTCTGAAACCCTTACATTTTCATAGACATTTCCACAGAAATCAGCTGTTCAATCAACTTGGATAGATTGGAGAAGGAGCTGGATGTGGGATACACATGGGTGTCTGTCATCTCAAACAAAGATACTACCCAGCTGGGCATCATAAGAGAAGCTATATTAGATTTTTCAGCCAATTTGAAAATCACTTCTCAACAATTTAAAATATTTTGATCCATGAACATTGGGCATCTCACTATTAACTGAGAAACTTAACTCATTTTGGCAACATTTTATGGAGTACAATACCCAAACTTCTTTAAGTATAGTTACACCTAGAAGTATTTTATTATTTTTTTTTGATGCTTTTGAATGATTTTTTTATTAAATTCATTTTAACTGCTTATGGTTATTGATTAGAAATTTTAAAAAAATGAGTTATATATATGGATCTTGGATCCAGCAATGTTGGTCTACTTTTTAATTACCTCTAATAATTTTATCTCTAGATTCTGGGGAAGTTTCTATATAAAATATTTTTTCTTTTCTCCTTTTCATATGAATGGGTTTATTTCATCTTCCTGTGTAATCATCTTGCCTAGAAACTCTAGTACAGCAGAAAAGTATAGGCCAAGCAGGAGCAGACCTCCTTATCTTTTCTATTGATGTGCAGTACGATGTGGTATAAGATTTCTCATGTATGTTTTTATGCCAAGGAGAACACACTCTTCTAGTCCCACTCTGGCGCATGCCTCTGAAACGAATGACTACAAAACTTCTGTAAGTGCATATTACCCAGTGTTTAGATAGTTGTAGGCATTTGCCCTTAATTCTTTTGACATAAGTTATTTCCAGGTATGGCATGGATGCATGTAATCTTAGCATATTAGAGTTAACAGGAAGACTTTGAGTTTGCAATCAAAGGCTGTTTTAAAGAAAGAAAGGAGAAGAGGGAGAGTGAAATGGGAAGGAGGGAAGCAGAACAATAAACACATGACACGAGGTGTAGTAAGGACTGACATTCAACAGTGATCCAGCCTTGAATTCCAGACAAGAATCCCACTCAGTCGTGGTATCTAGTCATGTTGTATCGATGGATTGCTTTCTGTCTCTTCACTGAAGACTCTAGCATTGACATCCATAAGACATACTACTAGATATTTTGCATTCCTCGACAAAAGTGTATCTGGTTTGACCTAAGGAATGGCTTAGGAGAAGTAACTTCCTCTCTACTCTGAAAAGAGTAAATATTGATTCTTCTCTAATTGTTGAAAGAAACTGAACCAGCAAGTCAGTCATCTGAGCCTAAGCTTTCTGTTATAGGCAGCTTTCTGCTGCTGATTCAGTTGCTTGGCTTGTTACAAAGCTGCTGGGCTTTTTCATTCCTTCTCCAGTTACCTGGGCAGTCCGAGTCCCTCCAGGCATGTTTCTGATTCACCTAAAGTACCTAATCTGTTGAGATCATTTTCTCCTTATAATTGTTTTCAGGAGTGTGAAATCTAATACCATCTTGTGGGGTCGGCCCTGTCTTCTTGATTGTATACACTCAATAGAATTTGGTCATGCTGAGATAGGGAAGAGAAGGAAAGAGCTGGTGTGAGCTCCATTCAGATTCCAGAGACTCTCATTGTTCTAACAGGAACTTAGCAGATTGTCTAGGGTGGACAGTTCATTTCCCTCCTAGGAAGATTCCCAGAGATAAATGTCACTCTTCTGCTGTGTATTTCATTAGTTAGATGGATTCTTCGTGGAGGAGAGAATATGTTCTGGAAATCAACCAAGTTCCAGACATCATTGTCCTCTACCAGTGTCCACATAGACACCCAAAGATCCACAGCTTACACTGTGCAGCACCCCACATGTAGAATATGTCTCCCCTTTCTGTTGAATGCTAGACTTGAATTAACCTCTTTTGCACATGGCAATGGTTCAAGTGTCCCTCTCTGAACTTCAGGTGCTTACATGAATTACTTTAGAATATATTCTAAAAAATAAACAGTAACTCTTTTTTAAAGGTCCACTTTAAATGTGGATGCTGAAACCAGAGTATAGGTCCTCTGCAGAGTAACTTTTCTGCCCTGGAATATTTTCCTGAAAATGAAACTTTAGGATAGACAGAGTTACATCTTTAACTTTGTTAGATACAGCCCAATCGATTATACCAATTTAAGCTCCAGCTACCACCATTGCTTTAGGATCTCATCAATATTTAGCACAGTTGGATATTAGAGTCTGCCAATCTGGTGCTAGGCTAATTCTTTTTCACTTTACCTTTTTTTTTCCTCTCTCTTATCACTAATGATGCTGAGAATCATATCATCCTACTGAGCCTTTGTGTTTCCTTTCATACAATTTTTCTCTACTATATTTTAGTCTTTCTTCCTGTTGGGTTGGTTCTCTATGTAGACAAGTATTGATTTGTATAAGTGATCTGCATGGATTCTTTTACCCCATGGGCTTGAATGTAAAGCCTGCCATTTTTTCCAGTGCAGGGCTTTAAAGGTTTTGACAGAACTTAATTAATCTTTTTCAAAGTTCTTTTTCTCTTTGAGCTGTATTCAGGATCTTTACTACCCTCGAATCTTAATGGGATTCTACATGTTCTAGTAATGTCTGAAATTTTGATTCTCATAGCTAGTCTTTCATTTACCTGGAGTTTATATGCTAATTGCCTTTGTACCATTCACTGAACTGATCCCTCTCCCACCTCCACTTTTCATATCCTTATGGGCCCCTCTGATTGTTAATCTCCCTTTTCAACTTAAAGGGATCTAGAATCATCATAGAGAGAAGCCTCTGGACACAGTTGTTTCTAGATCAGATAAATTTAGATGGAAAGATACACTTTAAATGTCCATCAAATTATTCTATGGACTAGGGTCCTGGACTAAACCAAAAGGACACAGCCAGCTAAGTGCCAGTATCCACCTCTCTTTGGTCTCTAACTGTGCACACAATATCACCAGATGGCTTGTACTTCTTCTGCCACCATACCTTACCTGCTTTGATGGACTGCACCCTCAAACTGTGAGTCAAAGAAACCCTAACTCGTTAAGCTACTTTTGTTAGTTATTTATGTCCAAACAATGAAAAAACTAACCAGTGTGGACATCTGCAAACAAATCTGTATTTTAGACCTTGGCTATATCCGTATGGTCCACTGATCTAATGCTCATGATTTAATCATTATTGCTTGTCAGAGAATGTTCTCACGTCCATCATTCTAAGTGGGTTGGGTAGCTTGATCCCCTTGGGTTTGCACGTGAGAGTATAGTTGTAGTGTGTTAAGATTGGCATCTCTGACATTAAAGCAGAATTTTATATTATTTGAAGAACTGATTTTTCCATAAGTGTTTCTTTTGTCATGCTTATGATTAGTTATTGTATTATATGATGTGTTGCCTTGCAGCCTGATCTTTTTTCAAATTATATTTTTACTAATTCTCACCCTTCTTGGAGAACTTTGGGTCCCTGTATTCTATCTCAGATCTCTCAACCTACAAAGTCTATCCAAGGAGCTCTTCTATCGGCTGTGTTAATGATTCTTTTTCTTTCTTCCACTTAACTAATTGCTTTTTCCTTGTTCATTTTGTCATCAGGAGCTCTACCATGAAGGGTATTCAGTGAATATAAACTCTCTCATCTTGTCCAGAACCTTCTGCTCTGGCAACATGGTTTTCAGAGTGGGTATAGGTGTCGGGTGTCACTGACAGCATCATGAGTGGGTTCTTTGATAGGAGGTGAGAATGCAGAGATTGGAATGAAAGATGTTGATTATGCCATGTTCATCCTGTTGCTATGATAAAACTCTTTAACCTAAAGCAACTAAGAGGAGGAAAGGGTTTGTTTGGCTTATATTTCCAAGTCTTCACCCCTTATTGAGGAACTCAAGCAGAGATTTAATGGCAGACCTGTCTATAATTCCACACAGTATTACCTTTAAAAAGGGAACTCACACATAGGTAAAGAAGTACAGCAGAAGCCATGGAGGAATGTGTCTTCATGCCTCGTTTACAGATTCATTCTTAGCTAGCATTCTTATACAGCTCAATGTTGGTCCCCATTTGGTCCTGTTTTGGGCCTTGAGGACAAACCTAAGCCTGGCTCGAGTTTTGAGACCTGTCTCAGCACTTCCGTACAGGGATGACTCAACAAGACCCGTTTGGCCCTGCCTCTGCCCAGCTGTTGATGATGTAGAGTTTTGCCATTGGCCCTGTCAGTCACCCCATACCTTCCATCACCCTTCCCAGCCTCTAACGTCATCTCACCACACTAAAAATCCCCCTCCCTACTCTCCAAGTTTATATAAGCGAGAGGCTGAAGCAATAAAGTTGAGTTCCTGCTTTGACAAGACTCCTGGCTCGGTGTGTTTCTTTTGGGCCATTGACACCCACCATCCCACTCAGCCCCAGAGAGAGAGACCAGGCAGAACCGGGACCACTTTCCTCTCACCTGGACCAGCCAGCAAGGAGCCAACAGACCGGGACCACCTGCCTTGGTAATGGGGCAGCCACTTGGTGGCCTGGGCCTTCCGACATTAATTAGCAATGGAGACAATCCCCCACAGATGCACCTACAGGCCAATCTGATCTGGGTAATGCCTCCATTGAGGCTCTCTTCTCAGATGACCTCAGGCTGTGTCAAGTTGATGGTGAAAGCTAACTAAGACAGGGATGTTAACCTATGAAGAATATGGTCTGGGGGGAAATGCAGTGCAATCAGCCCCAACAAAGCTCAGCTGGCATAGTGAGAAAATCTGGGGCAAAGTGCACAGCAGAAGTGTCCTTCAACGGAACATGCAGCAGAGGCTACTGAACCCCTGCCAATCATAGCCTGGAGATTTTCCTAGGAGCCTCTACAAAGGACCTGGCTCTGACATATCCCTGTACCCACTTTCTTTCTCTAGAGGGCTTTACTTACCACCACCCCTCCCCCTACCAAGGACAACTGGAGACTGACAGTATCTAGTAGGGAGTCGGGGAGGTCTCATCCCATTTAGTATAGCCTTGCTAGCTGCTCACTTTTTGAACAGCAATTCAATGTCCATCTCATTCTATCCCAGCTTTCCTGAAGCTTTTAATTGTGGAAATCGTTGTGGGATCTGACGCTCTGATAAATACATCTTAGAGAATCTTAGACTCAAACTGACATATAGCAGCTGAAGCACTCTGTATTGCACTAGGAAAGCAGCAACCTCTGACATCTGGAGCACTCTTCTGCACTTGAACTTTTGTGGGGAGCATTGTGAAGAGCCTTCCATCAGACCCCATTGTCCACCAGGGGACTACTATGGGGAAGGACAGGGAGCTGGCCTCAGTGGTTCTAGAAATCAGGTCTGTTTTCTCTCTAGTATGCAGGCCCACACCACACCAAGGAAGTATCTATGTGGAAAGCAACCTCAGTCATTAACTCCTCCTCCTTCCATGTCTCTCAGGCAATGGTAGGTGACTTTTGAATTCTTGGCTGAAGTTAGTAGGTACTCTTCTGAGGTTTTTCTTGAGGTGGGGGGCTTGTCTGTTGGCTTGTATAGCTGAGTATCAGAGTCGAGCCAGAAGATAATGAGTCTCTGACATTGGGCAGGTGGGCTGGGTCAGCAGCTGCACAGGAAGGAAACCAATTATCTTTTGTCATTTACAGGATGCCAGGAGAAAACAGTGATCCACACTGGTACTGCACTGGGAAGGGCAAAGCACTCAATCTGTCATCTCAGCCCTTCCTAATTAGCATTTCAACTGTCTTCAGGCCCACCACTCTCTTCCTATGGCAGGATGTTTGCAAAATAAAACCTCCCCTCTCTCTGCCCTGGTAGACAGTTGGACAATGCAGAGCTTAAAACAGTATTGAGTGTATAGGAGAGGCACTCCCAAGTCATTATTGCTTTTATGTTCTTGGCTGGTACCGTAGAGAAGTCTGTTACAGAGACTCATGTGTAGGCACTGCCTAGCGTGGCTGGGTAAGGATGGGATGAGTTAGGTTCTTCACCTTTGGAGTCAAGATCATCCACTAGTAATTTCTTCCCGACTCTACTGTTAACAGGGAAAAGTACCTGCCTCTGTGTTATCTCTGGTACACTTGATTTGAGAACTAGCAGGGAGCCCCCAAGGCTTTCGTAGAATAGGATGGACCAGAGCCTTTGAGCCTAGAGTGAGAAGGCCACCTTGCACCTTCTGGGATTATCCATTCTAACACACCTAAAGGCAAGGAGGGACTTCACAAAAGCCTCCCCTGATTCTGAGAAGCATCTTTGTTTACAAGCTACAGATGCTCTCCCTACCCCTGTGATGGGCTCTGTTATTTGGTATCAGACAGAATGCTGCCCTTTTGCACTGTGTTGCCAGAAAAGTCCTGGAATTTTTTTTTCTTCAATATTTTTAGGTAAGTAATAGGAAGGCCTGATCTTAGGGCTGCTGAAGAAGGGAAGGTGCTGGAATTCAGTCTGCAAAGGCCACATGTAAAGAGGTGAAGGGGCAGTGAATGGATCTGCCCAATTCCACAGCCTAGCAGCACCCCTCCTCCTAACTTCTAGACTTCTCCTGCACTGGCCTCACAATCCTCCTTACTTGGAATTGTGCTCATGCGATGCCCACACTCTGTCCCCCTGTTTCCTTCCCTGCCTGGCCCATTCTTCTGGTTGGTTTTCAGGATGAGAAAGCAGAGGAATTTTTCTCAGGAAAATGATCTGTCTATCCCAATACTCATTAATGTGCTCCCTGGCCCTTCAGAGAACAGCAGTGGCATTGTCAGCTAAAGGCTGGTAGCAAGTCCTGGCCCTCCATGGCTCCTGAGCAGCAGCAGGGCTGGTAAAGTGTACAGAAGCATGTGGAGAGCAGAACAGCTCTGGGGCTCTGCTGTCCCTCTTTCTGCCCCTCTACCTTTGACTCTGAAACACTCTGGTTGCTATGGAAACAGTAGAGTCCTACAAGCTAGCTCAAAGTAGCCCACAAAGATGGATTTCCTGCATATCTAGGAAGCCAGGAGAAAGAGGCTTAGTGCCTTCTCTGCTTTGAAGCCCAGGAATTGCCGCTTCCTGACTGGAGCTCAGGGACACCGGCAGGCTGCAATGCAGGGGAGATTCTCCTCTGACCTTCTTGTCTCCAGGGTATTTGATGGTGTAGGTATAGTGACCACATACCCCAGACTCATTTCCAACAGGGTCCAGCTGCCTCCTAACCATGTCTTACAGGCTCCAATAGACTCACTTCCTATAACCCAGACTTAGCTCCCTGAATGAGTCTGTCTCCCCTGGATGAATGTTTCTGTTTGTTCTCCTTGGATCTTCATGGGTCCCAGTCCCATGAGGCAACTTTGGTCAGCTAGGACAGAGTATACAAACTCAGGGTTCCCTGTCATGTTTTTGCTCTTCCTGTCTTGACCATCTTGACATCTCTGCATCCCCTGGCTTTGGGTTCATTTTGATTGTGTTACCTCGGTATTTGACATACTGATCTGCTGTGTTTTTACACATTGTAGGCCAAAGATCGTCTCTGCATCTGCAGACTCAGACAAGCTTATGCTGCTGATCACTCACCTACTGGGCTGTTGTTTCTTCCTGACAGTTCCATTTCTACCACAGAGGAGTACCTACTCCATGACCACACCCTCTCTTCCCTGTCCCAAGAAGGCTATCACAAGTTAACTCCTGTTCCTGATACTATTTAATTATATCAAACAAGGATGAGGCAAAGTTAACTTCTGTGTCCTGTGACCTCTGGACAAAGAACCTTGCCAAATCAGGACAGTACAGGACATCAGCCATCCTTAGGAATTTCTGTGGCTCACCTGCCCTATAGTTGCCTTTACCTCCCAGTCACAGATAGGGGTCCAATATACATTTTATGGCTTTGGGGAGAACATACAGAAATAAATCTGTTAAACACTCTTTATAGTTGTGGTGTGTGTGTGTGTGTGTGTGTGTGTGTGTGTGTGTGTATACAGAATATTACTCATGCATTCAGTAAGAGAGGGAATAATCTTTATTTTGTATTTCCTTGGCTCCTAGAATTTATCTCACATGTATGAAATATTTTTTTAAATCAGAAAATACCTGTCTCACCTCACCTCAGCATAAGATAATCTTAGATGGTGAAGCCAAAACCGTGCCTTCAGTTCTCCAGTCATCCATAGGTTCGCCATCTTTGCATTGTCTGTCCACAACCACAGTCATTGTCTTTTCCCAATCAAGGGAATGTGGTGGAGAGGGGGCACTGCCATTTATATCCACACTGAGCCATACTCTGCTACTGAGATCTGGCACTGCAGGTTCACAGGGGTGTCTTGTGACAGGTGGGGCCCTGTTGCCCAGGAGTCACAGATAAGATATTCAGGATGCTTCTCCAGTGTTCTAGCTGTAGCTGGATATTTTACAATAAACTTGGTAATGTGGGATGAGTTGGGAGGAGCAAAGAAAGGAAGGAGAAGGAAGAGGGGGAGCTAGGAGACAGGACCAGAGAGAGGGGAAGATGACGGCGGATGTATGTGTGTCTCATCTTAGCAGTCTAAGGTAGTTGTAATATCTAGGTTAGGTACCGAATAACACCTCTAATTGTGTGGGCATCTTGTTATTTGAGCATTTCCAAATATATAAAGCTCTTAGATAATCTTTAAGCATTAGAGTCTCATTTCCACTGGGTACTGTGTGGACGGAAGGATGGTCTGGTCTCAGCCAAGCATTGTGGAGACAGTGTGGTAGATTGGCAGAGCCATCTCCCACGCTGGTGTTTTGTGGGTGGCAGGGCTGGTGTCTCTGGCCTCCTGAGCCAGCAGTCTGAGCCGAACAGCGGTGAGAACAACTGCTGCTCGTGGCCTCAGACCTTGCCTAGTTGGGCAAGCCAGATTGGGTGCTGCCAGTTTTAATATTAACCATTAACATCTAGCCAGTGATTCATTTTGAGCCAGGTGAGGAGGGCTGAATGGACACCTGACCTAATGAGTCGCTGCAGAAGGCAAGAGAACATAGCCATGGAAACATACCAGGACAGCTCAGCACATGCCTGCTTTTGCTATCTCTTTCAGATGCCCATGGCCTGGATTTACTTTCATTTTTTTCTCTTTTCTCTTTTCTCTTTTCTCTTTCCTCCTTTCTCTTTTCTCTTTTCTCTTTTTTCTCTTCTCTCTTCTCTCTTCTCTCTTCCCTCTTCTTCCCTCTTCCCTCTTCCCTCTTCTTCTCTCTTCCCTCTTCCTTCTCCTTTCTCCTTTCTCCTTTCTCCTCCTTTCTCCTTTCTCCTTTCTCCTTTCTCCTTTCTCCTTTCTCCTTTCTCCTTTCTCCTTTCTCCTTTCTCCTTCCTCCTTCCTCCTTCCTCCTTCCTCCTTCCTCCTTTCTCCTTTCTCCTTTCTCCTTTCTCCTTTCTCCTTTCTCTTTTCTCTTTTCTCTTGTCAAGGCCTGAGAGTAAACCAAACTTTACTATGAGCTGAAGTCTAGTCTTCTTGGAAGACCATCCAAGAGAGCCATGTGCTTCATCTGAAACAATCAAGGGCTGCTTCACTCACACGTTGACTGCACTGATCCAGAGTTAAGAGCTTAAGAATGGTGGGCAGACAAGGACCATTAGGCTGGCAGCTAGAGCAGACAGAGTCCGGCTTCCCCACAGCCTTGGTCAAGCCAAGAGTTGAACTTGATGTCTCTATTAAGACCATACTCATGGTGCCCTGGAGTGCCTGCTATGCTTACAACTTCTGCATCTATAGTTTCACCACAGGCTGAAATCTGGACCAGCCAAACCCCAAGCAAGCTGTTGAGCAGGACAGGCAAGCTGCTAGCAGCCACTGTGGCTCCCTCAGCAGGCTGGAAAATCGTTGGCTTCCAGGTTTTAGACTTGGATAGAAACACCAGCTGCTGCCTTTCCAACCAGTGCTAATTGCATGTGCCTGAGCATTAGGGAGCAACAGTTCTGGGGCTCCAAAAGACCAGCTCAGGCTGGAGCTTCCCACATGCCTGTCCTCCCCAATCCTGCTTTTCTTTTTCCTTCTCCCCACTCTACCCAGGACAGAAACGATCAACATGGCTCTGGTCCTATGAGACATGTGCAAAATATTTTCATATGTGGCAAACTGTTTATCCAAACACCCGAGTCCCAGGGTCTCTCAGCTTTAATTAAACACATTTGTAAACAACCTGATGATTACCACAAACGTCCCATCCACTGAACAATAAGAACAAAGAACAATCAGCTGAACATATAACTGGGAAATTGTTTTCCTTTGAACTTTCCAGATGGGACCCGGATCCCCAGTTTAATAGACAATTACAGACTGTGTTAACAGTTGAACACAAGAATATCTGCCTCCTAGATTCCGAAGGCACAATGGGGAGCCATAGTTCAATGCCTCTCATCAGGATTCAGCTCCAACCAATAGATAAGCCGATTAACGCTGGACACATTTGAAAAACACATACCAGCCAGCCACCTGCTTTCTGGTGACAGCTTTATGCCATCTCTCTGGTTTATAAGCAGGCCAACAGAGTATCTCTACATTTCTGCACAGGTGGCTTTAAAGACAAGACCAGTTCATTATCCTGTTGTCCAGAGGAATTCCTTCACCAGATACTCATACAGTCCCATTGAGTCTCAGCAGGGGCTTTCCTAAAACTTTGGCAATTTGTAGAAACTTCCAGAATCATTCCTTCCCAGTCAACAGAGAGAATTTTTCAGAAAACAAAACTAGACTTGAAAGATCTTTAATGTGAAAAAGAAACCCCCATATGCTGCACTCCCCACCCAGCATCTGCAGAAGACACAGTGTTGCTGAAGTCGAAGTCTTTACAAAGGGCAGGTGATTAATGTGTACCCACTCAGGATGCCTCTTGAAGCTTACTGTTCTATTCAACACTTACCCTAAAGGGTAAAGATTTCTGTCATCTAGATAGAGATGAATACTTGAAGCATTGATAGCAGTTGCTATGAAGTCGATTACACCTGCCAGAGCAAAAGGGGTGACTTTCACCACAGCCCAGCATGACCAGGAGGGTTCATCAACACATGACTGGGAAAGATATCAGGCTGAATAACAGTAATGGTTCCACCCATGTAAACAGGAGGGAGTCCAAATCCCAGCATTACCAAGTGCTTAACCCTGGGTCTCTGAAACAGATTATAACAAAGGAGACATCTATGTTTCATCTTCTCACACACCTGTTGCTCAACAAGGTGAGAGCCCAAACTCTAGGAGGTGACTTTTCTCACTGGGACTGGGACCTGCCTGAATGTTTCATACAGAGCTGGTGGTCTCTTCATGAATGACACTCACCAATTTTGAGTAAATTCATCAATTATTTTGATGTAAATTTTCCTGGGGGGAATTCCTTTCCTTTGTATAATTGGATTAGACATTGTGGTTTCTTGTATGCTATTAATGCTTGTTTTGATGCAGGAAAAGAACACCACGGCGATATGAAGCACACTGGTGTGGAACCTCTGAGCATGACACAGCCACATTTGTAACTGCCATCAGAAGACCCCAAACAAGGTGGGGCTGTGGCCATTCTTTCATAGAACAAGGGAGTGAGTGGTTGCGGTTCTAGCCACTCTGTCATGTATGTCCCAGCCATATATGGTTGGGCCTCCACAATATGTGGTCTTAGGAGGTGCTAGAGTATACAGCAAGTGGAAAGGTAACTGAAGAAGGGAATCTATTTTGGGATTAACGAAGCCATCATTCATGCTTAGGTAGAACTTTCCAGATATATTTATTTGGGCTGATCATCCGCAGTCCTGTAAGATGCCCTCCACCATGCACCTGGAAGCTCAGTGGTTTCCCAAGTTAGACTCAGGCAGAATCACTTCTTTGGTCTGCCATTGGTAATCTATCCAGAACAGATAGATGCTTGTTTATGTGTCTCCAGGAAAAGTCATACAATGCACACATGCAGCTCTGCTACTTACAGAAAGCTGGAGAGGGAAGGAGCTATGGTACAACTAGCTTCTTTAGTGATGCCAGGCATGATGAGACAAGACAGGGAGGAAGCCCATACACACTGTGGCTCACAGCATTCTCTCTGGAAGCGATTGGGGCTGTCTCAGCTCCAGGATGGTCTCACTCCTGCACTTCTCTCATCTCCCACAGCATGTTATATCATAATGAGGCTTTGAACCTGTGTGTGTCAAAAGCCATGGTGTGCTCTCGTCTCCTATTGTATGTTATACTGCAATGGGGCTTTGAACCTGTGAATGTAGACAGCAATGGAGTGCTGTCATCCCGAGAGACAGACAGACAGACAGACAGACAGACAGACAGACAGACACACACACACAGACACACACACACAGACACACACACACACACACACACACACACACACACACACGCATACACATACACACACAAGCAGAAAGAGAGAGAGAGTGAGAGAGACAGAGAGTATATATGGCTGGACTATGTCTCTAGGCTGATTCTCTTTCTTGGTGTGCTGGTTGGTTTTGTTTGTTTGTTTGTTTTTTGTTTTGTTTTGTTTTGTTTTTTTGTCAATTTAACCCAACTTTAGACATATTTGGGAAGAAAAACCTATAAGCAAGTCTATATGACATGTTCTTGATTAAAAATTGATCTGTGGGGGGCTATCCTTTGGAGGGTAGTGCCACCCCTGTGTAGGTGGTCATGTGCTGTATATAAAAGCTAGCTGAGCAATCATGGTGAGCAGGCAGTAAAGAACACTCCTCCATGGCCTCTACTTCAGTTTCTGTCTTTAGGTTCCTGACTTGAGTTCCTGACTTGATTTCCTTTGATGAGGGACTATGATATGGAAATTTGAGAAAAATAGACCCTTCCTTCCCCAAGTTGCTGTTAGTCACAGAGAGGAGCAATTTTAAGTCACATGAGACCAGGGTTCATGCCTAGATATGAGTGAAGGGTGGGAGATAGGAAGTGTGTTCTTCCTGATTGCTGTGTGACTGTCACAATAGACAGGTGAGTTTCCTGTGTCCAGCATCAGTGCTGCCGAGCCACTATGTATTGAAGTCCAAGTGTTTTAGGGTTTCTGTTGTTGTGATAAAGCATCCTTACCAAAAGCAACTTGGGGAGGAAAGAAAAAGAAGCCTTACCCCCAGTGAGGACAGTGACAGTCTCACTCTCCCTGTGGTGACATTTTCCAGGCCCTGTCCAAGCACAGACTGCCCAGCACATTGCCCCCAAGGAATGAGTGAGCTGATAAACAGGGAAACTAAGTGAATAATTTAGACTCTTAAGATCTCAATATTCCACTCAGTATTCTATTTGCTAAATTTTAAAATGAGAACAAAACACCAAAAATGAGTCAATTTTCTGATTCTAACCACACATCTGCATTCCTCCGTGTGGCCTCCCATTAATGCAGAATATGCTGTTATATTGAAAAATCAAATAATACAGTACAGGTTATAGGGCTCAGAGTGAAGCATCCAGGGAGGAGAATAAATCCAGAATATTAAAGTCAAGTGTATGGTGTGTTGGGATTTGGGACTGCAAGGAGATTTCCAGGCACCAATTTTCCATAGTCAGACTGAGGGACCTGGAATAGGCCAGGGAGACATCTGTCCACAAAGCCTGAACAATACTGAATCTACGTTCTGTTCCGGTGGGTCTGAAAGCAAAGAGTTATATTATTGGGAACACATGAGGAGTATGGGGTACTTGCTGGAAACACCTCTCCTATGAGAACAGAGAGAAAACACGGAGTAAGGACTGATGGAGAGTCCCTTATATGCAGGCACAATTGATATCTCCTTGAGGACTTAGGCATTGGCCTCACTCCTGTTTCTGGACTAGCTACTCACGTGCTGAGCTCTGTCTGTTTCTCCATTTAATTCCTCTGACTTCTGAAATTGTTCTCTCTCTCTGCCCGTCTCTGTCTCTCCATGTCTCTGTCTGTTTCTGTCTTTCTGTATGTGTCTGTTTCTCTGTCTCTCTGTTTGTCTCTCTGTCTCTGTCTGTGTCTCTCTCTCTGTCTGTGTCTCTCTACCTGTCTCTGACTGTCTCTGTCTCTCTCTGTCTGTCTCTCTCTGTCTCTCTCTCACACACACACATACACACACACACACACACACACACACACACACACACACACACACAAATTGTTATGCAACCTGGTGTGCCCATTTCTTTAACTGTTCCTTTTCCTTTAGCTGTACTTTTTGTGCTAAGGTCTACTCTGCACAGTGTTAAGTGTCGAGTACATGTTGGTTCCTCCCAGGTCAGAATACCTGTGTGCATTTCTGGTCTTCATGTCATACACATTTACCGTGACAGACATTCACAGTTCACAGCACTGTGCTGAATTTTCTTGGCTTGGGTCATGACTGCTGTGCTGACGCTCTTCATCTTGTTCATTGTCATCTTTCTGTGTCCTAACAAAGCTGCCTGTAGCAGTCGAATACTGACAAACCCTTTCTCTGTTTTTATTTACATAAAAAGAATGCATTTCATCTTCATTTTTGAAAGGGCATTTCTCTGAAGATGAAATTCTACTTCTGACTTTTTCCACTTCTGTACTGCAAAGATGACTTTTTAATTTATTATTATTATTATTATTATTATTATTATTATTATTATTATTATTATGTCTTCGAACCATGGTGTTTTTCTCACAGGGAAGCTGCATCTCGTCTGTATATATTTCCTTATAGTGAATGGAATGTGTAACCCTGGATGTTTTTAGCTCTTTGTGTTCTTAAGAGGACAAGTGGGTTGACATGAGCTTGTGCTGCTGTCTCTGCATTCCCTCTGCTTCACTTGTTGAGCTCCTGGACCTGCTCAATGTCCTCCCCGGCTCTGGAATGTTCTGGCTACCTTTCCTTTACCTGTTCTTTCTGATTTGCTCTTATTAGATTTCTGAATCTCCAGCAACCCAGATGCAATCCTGTTTGTTATTTCCAACACGTCTTCAAGACTCAGCTTTTACATTTTTAACTTCTTTTTCTTTTCTTCTGTTTTCCCCCCTAAGATTGGATCACTTCTATTGATCTACTTTCAGGTCTGCTGACTCTTTATTTCTGTCTCAAATCTTCTATGAAACTCACCTAGTGAATTTCTCACTTGATTTGTATTTCTCCAACTTTCAAATATTCCCCTGGTTCATGTCTACAAGTCTACATCTGTGTGCTGATTCCCATCTGTTTAGATATTGTATTTATGTTTTCCTTTAAGTCACCAGGACTTGGAGCCACTGTGAAGTATCTGCAACACAGGTGTTCTTTCTGTTTTAATCTCTACCAGCTAATAGTTTTTCTTGACTTTGGATTACAGTTTTCTCTTTTTAAACCTTTATTTAAATTATTTTAAAAATTAACTTTAGGATATTTTTGATTATGAGAAAGAGGATCTAATTATGTACCCCTGCCTGGCCTAGAACTCACTTTTGTAGACTAGGCTGTCCTTAAACTCAAAGAGGTCTGCCTACTCTGCAAGTGCTGGGTCTGAAGGTTCAGACCACATCTGGCTAATTATTATTAATTTTTTATCAAGAAAAGAAAATATTTAAATCTGAGTAAGAAATAATATTTTCTTCAATCATTTAAGCTGTGTCTGTATAGATTTTTATTTTCCAGTTTTCTCTTTGTAGTTGTGAAGACGAGGAGGAGGCAGGAGGGAAGGGGGAAAGAACAAAGGAAAAAGGAGAAAGGGGAAGGAGGGAGGAAGGAGGCAGTGTGGATTTTGACTGTGTGCATCCCACACTGCAGATCTCCTGGCCTTGGATATGTTATGCTGAAGAGTGATTTTTGTTTTGCAAGTAATTTCTCTGAAATCAAGCTGCAGCCTCGTTCTACAATGAGGAGAAAAATAAAATATCATCTCAGTGATTTCTATTTTTAGTCTGGCTTTTCTGCCAGCTCTTCTGTGGTATGATGTGGATCAAATCATCACCTAAAACACCCTGTATTGTAGGCTGGACAGTGTCCAAAGAAAAGGACATGGGGAAGGAGTTGGATCATGAGGGCTCCAACTTCATTAAAGGGTTAATCCATTGACCCAGCTTGGTGGATTACTGAGAAACTGTGGAAATGTTAGGAAGTCTGGGCACTTTGGAGGAAGTAGGTCATTGAGGTATGTGTTTGAAGTCTGTGACACCCTCCCTCTCACTCTGTCTTTCTCTTAGTTCTTCTTTTCCCTTTCCCTTTCTCCCTGTCTCTTTCTTCCCTCTCTCTCCTTCCCAGTGCCCATAAGCAACTTCTCTCTGCGACAGGTTCCCACCAGATACTCTCTCCAGTCCCATTCTCAAGAAGAATGCAGCCGAGTAACTGAAACATCAGCCAAATAATAATTTTCCTTCTTTAAATTGTTGCTCTTAGGCATTTGTCACCATGAAGAAAGGCAATATTTAGCTCTTCCCCAGGTGTGACATTTCAGGGACTAGCCTGAGATTCTCCAGGTCTTACTGTCGAGGCTTACACTGTCAGAGACTCCCTCTACCACAGCTGCCCATCCAGCTCCACTTAATGCACAAACGAATGTCCTCTCCCTGACTAAGTCACTGTTCTATTAGTGTGCTTCTGCCTCTCATCTGCAGTGGGAGCCCTCAGCTACCTTGGATGAAAGTTAAATTTAAGTTTCCATTCCCCAAGCTTCTGCTTGCTTTGGGTCTTCCTCCAGCAGCTACAAAAAGTCAAATTTTAAGAATAATTACATCCAGTTATATAATTTTTTTAACCTATTAGAGTTCATTAGCTAAGATACTTTATTGATATATATATATATATATATATATATATATATATATCCAAGGATATGAATAAGCAATGCTGATTCTGGATTCTTTTTTTAAAATATATATGTATTATTTTTATGAGTATATGTCTATGCCTGAGTGTGTGTGTGTGTGTGTGTGTCTGTGTGTATGTGTGACATGTGCATGGAGCCTGTGGAGATCAGAAGAATACATTGGATCCTCTCAAGCTGAAGTTACAGGTGGTTATGAATAGCCATGTGAGTGCTATGAACAGAACTTGGGCCTTTTGCAAAAGCTCTAAGCATCCTTAATTGCTGAGCCATCTCTCCAGTGCCTGATTCTGGATTCTTAAGAAAGAACCCTTGAACAGGCACAGCACAGCTATCCAAAGGTTAACAATTCAATGCCATGGTGGCAATAGCCTACATCATTTAAGCCACTTGTCACTTTAAACATCACTTTGTGACTAAATTATGAGGTACTAAAATCAGCGTATAATTATTGACTCCCAAAAGATTGCTGTGAGGTTTCTGTACAGTTCCCTGGGTTTCAATCGAATGGTGTCAGACATCATTCTGTCAATTACTATGGTACTCACACTCCTTAATCTCTGCTACCTAATGAGCTGGTGGACAGCTCCTAGGGCCTGCATACCACCTGACACTCAGGAAGCATGGAGCAATGATAAATTGTGAGTGACTGTGGCTCCCTCCTGGGAGAGCATTCGTTTTGAGGGGAAATAGACAGATGAACACTGGCCTTTGAGTTGCTACATGGGCTGCAACACTAGACACTGCCACCCAACCCACTTTAGCCTGGAGGCCTGGGTGCACCTCCTCAGAATGATGCTCTTGTCCAACTTGAAATGCATCAGCAGTCTGAGTGTGGACAGAACCGGGCTCCTAGCTTCTCCTTTACTCTAAATCTCAATCCTGCACAGCTGAGTATGACAAGATGTTGGTTCAGCCTAGGTATGACCTTCCTTCTGTTGCTGAGCTTGCCCTTCCTCTCTGAGCCACATAGTGCTCCTCTGGGGCCCTGGAAGCCTGTCTGTACCCAATTTCAGACTTGATCCCTGCCTGATACCTAGATGTTTTGTCTGCCATCCTTCATTCAGTGGATTGAGATGTCTCAGTCAGTATCCTCAGGTATTAAAGGCATCTTGTCCATCTAAACTCAAGCAAGGCACCACAGTCAGACTCTAGAGACAGTTCTCCAGCTGCTACTCACTGGGAAAGGTAAGTGTATCACAGAGTAAGAAACCCATGGCACAGGGCAGAGGGTCATACCCAATGGCCTCACAACACCTTCTTTCACTTCATGGGAGAAACCATGCATCATTCATGACTATGCCACATTAGATCATGGCACATTATGTCACAGGACTCTGGTAAACCAGTCTGCTCTGAAATCCAGGGCCTTGCTAGGTATATAGGCCAGTCCAGGAGCATAGGAAACCCCAAGTCCCAGCAGAGGAGGCTCACTCATCTAAAGATGCTCTGAAACAAAACTTGCCAGGTGATTTTACAGTATACTTCATCAAATCTGACCCACTGGAGAAACAAACTAACAAAAAATATGAAGCCTCTTTTTCTAGAACGTGGCTACTGAAGGAGCTGGGCTGTGAGTCTGCTCTGCTCTCTCCTTGGCCTGATATTGGCCTGAATCAATGAAGATGCTACATGGACTTTGTATTAGAATTTGGACCCTTGGATGGTTTTCCCTACCCGTCTCATGTCTTCCTCGTTGTTCTAAGCAGTCAGTCCCCAGAGCAGAAGTGAGGGTACAGCTCTGGGAAAGGATACTGTGTGTGGCAGATGATGCCTCCAACTTACAGTGCTTGGGTAGAGAAACAGGGCATGTTTTATGACATACTAAAGATGGTTTTATACGGGCATTTCTTCACAGTACAGTATAGGATCATGAAAGGACAGCATGGTTTCTGGTCGAGCACTGGCTAGAAATCGCTGGAGACCCCAGGATATCCTGAGGTGCCCCAAGTGGGATGCAGGTGATCTTAAGAGATAACACACATTTCACCATGTTCCCAGACTCCAAGCTCCTGACACAGAGCTCCATATTAATGAGATACCTAAAGGCCAGAGGGCATAGCCAAGTAAACATTCCTTCCCAGACTCTCCTCCTTACAAAAGGTATTTAACCTCAGGCCCACCCTGAAAGTACTGGGGGTACAGTTTTTATCCATTTTCCACCATGACAATAAATATCTTAAGACCATTTTCTATTTCTCTTCTATGTGACCCGCTGTAGGAAACCGTGGAGAAGGTTTTTAACTACCGAGCCACCACCTAATCTCCCACAGACGATCTCTACATTTCCAGCCAAGGAGGCCCAGCAAACCCAAGCAAGCAAGCTGAGCCAGCATGACTCAGCCAAGCAAGTCACTGCGACCAAGACACTCATCCCCGCAGGATTCAGCCAGAGCTCATCCTTCCCTCTCCCCTCTTCAGTCTCCACCCTTCCATGGCCTCCCAGTGGCATCTGAGAGCCCAAAGACCTGAGAAGCAACCAGTTCCCAGCTATCTTTTGGCCTGGAGAACCCCCAACTCAAGAGCTCTGGCTCCCCATGGGACTTCAGGCTGTGTTCCCCAGCCATAAACGAAGTCTTGCGGCTTCACATAGCCCTACATCTGCCTGGCTCGAGTGTGGAGTGAACACAGTCAAATTCTGTGGAGAGCCGCGGTAAACAGTGACAGCATCCGCCATTGGAACATGGCGCTGGCACTGGCACTCGTGAGTAAACAAGTAAAATTGCGCATGTGCAAGTGGTGAAGGCCCTCCAAGTCAACGCCCAACCCGGGGTGTCATATGGGGTTTGAGCAAGCAGCCAATCAAATATGTCCACGCCACTCTAGGGTGTATATAAAGCAGCGCCATCTTGGCTCGTTCGTTCTTGCCAGCGAGACGATTGCGCGGGTCACAAAATTCCCGTGCCTCTGTCTGTCTGAGCCGCAGCCCTAGCCTCTTAGGGGTGGGGGTTGACACAGAACCCACAATTCAACCCAACAACAGACCCATGCACACACTACCACCCAACAGTAGAGGGCCATGAAACTTTTTAGCTCAGGCCAAGGCACAGAAGAGGAGGTGACTTCCTAGCCATAAACTGTTCTTGGTGAGAGTCTGGGGAAACAGGAACTGTGCCTGGCTGAATCATGCTTCCATGCTGTTACCTAGATAACACCTAAAAGAGAAGCAGATCTGAGAGTCATGGAGCTGAAAGAAGACAAGCTCTTCTTTGCCTCTCTGTCCACTCACAGACGGAAAATATGAGCAGAAATAATGAAAGACACAGAAGCGAGTTCTCCAAAGCAGTGAGTGACCACAGCCATTCGACCATATAATGTTGATGACCAGAACCAAAGGGAGAAGCTTAAAAATCTCTGGCAGTGCCCTCAAGCGAAAAGGAATACAAGAAAAGGAAATGCAGGTCTTTCTGGGGAAGAAAGGACAAAAGTGAAAAAATAAAATTGTTTCTGTAGGGAGAAGGAGAGAAGACGGGAGTCTGGATGCATCTGCAGATACAGTTGTACCCGACTAGCAAGATATACCATGCATCAGTAGCCATGAAGGAGAACTGTGACACAGCTAAATAGGAAGTCAAGGAAGTCCAGGTCATGTGGAGACATCTTTCTTAGAACACAGGAAGAGGGTGGAGGCCCAGCTGGCTAGGTACGGGCTGCTGCTCTGAGTATGCTCTCAGCTGGTTTGAGTAGGTGTTTCTGTACTTTCTGCTGTTTGCTTGTGCTGTTCACTTTCTTGGTAACTTCCAGGTGTAGGAGGGCCACAAAGGACCTTCCTGAGACTTCAGGGTAAATGTGAACAAGTGCCCCCTGGGGCCTTAATGGCTGTGTGACACAAGGAATAGGCAGGTGAGAAGGTGCCCACTGTTTTAGCCCTCCTGCATAGCATCAACACAGAGTCAGCTGGTGCCCTCAGGCTTTCTGCATATATCTCTCCTGGTCCCACTATGGACCGAATACCACTGGACTCCTTGATAACACCTCTACAAAGTAGCCCTGCTATCCTATGGCTCAGAGTATGTATGATAGACATCCTACTAACACAGGGAAATTGCCATATCACAAGGGAGCAACATATCCTGAGTGCAGAAAGACTGGAGTTTGTATGATGAATTTTCTTGGTAAAGAAAATTCATGAAAAGTGACTTTGACATTGAAAAATACTCTGGTTAAAATTTTAAGTCAGAAGGAAAGAAAGAGGGAAAAAAAGAAAGAAGAAAGTAAGCTTCCCAAATCACTAGACAGGAATTGAAATATTTATCTCAAGAACAAGCCTCAAGCAGACTGTAGAGTTCAGTCTTCCATTCTATGCTTGAAAGAAATTCAGACTTTTCACTAACTCTAGAAATAAAAAGACATTGAGTTCCCAAACTTCAGCTTCTGGTTGATGTCCCTTGTGTGCATGAAAAAAGAGAACGTGGAGACGATTTCTCCAAATGCCCCACTGATACAAGTTACCTGGCAGGGCTCTCAATATCACGGATGGCCAAAGAGACATGCATCAGGCAAACTGAGTCAAACATAAAGGACAAACCCTGGGTCCTACCCAGATAAAAGAGCTGGAAGGCAACCCTGGGACGACTGTTCTCAGTCCTGGGAAACCATTTGAATCACATCTGGCACTGCTGGTTGTCTTCCCACCATCAGCATGCCAGTCAGGTTCTCCAGGGGAATAGGATTGTGTGTACACTACTTGAGGAGACTGATTGGTTGGCTATGAGAACCAGCACGAACAATCGTGGAGGCCTGAGGCTAATAAGCCCCACAATGTGCTGTCTTCAAGTTATTTGCTGCTGATGTCATATGATATAAGGACCAGGGAAGCATGAATATTTATCCCATTCTGGGTGTCCCCAGCTTTGAGCAGAAGCTCTGTGCCAATGTATGGAAGAGAGTAGAGAAGGTGGAGAGAATGTGGGTGTCTCAGCTCAAGCAGACAGGAGAAGTCACCACCTTCTTGCTCTTTTAAGGCGTCTGTGGTTTGAACAGTGCTGTCCACATTGCTAAAGGCAATCTTTTCACTCAGTCATGGGATTAAAGTCCAGTGTCTTCTAACTTACCTCCTGTGGAGACACCAGGAAATCATGCCTGACTCAATATCTGAGCACTGTGGGGGTGAGTATGTCCTGAAGGCTTATTTTCTAAGGTCAGTGGAGGGTTCAAGGACTAGAAACAATCATAGGTTAGCCTAGAGGGAAGTTATGATATTCTGGAGTCCTGACCCTCCTGCATAGATGGATGCTCAGAGAAGATTGGATCTCAGGAATGATTGTGTATACATGAGTACAGATCACTAAGAAGCAAGGCTACCTACATATAGGTCCACTCTGTGCATAGTCAGCTCCCTATGCCTTTCCACAATGTTATAACACAGCAAAGACCTCTCATCAAGCTCTGGGCATCAGACTACCATGAGCCAAGTGAACTTCACTACTTTATAAGTTACCCAGTCTCTGATATGCTGTTATAGTCACACAACTTGAGCTAAAGCACTAAGCATCACTGAGAAGTTATTTCTCTGTCAGTAAAATGAATCAATTCAATCCAGATTAAAACATAAATATACATGCAGGTTTATTGGGAAGCTGCTCTAGGGCAGGTGAGTTCACTGTCCCCAAGGAAGGAGGTCAGGGAAAGTGCCATGAGAAGGGAAATGGAGGGAAGGGGAGGGAGAAAAGGCATGCAGAGAGAGGAAAAAAAAGAAGAGAAAAAGTGAGGAGAGATTAAAATATCTGGATTACATAGGTAAGAGTCTGTGGGGGAAGGGCAGCCCAGCTCCTGGGCTGGAAAGGTTGGGGGTAGAAGGTGGAGTGTGCTGAAGAGGTCAGCTCAGAGCCTTTGAAAAATGTCACCAGGCCCCTCCCCTCCAGGAAAAGAAAGGTCGTGGAGCACATAGGCACCCCTCCCCTCTGGAAGGGAGAGGATGATTACATTCCTCAAGAAGACCACCTGCAGATAAGGGAAGCCCAGAGCAAGTAGACACATTTCTCAGGGCTGATCCCCCAGATAAGGTAAGCCCTTGCTACCTTATTCCCTAAGGACCAATCAGTAAAATAGTCACACTGTTCTGCCAATCACATTGTGCCTAGTGGCTGTTGCTCTATTCTACCCCTGAAAACTGTATAAAAACTGGCCGAATGGGCTGCCAGGGGTCATCGCCCCTCCTTTGGATGCAGGATGACCCCAGAGCACTGGAACAATAAACTCCTCTTGCTTTTGCATCGATCTCTGACTCCTCTTGTTTCACTGTGGGGTCCTGGGTAGCTAAGGCTCGTCAGAGTCTTACAGTGCCAGGTAGAGATTGAGGGGTGCTAGGAGAACCTGGAGGCCGGGTCTACTTTGGTATGTAAAATATGCTCATCAGCCCCTTTTCCTAGGTCTGAAACCCAACAATCACGACAAAATGACATCAAATTGCCTGCCATGATGTCCAGCCAGTCCCACTTGGCTTCCCTTTCACTCTCAAGCTCAGCTATTTGCCTCTTAGGTATCCTCATTCCAGTTGGCTAGCTCTTAAATCTAGCCCACTTCTAGTGTCTCTCAAAACAGCTGAGGACAGACTTACCTAGAAACTTAGAAAGTATGACTGCACAGGACCTACCCTAAAGTTTCTAAAGCAATCAGTCTGATCCAGAGCTAGGTGGCTCCAAATTCAGCAGAAGTTGCCATCTGTCTCCCTTCTCCTTCTCCTGACCCAAATCCTTGTTCAAAGATTCGGGAAAGCCTCGAGTTAGCCTGAGCCCCTGAACAAAATCAAAGGGATATGTTAGCGCAGTATCCCTTGCCTTTGGGGGGTCAAATTCCATCCATTCTACCATTCTATCACTTTATGTGCTGAGAAACCTCCTTCTCAGAAACTCCCATTTCCCAAACAATCACAGTGTTCTGCCCCACGATGATGTGCTTCTTGCCTGTAGAGCCAGGGACTTGAGAGTGATTTAATGAATCGATCCATCCTCTGTGCATCTGATTTCTGATGCCTGAAGCAAGTTCTGGGGCTATCAACTCAGAACAAGTTGGAGACTCTGGTGTGGGAGGAAGGGGCTAGACAGCCTCCTTCTTCATGTTCACAGCAAGCCACTCTGTCCAGACTGGGAGGAAGCCCTGATGGAACTGCCATAATCTTTTGGGTTGTCCTGGGAGGATCCTGCAGCTAGCCTGAAGCCATTATTCAGTATATAGAATATAAAATGGTGTCTTTTATCAAGTCTGTTGGAAAACACACACACACACACACACACACACACACACACACGCGCGCGCGCGCGCGACACATTCTCATTCTTATTTATAAGACACTAGACTGAAGCTGATAGGGAGTGAATTCTGGGGAAGATGTTGGAAGAAACTGGATTTCACCTGTTGAGCTGTTGGAGTGCAAGGAATTTATAACAATGACTTTTTCTGCTTTCCAAACAAATGCCTTTGGAAGCCCTCCAGGTGGCCCTTTGTGTCCTGACTGAGCACAAAAAGAATCTGCTGTGACCATGAAGACTCAAGGAAGAGTATTGAATTGCAAATATCCTCAGCAAATCTCTTGTTTGAGCAGCACAGCAATGTGGATCTGTCTAGGGCATCCCTGAAGAGGCAATCTTGAATCCTGCAGTGGACTGTAATCCTCCACTGCTGCCTTGTGCCACAGGCAAGCTCTGGATGTTTCCAGGATCTGTGTGCTGTTAGTCAGAAGTCAGGGAGGATTTGGAATGATGAAGGGGGCACTCAGAACTTGCTTTCAGGAACACCCACAAAGTCTTGCTCATTTCATTTGATTGCAGAACAATGAAGAATTGTAGTTTTATGATAATCAGGAATCCATATAAAAATTTTTGCTCTTAAAAAGTTCTCATCAAAATCTGTTTCACCCTGGTTGATGATGAATCGATGTTCTAATGGATGTCCTAGGGTTTCTGGTGTGCCCAGGTCCCTAACATCACTGAAAGCTACCCAAGCTTCCATCATAGCTTCTGAATGACAGGATGGCTAGCTATGAACCACATAGGTCAAAGGTCATCTGTTAATACAGTGTAGTTCCTGCTGAACCTGTTTTTTACCAGTCTAGTAAGCAGTTCTGTGCATCTGGTAGAGAGGGAAATAAGAATCTATTGTAAGAAAAATTGATTTCTCTGTGTTAATTACTGTGTTGTGATGTTAAATTATACGTGAATTGACCTTGAAACATTAAAACATGGAGCAAAAAGAAGTGCCCAGAGACTCAGGAAGTGATACCTTAAATCAAAAGTTCTGTGATATGTGGATATAAGGGAAATTAATTTGATATTTATAAATTTGTGAGTCTTCTTTGTGCTGCCAGCTACCAAAGGGAGATCAGATTTATGGTCCAGAGGTTAAGACCTGAGCCTCATGGAGGTCTAGAGGTCACTGCATCCAGAGATGCCAAGTCACAGTAGGGAAGTGCTTCCAGGAGCCCTGCCTCCAAAGGCATCACTGTCTCAGGAAGTAGAGGACACCTACAGGAAGTGATCAAAGTTGCTCAAAGCAAGATGGCAGTGACTTCAACCTTCACTTAAGCATAATAAAGTATCTCTAACTCTGTCTTGCAAACCAGCCTGTTCCCAGTGATATCAAAGACAAGACTGTTTCTGGAGCTGGTTTACAAGCTCTGGGAGAACAGGCCCAGACAAAGTAAAGAAACTGAGACCAAGGTTATTCAGAGAGTTCCTCAAGATATCAGAGTGAACCTGAGGCTCTCACCTAAACTGAATTTTCATAAATGGTTTGAGAAATTCCTATGGAGTTTTGTCAAATCCTGGAAATGACTTCATGGCTCATGTCAGAAGCCAGGACCCTCGTCCCTCACCCTCACCCCCTATCTCTCCCCACCTACAACCTCTCCCCACCTGCACAACGTCTCCTGAAGCTTGGCAACCACAAGATCCCGCCTGGCAGCTGCAGGTAGATTCAAAGCAGTGTACCGTGTCTTTTGAGAAAAGGAGTTAGATCACCAATTGTTTCAGGACACAGGCCGAGAAGATTCTGTACTTTCCCACTACACTTTCCCACCACCTGGCCTCTCTTACCCCCTCCCCTTGTAAAGCATATTATAAAAAGGTGCCTCGCTCCCAAATATACGGCTCTTGATAAGCAACTGCTTCCTTGAGTCCTTTCCCTCTCTCGCCCGTTCTTCTTTTTCAGGTTGGGGTCTTCCTCGCCCCCCCACAAATTACAAGACCTGCGGGTCGGGTCAGGCTCGCACAGACTTGAGAATCTGAGCTAGATTGTGATTCTCCAAGGAATAAGAGCTATTTTGCACATTTCTGAATGTTAGATTTCAACACAAGACTTAACACAAAAAACCTACACACATATCCATTTTATAAGACACTAGGGTCATGTTACACTCTCCCATTTTTTTTAAGTGTTCTTGTGTCCTGCCATGAGTTCTGAAGGCTATCAGAGGCACACTGCAAATTTTTCTTTCAGGAATATGTCCTTTCTGTTTTGTTAATAGGCAAACCTCCCACAGTGAGCAAGTGAAGGGACACAGGGACAGGTGCTAGGAAGAGTGTTCATCTGTGGAATCTTAATCCACTACTGGCAGGGGAGTAATTAGTATAATCACCTTGGAAAACAGTTTGACATCAGTTCCTGAAGTCAAACACACATATGTTCCACTCCACAAACATCCTACTCCCAGGTAAATACCCAAAGGTAATTCTCACTTGTGAGTGATCCGAGGCACACACCCATCCTCGCCAACACCATGTGCAATTAGAAAAGCCTAGAAGGAAGCTGTGTGCCCACTAGAAGTAAAACAGATCAATAAACTCTGGCACAGGCATACTGCAAAATGTTTGGCAGAAATAAAAATCAGTAAATACATTGACTTTTCCAGTATGTCCTAGTACTGGTGATGTTGTATCATGGAATAGTCATAGCAGAGTCCCCAAAAGGTACAAAAAAGACAAAACAAAACAGCATTTTTATGAAGTTAAAAACACTCCAGTCTCATCCCCAGCTCTGTAGCAGACCACCTGCTGTGACGCCTTTTCTACTGACCCTATCTTTTGTGACTCAGGAGGTAGACTTCATCCAATCTTTCTTACCCCCCCACCCCATTATCCAGCCCCCAACACCAGCAGGCATTCCCTGGGAACCCAGCAGCCTTGTCAGCTAGGGAAACAGGTAGGCTATCTGAAGACCTTCATCTTGTACTCCTCTATTACAAATCTAATCCCCCAGTCTCATCCAAACTCTGTAGCAGACTACTTGTTGTGGTCTCTCCTCACTCTCCACCTCCATTCCCCGGGGAACTAAGCAGATCCTCTTGGAACATCTGGGTTTTCTCTTTCCTGTGGACCTCTCCCCACCTCCAGTCCACTCTAGCTCATCCCCACTCCTAAGTGACAGCTCCCAACACTAAGAAATACATTTTACATGAAATTCCCCATGGCCACACTTGGCAGGGTGCCAGAAGAATTACCTACCAGGAAACATGTAACTACGACATCCTCCTAAGAGCCACAGAAAGCAACAAAAATTAAAGAACAAAATACCTATCCAACAAAGACAAGAACAGATATCAGCACCTAGAGTTACAATCATCTCAAACCCAGATGCCTAGGGGGCAATGTAAAAATCAATAACAATCAATGCAAACATCAATAACAGCCAGGACAGTATGTCTCTACTAGGGCCCAGAAACTGTACTACAGTAGGCCCTGAAATTTACAATATAACTGAAGCATAAGACAAGCACTTTAAAATAGCTTTATGACTATGACAGAGGTCCTTAAAGAAAAAAATAAATAAATCCCTTAAATAAATCCAGGAAAACACAAACAAGCAGTGGAAGAAAAGGAATAAAACAGCTCAAAACTTGGAAATGTAAACAGAGTCAGTTTAAAAAAAATCCAAACAGAGAAAAATCTGAAAATGAAAAATTTAGGAATTCAAACAGGAACTTCAGAGATAAGCCTCACCAAAAGAATATAGAAGAGGAAAGAAAAAAATCTCAGGCATTGATGACATGATAGAATAAATGGATGGATATCTCTGTCAAAAAAAATGTTAAATCTTTAAAAATCTTGGCACAAAACATTCTGGAAATCTGGAACAGTATAAAAAGACAAAATCTAAAAATAATAGGAATTGAGGAAAGAGAAGAAACTCAGGTCAAAGGCACAGAAAATACTTTTGACAAAATTACAGGAAAAAAATTTCTAACCTAAAGAAGGAGTTAGCCACTGAGGTATAAGAAGCCAAAACACCAAAATAGACTGGACCAGAAATAAATCTCCTTAGCACATAATATTCAAAACACTAAGCATATGGAGAAAAGAAAGAATATTTTAAAATTTCAAAGGAAAAAGACCAAGTAACAAATAAAGGCAGACATATTAGATTAACACCCGAATTATTAATGGAGACTCTAGAGGCCAGAAAGACCTGGTCAGATATACTACAAACTCTAAGAGATCACAGACTCCTATACCTAGAAAAACTTTCAATCCCCATAGATAAAATAAGATATTCCATGATAAAATCAAACTTAAGAAGCACCTATCTACAAATCCAGCCTACAGAAGTCACCAGAAGGAACACTTTAACCTAAAGAAGTTAACCATACAAGTAATGAATTATTTCAGACCAGCAAGTCAAGAGGGAAAACACACCCAACATACCATAACCACCACCACAAGAGCAACAATAGCAACAAAATTAGAGGAACCAACAAACACTGTTCACTGGGAGCTCAATACCAATAATTTCCCCCTGCCCTCAAAAAAAGACACAAACTAACAGAATAAATGTGAAAACAGGATCCATCCTTCTACTGCATCCAAGCAACACATCTCACCATCAAGAATAGACATCACCTCAAGATAAAAGGATGGAAAAAGATTTTCCAAGAAAATGGACCCAAGAAGCATGCTGGTATAGTTTTTGGTTTATCTTATTACATTATACTTTATTGTATTATTATTTCTTAGAAGCCTATTTGTTTTCCAATGAGAAACAATAGAAGAGTGGATCTGGATGGAAGGGAGACATGGGGAGGAACTGATGGGAGTAGAGGGGGGAGAAACTGTAATCAGGATATTGATGAGAAAACTAGCCATTTCCAATAAAAGGTAATCAGCCATCATAAAAAATACTTAACAAAAGCACCTTTTAGGGAAAATACATAGGAAAACATGAGTATGAGAAGCATTGATTAAGTATAATATTCACTTGAGAAGCAGTATATAGCCAAGGAGCAGATGGGGCCTCTACAGGAGAGAAATTGATGTTTTGATCAAAATTATAGCTTTTGTTTTGCATGACTGATCTAGGGTGGAAAAGGAAGTTTTCTCAGATCTGAATGTGTGGAGTCCAAAGACAGAGTCTTATGATCAGAGGTGAGAACAGTACCTCTGCCCAATTGAATCTTCCTCCCACTTCTGTGTCAGCACACACACAACTCTCAGCCTACTGTGTTCCATGCCCCTTCCCAAGCCAATTCACACCCTCTCTGGCTTCCAAATTACTTGTATTGACAGCTGGATAGATGAAGAAATACATAGCATTTCTGGGGAGAAAATTAATTTTGAAAGTAATTAAAGATGACTAGCTTCTGGTGGAATACAAAAGAGGCTTGCTTTCTACAGAATGTCATCCTCAGGGTTTGAAACTCCACTTCAAGGCCCAGAAAACGAAAGGAGTCCAATTCTAATTATTCTTACAGCACATGCACATCCTTTTCAAAGCCTCTGTTGATGCTCTGTGAGAGATTCTTATTATGTCAAACTTTCTTCCTTCCTTTGGCACTGACGATTCTAATAGAGGAGAAAACAAGAAAAAGGCTTTGTCCTTGAAGTTCATAAACTCTTAGAACACAAAACAGCCTCTCTCATCCTTCACATTAATAAGCAACAGAGGTGCACCGGCAGTTCAGGTTGGGCTCACTCTGCAGGATGAGTGAAAGTTGATTTCAAAGCATCTTTGCCTAACATCTTCCAGACTCCTGTGGGCTGGAGGATAACCTGTGACCACTGTTGCCATGTTCAAAGAGGAAGCTCAGGTAGATTCTTCAGTGAAACGTAGTACTAGGAGAGACACACAGAGGGAGTCTAGTTAGACTTCTCCTGAGCTAGCCTCCTGCATACATGTCACATGCCTCTCTAAACCCTGAGTGACTTACAGGCAGGATTATTCAAACACATGGACTCCTTACAGCTCCCTTACCTCCTGCTTTGCTGGCCTCTTAACCTCCCTTAGTTCCTCTGGCTGAAATATACAGTTATCCTAGAATTTTCAACTTGTTGTCAATCAGCCCTAAAGCTGAGAAATACTTTAGTTTCTGCCAGAGAAGCAGACTCCTCCAACTCCTTCAGGGTGCTCACACCTCCCAGGTCTGCATTCAAGTTTTAACACTCTGATGACCAGGAACTCAGAACACATGGTCTCCTAGTCTGTTTCATTCAGCTTTAATCGTACCTACAACTTCTGTAGGGCAGTTGGTCACACCGCAGCCCTTCCTCAGAGCTGGCTTCCTCTCGTGCTCAGTGCAGTCCTTCACCTAGGATTCCCTTCATGATGCCCAATGGAGATGGCCCATCCTGGCTCTATTTTTCTATAACCATGTTTTATTTTGATGGGGTTCTTAAATGCAATAAAGTAACTGTGTCCCATTTTGAATTGGGCCTGTTTTTTCCGTAATGTTATGAAGACAGCCCTCCTCATCTTCTGGAGTCCATTTTCAGTACCTAGAGTCCTAGCCTGGCCTTCTCCTGGCCCCTCCTTTACATTCAGTCCCCATGGCTACTGTCCTTTTGTCCTGGTATGTCATGGCTTAGCAAAGCTGAGACTTGAAGGGAACTTTGTTCTTTCTACACTGCTTTAAAATATTCTCCCAATCTCCTGCTTTCTTGATAATTAGTTATGCTAATAAAAAAATTTTAAGTGCTCTTGAGGCATTCTTCAGATTGCACAAAAGACAAAATGATCTCCTCCTGGCATGTCAGTAGCCTACTACTGATTGTACTCTGACTCTTAGATCTGGCTCAGGTCCATGCGTTAACGTAGTATACAAAAGTCCAGGCAAACTTGTAAGGTTAGAATTCACACTAAGCCCTCTTTTCTCAGCATCCCTGGTAATAGCAGCCACCTAGCCTCTAAGGCACTTTTTCAGACAGACTGACCAGACTATAGAGTTTCAAAGTCTATGGGTCTTTCAGGAATTAGGAGCCAAGTTAGAGAGCAAGGAATGGCGGACCTGCTTAGAAGGAGCAGCCAAGGGCTATAAGTAGATCTTTTCAGGGCTAGAAATGTTGAGCTGAAAGCCCTCAATTGTTAATAGCCAAAGTTTTTACTCAATTACAAGTCACTGTCATATTCTTTTAAAAGATGTACATATAGATTTAAAAGATGGCCCTGCTTCCCTCCCTACACCTTGTGTTCCCTTTCCTGGAACATGGAAAACATGGTGAAGCTGTCTTTGCTCTTAGTTAGTAGAATAAAGCCAAGGCCTTCTCACTAGTTAGTTTTGAAGAGACAAGTCCCTGAGCCGAGAGCTGACGGATGGAGGGGCCATGCAACCAGGAGCAAGAAGGACCTTGGTCCTCAGCCAGCAAGAAATTCAGACTCCTATCTGCGTACCCCAAGACTAAAACATTACAAACACTCACAGGAGCTCAAAGGCACTCCTTCCTTCCTCAAGTGAGCCTCAGGAAAGTCCCCTGTCATAGGGACACACCAATACAGACCTGCAGATGGCACAGTTTCAGAAAGTTTAGATTCCTGACAGAAAGCAAGGTGATGCTGTATGGGTTTTGGAACACTGCACAAAGTAGGTAGCATGAAGCTTGGCTTCATGTTGGATAACAGTTCATCGTGGAGCCAAAGAGGTCTCCGGGATTATGAATGCCTGCCAGAGATACTCAGGGCCTCCTGCCCAGGGGGAGCAGAGGTCAGATGAAATCACTCTCAAACAGCCCACAGCATTGTGGAAAGGCCTCGGGGCTCCTTTGGGAGTGGCTGGAAACTGACTAAGCATATTAGAAATTATGGAATAAAAGTAGCTTGATGGCTCAAGTGTGGCCTGAACCACAGCCTGTGCTGCATGCCCAGCTCCTTCATAGACGGAATCCCCATGAAAAAATGGACCCAAAGCTTTCCATACTAAATGTTTGCCCAGCACTGTTTGCTGCAAATTGCTTACATTGTCTAAGTTTTGCAGAATCTCCCTTAAGCCAGTTCACAGTTGATAGATGGATTGCTTTTTCCAATAGATGAAGAAGAATATGAGAGCGCTTTGAAAATGAATCACAGAACCCCCAGGCAGTTGTCAATAACCCCATCTGTGTTTCTCTTGCATTCTGCCACCTCTTTGAATCTCTTGAGCCCCAGCCCTGGCCCAGATCACCCTGGCATGAGGTTCTGGATGAGTCCAGCTCTTGCTCTTAGTCCCTCCTTCGATGTTTTACTGCCTGGCTTTCATTTCAGCTTTGTCTGTCCATGGCCTCCCCACTGTGGTGACACTGATGCATTAGGCCTCCCAACCCAGCAAAGGTCTGGGCTAGCATCCCTTCAGGTATTTAGCAATTCCAGGAAGGAGATGGATGGCGAGGACAGCTTTCACCCAGCCAGGCTGTTTCCTCCTCTCCCTGAGGTGTGAGCTGCACACCAATGAGGGCTCCAGGCACATGGTTCAGCACTCCATTATTTCTCAGTGACGGTTCCACCTCCTGCTTGCTACACTCACTAAAAGGGCTCCAAAATGTTGCTTTGTCATTTTTCAAACCGCAGCAGCTTCCCACTTATCATACAGGGGGTAATTCACTCCCACCACACAGACCCTTCCTGGAGCACTGCTGAAGGACTGGGAATCTAGGCTCAGGGGGGAACATTTAGTTTTCATTTAAAGTGATATGTAAGAGCCAGCTGCCTTTGTGTCGTGACAAGTTGACACCATCTAGCAAGGCATTGAGGTGATGGGGCTCATATGAGAAAAAACCTAAGATGCTCCCAGATGTCCACACTGAGAACACAGGCCTGTGTTAGGTCATACACACTAAAAGGAGTCTCTTCAGCCAGATCCAAAGTAACAGATAAGTACCTATTTTCCATCCTCCCCTATAGCTTCAGTAATGGACTCTAGGGCATAAGGAATGAAGGCTGGCTGGTTTTGTGTAGACTGACACCATGGATCTAAAATGATGACCCTGGGACAGACTGTTAGTTGTTATAAGAAGTCTGACTGCAGTTCAGAACAAACCACTCCAGACCACACAGTTCCAAGGGGGAGGAGGTTTATTCAGGAGATAGGGCAAAGGTAGGGAGAAGAAGGTGGGAGGATAAGAGAGAACAGAAGTAGAGGCCGGCCATGACCACATGGAGAGAGAGGAAGTGGGGGGAGGGGACAGAGAGGCAAGAGGGTAAGAGAGAGGGTAAATGAGTAAGAGATTAAGAGATTTAAAGATTGCTGGGCAGTGGTGGCCCACGCCTTTAATCCCAGCACTTGGGAGGCAGAGGCAAGCGAATTTCTGAGTTCGAGGCCAGCCTGGTCTACAGAGTGAGTTCCAGGACAGCCAGGGCTACACAGAGAAACCCTGTCTTGAAAAACCAAAGAGAGAGAGAGAGAGAGAGAGAGAGAGAGAGAGAGAGAGAGAGACTAAGAGATTAAGAGATTAAGAGGGAGAGGAGGGGGCAAGCAAGCCCCTTTTATAGTGGACCAGGCTTACCTGGCAGTTGCCAGGTAACTGTGGGGAGGAGCATACCTGGCTGTTGCCAGGTAACTGTGGAGGTGGAGTTTAGACAGAATACTAACACAGACAGCCAGGAGAGGTGGGATGAGCTAAGTTTCTCTGCCTTCCCTCGTATCAAGGAATAGTCCAGAGCCAGGGCTAAGTTGCCTCATGTATGACTGGCCATCTCATCCTGAGATTGTTCCTGGGAAGATCCAGTTCCTCAGTCAGATTCCTTCTTCTGCACCTGTGGGGCTCATATTGGGAGAATTTCCTGTCACAGAAACTCAGGCCTATATCCAAGGTCCCTCTGATTCTTACCTCACATTGGGTCAGTCCAATAGTGTGTCAGACAGCTTAACATTAATTAGTGTGACAAATACCTGAGTTAACTATAAAGAGTGAAGTCTCGGCCCAGAGTTAGTTGGCTTTGTTGCTTTGGGAGAATCATCTATTTTTCTGTCCTATCCATCCATCCATCCATCCATCCATCCATCCATCCATCCATCCATGCATCTATCTATCTATCTATCTATCTATCTATCTATCTATCTATCTATC
>JANHMN010000003.1:125606862-125631469 GCA_030674055.1 Rhabdomys pumilio
ACCCATCGTCTCCAGAAGATATTTATAACATATTTTCAAGAATCCAGTATAAGCTCTGTTTGCATATCAGGCCGTAGCCCCAGAGATGTAGGTCTTGGTTCCCTGTATGGTTAACCACAGCTAACAGGAGAGCGGGTGGACCAATGCCAATGCTTATGCAAATAGTGAAGTTGCTGGGGAATGTGCCCAGGAGGACTTGAGCGTGCCTGGCCATCATCCAAACACTGCAGGGCTTGTGATCATGGTGCAGTTGAGACACTATAAATCTGAAAGGGGATAAATTTTGAATATTAATGCTAATAGTGTCAGAAGTTCTCAGTCAGACTCTGTACTCCTAATTTTAGACACAGAGGGGTATCTGAGAGAAGCAATTTGGGAGAGCCACACAAACCATCCTGGCAGGGGGCTAATGGCTCAGTTATTTACCTCTCCTGCACCAAGAGAGTCTTGTGGGCATTGAAATGTGAGTACCTTAGAGGGCAAGGCACATTGAATAAACCCCCAAATGCCTCGAGCTTCACAGCAACAGGCCCATGCCCAGTTGTCTAAAAGCAGAGCTGGGGGTGGGGGGAAGTGTCCACGTCCTATAGGTGCATCATGGGGGTCCCTCTCCATAGATGGACTATAAACCTGCACACTGAGACTGGCTTATCATAGAACTTTTCTTTTCTTTTTTTTTGAGACAGGGTTTCTCTGTGTAGTCCTGGCTATCCTGGAACTCACCCTGTAGACCAGGCTGGCCTCGAACTCAGAAATCCGCCTGCCTCTGCCTCCCAAGTGCTGGGATTAAAGGCGTCCGCCACCACTGCCTGGCAGAACTTTTCAAGGTAATAGAATGAATGGGTCAGCCATGACTGGGCTCCAGGCAGCATGCTTGCCTAGCCATGTGTGGTTCACATCTCTTAGCAGTAAGCCCACTGGACACAGTCCATACTCTCAGGAGCATGAGTGAAGAAGAAGAAGCACAGTGCCTGTGGGTGTGGATGACCCTGGACAAGCCTTTCCCTCCCTCTTCTATCAGTCTGCTCTAAGCACTCCTCCCTGGCTGATACTTTTCCTGGCCTAAATGGCTTATCTAGTAGGGTCCCCAATTCCATCCCTGAGGGTTTCCAGCCTGGGCTTCCCATATTCCCATGACATAAGCTCTGAGTCTGTCTCTATCGGTGTGAGGTTATGGTAGAGTACCATTGCCTTAGGGGTTTACTCAGGTGCTGATTTCTTCTTGGTTCCTCTGCAGGCTGTGGAGATGCAGTAGGAAAGGCATCACTACCCTCTGCTCACAGGCATGGGCTAAACTGCTGTATTTCAAGAACATTCGAGAAGAGGGAGAGGGAGCTCGCTTTCAGGCTAGAGAAGGACAAGGAGGTTTCACAGCAAAGATATCTGGGAGACATTTCCTGACTTTAAATGAAGAGATGAACAGAGACTCAGAGATATAGTTGTCTGGAACTTTAAAGGGGCATGGATGGTCCCTAGCACTGAGGACTTCGGCTCCAAAGAATCTTCTGTCCTCATTATGCCTGGCAAACCTCTTTCAAGTCAGGAAAGCTTTCTAGGAGAATTCAGTCTCCATTCCTGTTACTGATCCCCTGTCTTCACTCAGATGTGTTGACATGAGCTTCAGATGGACAGCGGGAGGTGGGGAGAGGGAGGTTTGGTGGGAACATGGAAACCACAAGGCCACAATCCCAGACTTCGCTGAGACGTGTGCCAACCATTTTCATTATAGTGGAGGCATCCTCAGTGAAGCCAGGCAGAGGTTTGGTGGGAACATGGAAACCACAGACCAGGCAGGGACACACACCCAGGCTCGCTCAGTCCTGGTGGTGGGTCCTCCTAGTGTGTACTGATCATACCCCCTCCACAATAGCTTTACTATCCTGAGGCCCAGCAACACTCAAGGGCTATCTAGGAAAGCAATACTGTTGCTGTGATGGACAGGTGGATTGGAGGCCATTGTCCTGGGCTAATCTGGAATCTGCTGCACAGGATTTGTAGAGGAGCAGTTGGGGTGACTCTTGATCTGACTGATCAGGCTAGAGAAGAAGGTGGGGTAGACTACCACAGTGTTCCAGGGTTGGATCAGTCAGTAGTTCTGACGATCTATGAGCAGCTGATGGCCCTGAGGCAGCAAGGCTGAACTATGGGGAGGGGACTGTGTCTCAGATTCTTGCCTTCGAGAGGCACTGTCAGCTATTTAAATAGCAATTGCCTCTGCCTTGGGAACAAAGAACCAAGATGTTGAAGTCAAGTGAGATTTCTGGGAGACAGGTTATTAATGAAAGCCAGTCCCCAACACTGCTTCCCTCTCCTTTCTTGACAGCTATGTGATACATGGAAGGGGCAGTAGAATGTGAATATCTCTCTCACTGTGATGAAAATGGTTGGCATGGGTCTCAGTGAAGTCTGGAAGTGCCCTGCATCAGACTGGCACCCAGGATTAAAAGGAGCTTACTCTGCTATGCCTGGCTGGGAATCATGAAGCTATGTGAGCAGAGGGTGGTGGGTGGGAGGAATCACCTCTGACTGCTGGTTTTCAGCAGATGAGACTAGGCTCACTCCTGCCCCACCTCAACACACTTCAAAAGAAGGACAGAATGTGGACACCCCAGTGTTCAGGGGTCCTATGGGGTTTTGGGGTCTCCAATGCTTACCAACTTCTATCCCAAAAGTCTATTACCTGCTGAGCAAATTGTGTGGGAAGCATCAGAACAGGGTTTCAGGGGCATTTCTGTGACTTTGCTGCATCTTGCTCACACACCTGGGTGCCTGTAGTGTTTGAAAAACTCTGGTGAGAATATTTGGTGTTTATCTTCTGTAATGGAGGATATCTAAAGTGGCAAGGAAGGGACTCTGCAATGACAGCCGGCTCTGGGCCTCCCACCCTGCAGCTTGCCAAGGTCTTTCAAGCCCAGATGAGAGCCCACGTGGCCTTATTCCTGCCCCATCTCTGCAGGCACCAAGAAAACACAGACACACCCAGGTTACATCAGATACCAGGGGAGCACGTCATGACCAGACCCTCTGGCTCTGGCTCTCATCACTATGACAACAAGTATGCCAGTGTCTCTCCTCCTTCACTCTGTCAGAGAACCATGTAGGTAAGGCTGAATGAACTCTGAGCATCACCAAGCCCGAGCATGATATGAATAGAAGCCTGGAGTTCAGGATCAGAGGAGGACAGCCATCGTCTCTGGGACCCATTGTGAACCAGGTCACCGCCAGGTGCTGTTAATCAAGTGTCTAGGTTCCAACAAGTCTCAGCAGGTCAGTGCACTGAATTTGGAGAAGCTGTTTGAGTCACCTGCCCCTAGATATGTGTTATTCGACTCTGGACAAAGCGATAAGCCTGAACCAAAGCTTTCTTGCTGGGAAGACAACCATACCACTTCCTTCTTCAGAATCTCATTAAAAAGAACAGCAAGTGGGGGCAGAAAGCAGAGAGAGGGAAGCAGGGAGGAGGAAGGGACTGAGGAATGAAGGGAGAGAGAGGAGAGGACAGACCATATAGAAGAGTGAAGAAGGAGTGTCTGAGGGAGACAGTGGGAAATAAAGAAGAGAGGAAGAGATGAATGGAGGGATAAGAGAGGGGGCAGGGCAGGGGAGGGAAGAGGGAGATACCTTGCCAAACTCTATTCTTTCGTTTTCACTTGGGCATTCTGGAGACATCTCATAGATGAAACTTTTCTCTGCTAGGAAAATTCTCCAAAGCAATTGGCAAATAAGAGAAACAGGGAGAATTCATAATTTCGCATTGACCCAGAAAGAGAGTGGATTATTTTATGTTTCTCAGGCATGCACTTGGTCTGCTCTAGCTGGCATGTGAATTGTAGGGTCAAGAGTCCCTCTGAGCTCCACTCACAGCGGGGGGATTCATCTACCTTCAAAAGCTCATCTAATCTCAAGCAGGAGAGACAGAGCCAAGCCATTAGATACATGTTAAATTAATTAGTAACCTCATGACATTATGCAAATCAACGTTTCTTTCTTTTCTCTCTTTTCTTCACTCAGTTTTTTCCCCCTTTTAAATGCCAGAACCAAGCACAGATCAGTCTCAAGTTATTAGGAAGTCCAAATAAACCTTTGTGTTTTTTCTACTTTCTTTAAGGCCCACTTAAGCCTAGTTACACAGCCAAGGAAAGTAAACTTGACTCCAGAATCCTTCCACTGTAAAATGAATGTTCCTCAGCATCTTTCATAAGGGTGGTAAGACTGTCTCCTGTGTCACACAGGGAAGCTTACCAGAATCCTCTTTACTGTAAATCTGTTGTCTCCTCTAAACGTGGGCAGCTCCCGGAAGTCCTATTCACAGACATGCAGTGAAGCAACTTTAAAATGCCTCTCGATAGTGACTCCCTGTTGTCTATGCCCTGGTCTACTCACTGCCTGACCCTACTTGCCCTTGGGGGTTGGAGGTGAGGTGATTCAGAGTCAAGGACACATACTCTGAGAGCAGGTGAGAGCTCTAGGAGCTGCAAGATCATCTGAACACTGCTGCAAGCTCCTTTAATACTCTTCCCCAGGTCCCATTGGTTCCAAGAAAGCATCTCATCTAAACAGCAGTTCCCGATTGGCTGGCATTGTTCACGCCAGCAATCCTTAGTCTCTCAGGCAGTTCTCAGTCAGGTCCTCCTACAGAAGATGCTTTTGTGGCTGTGCTTCCCCCTACCCCTGCCCCTGTCCCCTGGAGTTTACATAGAGGTGGCCCTGCTGTTCCTGCTACAACTTCCCTCCCTGATTTTCTTTTTCATTGTTCTAAAACTACCTGGCAGCCACATCAAACATGAAGATAAGATAATTCACTAGAATGCCCTGAAGAATTCAGAGAAGTACCAGGGTAACCACTGCAGCATCACTGTTGAGGACACAAATCAAGAGCAGTTTGGTGAGGAGTGAACACACAGAAGATGTGAGGAGGTCCTGCATGCTCTCCTAACAGAGTGAGGATGAGACAAGCACCGGAAAGTGAGCCTCGGAATCCAGAGTTCTTATTGAGGTTTGGTTGCATCCGTGTGACTAATTGAATCATTAATCAGTTATCAGGCATGATTGATTGAACTAAATCGCCAGTCTCCTTTTTCCTCACCAGTTGGGTTGACACCATGAAGGACAAAACTTATAATCACACAGTTGGTCTTCTCTGCATTGCCAGCCCTATCCTGAGGATGCTGATGGGATCCCCAAGAATCACTCATTCACATGAACTTAGGGAGTAGACCCAAGAGTCACCCTCAAGAACAATAGTGTGGGCTTTTACTTAAAAATCCAAAGGAGTCACACGCCCCCTGCAGGTGGCCAGGATAAAGAACAGACTATTTACTCACTATATGACAGCTAGTTATTCAAACCACATGGAAGACCGAGTTCATATTCACTGTCATCTCTAATACATCAGCAATGATTAAGTCTTTGGCTCTCTCTAAAATTTGAAAATAAAAGTTGTGTACAAGCATACACAGCTTATTGGTTATCATTGGTAGCGATAGTTCCAAAGTCACTCTGGGAGAATCTTATCCCCTGAGGACACAGAAGAAAGTGATATCATACCTCTTTACTCAGGAAGTCAAGAGCTGGGATTTTTTTTTTTTTTTTTTTTTTTTTTTATTATTATATAAAAAACAGAAAACAGTCTGCGAGCAGAGAGCTCTGATAGTAGATAAGGTTTTGATCTTAAAGACAATAGCACCCAGTCATTTGAGCCAACGTCCAGAGAGTGACCACCCCGACTTCGCTTGTCCCTGTCACTGTTTGAGTTCACTATGTCTGTGCTACTACAAAGTAAAGAGGGTTAGAGTTAGACCTCAAAGAAACCTCCAGATTTCCTTCAAGATTCATTTTTCTGTTAGTACTGTTAGGACGGAAAGTCTCAAAACAAACAAACAAACAAACAAGCACCCCTTTACGAGTGCTCTCTGGCAGAGTGGGCAGTTTCTAACATTCTGACCCTGGATATCAGATAATTAAGAAATGAAGGTGTGGAAGGTTGTCCTGAGCTTCTTCTGAGCCACCTCCAGCCCTGGCTTCTTAATCCCAGCCTTCAAAGCCTGTGTACAGTCTTATCTGCATATAACTTCAGCTTTAAGAAGAGAGAAAAGAAGCCATTTATTGCATCTAGTAGTGTTATTATTTAATCTGTGTATGTGAACCTGTGTGTTCCAGGGTGCACGCACTCTGGAGGACCCAAGTCTATATCAAGTGTCTACCTCAGTGTCTCTCCCTTATTTTTTTTTTTTCACTGATGCATCAATTCACAGATTTAGGTCTACTGACTTGTAGCTAATTATCCTCTTGTCTCTGTCCCTGGCCGTGGAGCTCCAGGCATGAGTGTTTACATAGGCACTGGGGATTGGGACTCAGGTCCTCTCACTTGTGTGTTAGGCTCTTGTATTTCCCCAGCCACCTGAGATCGCTATGTCTATTATTAAAAACCAAGAAACCCTGAACTTACTTGGGTCTGCCACATACATCATGGCTCTTGGAATTTTTACACAATGTGAGTTTGAATGATATCATGGGCCTGGGACCATTTCTATGCATGGGATGCCACGGAGTAAAATGTATCCTGTACTGTGGTCCTGTGACCTCGAGAACCCACAAGATCAGCAGAAACAACTTTTTAAAAAGCTCTGCTATTGTTGCTCTTTTTCTTTGACATTTTTTTTTTATTATAATTGAGGTGAGCAAAGGGAAGCACTTCCCCTAATCCCTGAAAATGGTGGGTGGCCACAGGGCAGGGTGCTTTTTTGTGAAGGTTGCTGGTAATGCCCATGAAGTAGCAATTTCCTTCTGTACGTCTGCAAAAGTGCACTGTGGGGGGGGAAACAACTCAACTTGGCCTCGAGGCAAAAACCTTGTCTTGACAATCCCTGGAAGGCTACTCATCCCTCATAAGCTAAAGAAACCACATGAAAGGCAGAGCAGCCCAAAAACAGGGGTCCTGCGAGGATGCTCAAGGTGGTTGTAGGGGTATGGCCTGGAGCCAAGAGTGTTAGGGAAACACTCCTGTCAAATGCTGCAGCCTTTCTCAGAATCGCTGACACTTCATGTGATATTTCCGAGCGGGTTCCCGCAGTCATGGGACAGATGAGCATGCCGGTGTCATTTTGTGCCACCAGCACCTGGTGCACATGATGTCAGCATCTCCATCACAGCATCCTGTGCTTTTGGGCCTCCTCCTTCTGCTCCTGTCCTCGGCTTCAAAGGCTGTACGTGGCTTTGAATCTGGCAAGTTTCATTTCCAACAGTGTCTGTGACTACAAGCAAAACAAGACTTAGTATTCTCTACACACAAAGAAAGGGTTCCTCTGCAAACCCATCTGCTTGGGTGCCTGGCTGTAAGAGGGGTTTGTGAAGCCAGTGCCTAGAGTCGCCTTGATCTAGCCCTAGATTATGCCCGAAGCCTGCCGATAACTTTGAACATGGCTCGTCTGCAACTGTGGATTTCATCAGAGTCACGGGAGACCTTCCAGAATTGCTGCTTTTCAAAAGATTTTTGTCAAGAAATGGAAGCAGAATGTCAGAGTTTCCCCACTGAAATCCTTTTGCTTCCTAGAGTATAAGTTCTTAAGCTCTTGCTTGCACTTCATATGTATATTTCCCCTTGGGGAAAGGGGAGAAGAAAACCCGCTAGGAACAACCTGGCAGGGAAGATGTCATTCCTGGCTCCACTCAGCACTTGTGAACTTTGTTGATTCCAGCAGAGTGAATACAGGAGCTGGAGTGGAGCTTGCCGGCTACAGGTGTCCAAGGTGCTCCCTGTGTGGCAGGGTCTGCCTGCCTCAAATGGCAGTGACTTCCCAGGGAACATCTTTGTCTTTGTTGTTAAAAAGGAATCTGAGGACTGTTTCTTCTTCCAGGAAAGCACAACAGGGCTGGCCACATTTCCTTATGTATCACACCTCATAGTACAGAAAACTCAGCAACAGAGGGTAAAAAAAAAAAAGCCGAATGCACTGTAATGTGCGGAATCCAAGGAAGCTACACTAGTAGCTCTCTCCCTCTCTCTCTCTCTCTTTCTCTCTCTCTCTCTCTCTCCCTCCCTCCCTCCTCTCTCTCTCTCTCCCTCCCTCCCTCCGTGTGTGTGCGTGTGTGTGTGTGTGTGTGTGTGTGTGTCTGTGTGTGTGTGTGTGTGTGTGTGTGTCTGTGTGTGTCTGTGTGTCTGTGTTTAATTCATGTCTTACATTTGGAACTGAAGACATCCATGACCCCGGAGCAGCAGGAGTAAAAAGTTAAACCCAACATGAAAGCCGGTTCTATCTCTTGCACAGACTAAGAAAGGGGCAGACTCACCAGACATAGAAAGTACCCAGACCTGCCTGGCTTCTCCTGCCTGTTCTCATTAGCACATCAGTGAGGCTTGTGCTAATTGTTTTCCATGAACTAGAGTCACTCAGTTGCATGGAAAAATGAGATTTATGAGATATTTCATATTAATCACAGCCTTTGCTGAAGCTATGCATTGGTAGTGCAGTTACAGCTCTGATTCTTTTAAAAATTTCTATTCATTATTTGAGAATTTCATACATGGATATAATGTGTTTTAATCAAACCATCCCCATCCCTCCCTGTCTACTTTTCCTATTCCTTCACAGCATTTCTCTCCCAACTTCATACACTTCTTTTAAAAACTAACCGAATCTACTTAGAGCCATCAGTATATGTGTGGGTTTAGGGGGCATATAAAGAAAGCAGACTTGTTCAGTAAAACAGATTATCAGTAGCTCTCCAGCTTGGGGTGAGACTTCATGAGCCCTTCCCTAATCATGCTATAATGCTGGCTTGGTCTATGCAGTCACAGCCACTGTAGGTTCATGCGTGTCACATGTGGAAAACACCACTTCACAGGAATCCTCCTCTAACTCTGGTCTACAATCTTTCTGCCTCGTCTATCAAGATAATCCCTGAGCCTCAATGGGCAAAAGCTTGATATAGATGTCCTACTTAGGACTGGGCACTGCTTAGTCTCTTATCTGCTACACTTGAACCAGTTCTGGGTCTCTGTATTAATCACCATCTCCTTCGGAAAGAAGCTTCTCTGATGAAAGCTGAGAGCTGCATTAATCTATTGGTACAAAGATAAGCACCAGAGGAAGTTTGATGCTACATATATTTAACAGAATAAAGGTAGTAGGTTCTCCACACCTTATGACCTACCCAACCATGGACTCTTGGCCCAGGGAACAGTAGCAGGCATGACATCCATCTTGTGGAGCAGACCCTAAATTAAATAAAAAGCAGTTGGTTACTCTCAAAATATCCATGCCGTTCTTGTACCAATGGTCATCTCTTGCCAGGCCAGATGTTGCTGTAGTTCACGAGGCTTACAGCTGGGTAAGACTAATGATGACTTTTCTTCCCTGGCAGCATGAGCGAACCAGTAGGGATGAAGCTTGCAGGTCAGTAGCACTTTGATTTCTTCATAGTCTATGATCAAGTATATGGTATCAGGAGCAATAGGATCTTACTGTTATACTCTAAAGAGAAACTAAGAGCAATGGTGATAGTCTGTATGTGTGTGTGTATGTATGTATGTATGTATGTATGTATGTATGTATGTATTTATGTGGATCTATGGGACCTCACAGACTGACAGCTCAAAGGAAGATAACCCACATCAGGCTCTAGGCCTTTTGGTCAAAAGTCTATGGCATCTGAAGAGACTCTATTGCCTGGTATATCCCCCGTTTTCATATGGTACTTCAAACGTAGTTAGGGCTAGTTAGCACTGTGGCTTCTCACATGAGATTATGCAATTGAATGTGTGTTGCCAAGTTTGGCAGTGGTAATGAAAGGGTTCTGAATGTATAATGATCAAAAGTTAATTCAGAATCAAATCAGGCCATCTCATCTGTGTTACTACATCACACATCCTCACGGCAGCCTTGGCTCCATTGATCACACAACATACATACTTCACACTGTGCATGTTATCATAGCACACAGCACCAAGAAAAACTGGCGGAAACATCCTGGCTCCGATTCAGAACCATTCCATGTTATTAGCTGTGGAGTTTTCTTTTCCTTTGTACACAAAACAAAACAAAATTTTCTTCTCTTTAAAAAAATATAATTGTTTAATTATGGAAAATAGGACAACATTTTCTATCCTTGTTCCTCAGCATTTATCAAATTAGCTTATCTTTACATTGCATTGTGTTAGATTTTTAAAAAAATACTGATTGAGCCACTGACTGGAATTTATGAGAAATCACTAAATGAATTCTGGCTTCGGATTAGAACAGAATTTCCAGCAGTTTCTGAAATGGCCCTAGATGTATTTCTACCATTTGTACTGCATATTTATGTGAAGCAGGGCTCTCAGTACTGACAATTATAAAATCAAAATATTGATCGTCTCTGAAGAATACTGAAGAAGCTCTGCTTCCTGCACCAGATATCCAGCCAGGATTGAATTTTTATGTCAAAATAAACAACCATATCATCTCATTAATATACAAGTTTGCTTTCCTCCTTAATAAATGCTAAAAGTGTATGTAAACAAAGATGGTTTTAAAATAAAATGTGTTATGATTGATAATCAGCAAATGTTTGATGTTTACACCTGAGGTCCCATAAAAATTCCTCAGGTGGGAAAGATCTGTGATGGGGGACTTTTTTTTTTTTTTTTTTTTTTAGAAAAATTGCCTCAGGGAAGCACAGCCATGCATGGATGCTGAGAAGCTACCATGTGGATGCAGCCGTTCTCAGGACCTCAGAAGACAATTGTCTTAGGGTTATTCTTGTGAGGAAATTCCATAACCAAAAGCAAGGTAGGGAGGAAAGGCTTTATTTCACTTACTCTCTACATCATCTTTGAAGGAAGTTGAGGTAGGAACTCAAACAGGGCAGGAACCAGGAGGCAGGAGCTGATGCAAAGGTCATGGAGGAGGGCTGTTTATTGAGTTGCTCCTCATAGCTTGCTCAGCCTGCTTTCTTATAGAGCCCAGACCACCAGCCCAGGGATGGAGCCACCCACAATGGGCCTTCACCCATCAATCACTAATTAAGAAAATAATTATAGGCTACAAGCTTGCTGACAGTCTGACCTTATGAAGGCATCTCCTCAGTTGAAGTTCCTCTTAAAACCCAAACAGCACACAAATGATTAAGGAAAAGATGGAGTTACTGAAGATCTAAACTTCAAGATGTCTTTAACTTTTATTGATGGATTTCCCAAAATATTTTAGTCAAAGAGTATTTTTATATCATCTAAATATTATTAATATTACTTATTTTAAGAAATGACAATGCAGTTGCTGTTGTCCCTAGAAGGTAGCCTTGCGTTGGGTTTGGAGTATGGACACTGCTCATGCTCTAAGTGGCTCAGAGCCTATGCTGCTGTCCCTCCCAACACACCTCCCAAGAGCACATCGTCAATCTATTTGAAAATGACTACATATATTTTAAAAGGACAGCTTTAAATATGTGGCCTGGGGACGTGAGACACTACCTCTAGATTGTAGGGACTGAGAGTGAACAGGCAGCACAGATCCTCAAATCATGAGCACTCAGAGCTTATGCATGAGAACATGGCTCCATGGGAAAACAGAAGTCCCAGTTTCCAAGTGTCAGTGAAGCCACCAGCTTACCAACCAGTCACAATGCACTTAAAGTGTCCAGAGGATGAGCTTCAGGATTCTCCATTCAGAGGCCCATTCTGATGTCACACCTGTACTGCCCATCCACTCAGGGATGAGAATCCCTCATGGCCAGGCCTTGCCTGGAATAGTCCTTGTCTCAGTCCCCACCTACAAAGTTGCAGAGAACATAGACAATGCAGGGCTGAGATATAGGGGCAAGACATCAGAAAAGTAAGCATTCCCAAAGAAAGGAGGGGAGCCAGAATGTAGGGAGCCACAAAGCTCTCACCCTGGGCTGCCCACAGTGAACCTAGGGCATCGGTGACCTTTCTTCCTTTTATGACCTCTTTCTGACTCCAGCCTCCCACAAGACCCTGTATATCTACAAACTCATGGTCTGCCTCAGGCCCCGTTCAAGGGGAGAAAGGAGGAAAGAGGGAAGAAAAACCATTGATGAAGAAAAGAAGGTAAAGAGGGCAGGAGGAAGGGGAGACAGAAGAAATAAAGAAAGGAATACAAGCGGTACAAATGGGGACAGTGGAAAGAAGGGAGAGAGAGAGGGAGGGAGGAAAGGATAGTGGCTGAAGGCCATAGTGCAGATCTAGGGTAAGATACATGGACATGTTCATGTGTGTGTGTATGCACACGCATACACACACACACACACAGAGACACATACACACAGACACACACAGACACAGACACACACAGACACACAGACACACACAGACACACACAGACACACAGACACACACAGACACACACACAGTCACACACAGACACACACACAGACACACAGAGACACAGACACACACATATACACACACACATACACACACACACAGTCACACACAGACACACACACAGATACACAGAGACACAGACACACACACACACACTAACACACCCATACACACACATACACACACACACAGAGAGAGAGAGAGAGAGAGAGAGAGAGAAAGAGAGAGGGAGGGAGAGAGGGAGAGAGAGAGAGCTGAGACCACACTGTCATTACTGAAAAAAGTGGCTCACCTGTGGCTACTGGATATTTACAGATGAAACTAGGTGCAGTAGAGACCATGCAGCCCATGAGCCTGCTCATTTCTTCAAATAGGCTCTGAAGTTTCCTCAGGCTCTGAAGATTCCTGCCTCCCACCCATACAGTGTCAGTCACAAAGTCTGTAAGTGATCCCAGTACCACCGTCATTCTTGGCTTCTTCCCCATGCTAAACAGGAGTAGTGGGCTATGTGAGTCTATGAGGCATCTGGTCCAAAGGAAGGGTTCAGAAGTAAGGGCAAGCTCCTTGGTGTCATTTTCCCACCTTCCAGCAAGCTAGCTTCTTCTGGCTCTACCAGAGCCTGTCTTTTTCCTAGAGATCCAGCTAAGCATAATGATAAGCCTGAGGCTTCTAGGTGCTGGCACCCAGGGCCTTTCCATGATAAGAGCTTTTCGTGAGCTAAAGATTCACTGTCCTGTGAGAGCTTCCTCTTTCATCAGTAGAGAGTGGAATTGAAATGTTTGATTGTCTAGAAGCTCACGGAGGCTGGGCCTTTGGCAGGTGTGATTCACACTGTAATGTCAGCATTTGAGAACAGCTCACAAGTCAACCTGCCCTCAGCTCATTCAGCTCTTCATCTTCAGGCACTCCCATTGGTTTTCTTTCCTCTTGCTATTAGTTTTGGAAGTCATACATACTCATGTGGAAGTATAAAGATGAGACATCTTTTAAAGACCACAGTGCCGTAACCCAGGGGTAAGCACTGTGAAATCCATCTGCATTTTCTTTTAGTCTATGCACATATATTTACATAATTGAGATTATACTGCATGTGCAATTTTATATCCTGACTTTTTTCACTTAATACCGCATTGTAAAACTTTCTACAAGTCATTGACTATTTTAGAGACGCATTTTAATAGCTATGTAATTATCTCAGATGGGATACAACACAATTTAATTATTCCCCTATTGTTGGACATAAGATATTTTTTTCATTTCTTGTTCCATTACTGTGGGTAACATTGTTATGAATATCTTTGCAAATAGAATTCTTTGATTGTCAATATGACTGTTTCTTAAGATAGATTCAAACAAAAGACATTTTAATCAAATTATGAAAGTCAAAAAGCATATGAGCCAATTAATAGTCCTTCGGTAGCAGGAACATGCCTGCTTCATTGTTCCTCGATGGAATATGCCTAGCACTTTTTAGAAATTTTCTAATTAATAAAACTGGGCATCTTACTTTGCTGCATACCTTCTCCTTAAATATCAGCAAATTTGAGTTCTTTAACACTAAGTTATGAATAAAATCTTGATAAATCATGTGTTTCCCTTTCTGTTCAAAAAACCAAAATATTTTAATTTATCATTTTCTCTGGAATTTTTTACCCTTTTGAATCATTTTCATGTATGCCCAATATATTTAAACCTAAGTTGGGTTTAGTATCTGAGGCCCCAGGTTCACCAATCAGTTAAAAGCTTTGGAAACTGTTAAATACCCATTTAGTTTCATCTAGACTGGAATATGCCTGTTGTTGTTGTTGTTGTTGTTGCTGCTGCTGCTCCTTTTATTCTGCTTATACTTTGAATAAACACACAGCAGCCCAATGAACTCCTCACATCAATCAGCAGGAGCCAGGATTCCATAGTTGTTTTACCTTCTCGCTTCTGTGCTTTTTTGAGTAGCCTCACAAAATGTCTAGTTAGATTTAACGGTGTGGTGTGAGGACACACAAGCCCCACCCCCTTTTCTTGTTAACTAGTGTTTTCATTGGCTGTCTTGACTTCCACACCTTCTTACCTCTGTCCCCTGATGGAGCAGTAAGGCTGTGTGAAGAGTGTGAGTTATTTCTTTTCTGCTCCACTGATCTCTCTCTTCTTTCTGGAGCATTATACAGCTCTGGGTGTTATAGGATTATAACGTCTTAAGATTTTCTTCCTACTGCCTTAGCAGTTCTGACCTGTTCATTATTCAAATACTTGTGTATTCTCCAAGTATCCTTTCTCTAGTTCAAGCAATCTGCTTGGAGACCCCAAGAATGAAATGAACATCACTCCTCCACCCCACCTCTTTGCTGCAATTGCTTCTTTGCAGTGGACTTACAACCACAGGCAAGTGGAATACAGACCACAGATGGACTTTCAAGGCTGTCCATGCTAAATTTTAAATCACACCCAATATGAGTTAAACGCCCATTGCTAACTGTACCACTGTCCTCTTCCTGCTCAGGGGTCCACTTTGTCAGAGTAGCTCTCATCATCCTGGATCTCCTCTGCTCCCCACTTCCCCAGTCTCCACTCCCTGCCCTGTGCCTTCTGGAGGTATAGGTAGTAGACACACCTCCATGGGAAAGTCTCTCAGTTCCTAGAACCAAATTTGAAAAGCAGAACTTTCAGGACGGGGCCCAGTTAGAAGCCAGAACTGTGTGTGTTGGGGACAAGCTTTTCTTCTTGGACCACTCTGTAAATGAGCCCATAGAACACATAATGACAGTATCTTTCTGCACCCAAGGTGTGTATCTGTGTACTAGTGTGGGGAGAAAAAAAAACTCTTGCGGGGCAGGAGAGAGGAGAGTCTGGCGGCGGGTCCCACGAGGGCCTGCAGAGGCCGCCACTCTTCCCACGCTGCCAGCAGAAGGGTCCCACACGCATGCAGCCGCCTCGGGCTGGCGTCTGCAGTTCAAGGCTCCAGAGTTCCAAAGGCTGGCAATCTGGCAACGGTGCAGGCCCAAGCGACACGTGGAGTCTGGTTTTCCAAAGCTTTTATTATTCATGGCGTGGTGCATGGGTGTAGATGGTTTGTGCTTTCTCCACCAAAAGCCAGGAGGTCTCACCTTTTATAGGAAAGGAGAAATAGGAAAGGAGAAAAGGGGCGGGAATAACTTAATTAGTTACGCCCTCCCCCCCCCCTTTAGATAACTCATTAATATTTAAATCTCTGGAGGTGGAGACCTCTACCTGTGTCCTATGTGATTGAAGAGCGCAGGTTAAATGGAGTTACCTCATCCAAGGCCCAACATACTAGCAGAAGCAACTAGCTTGTTATTCCTGATATCAGAAAGCAACAGAGTAAATGGAGTATGAGTTGAAAACAACAAGTTTGGCACAGAAAAAAGAAAGAAAGAAAGAAAGAAAGAAAGAAAGAAAGAAAGAAAGGTAGGAAGGAAGGAAGAAAGAGAAAGTAGCAATTGTTTAAGAAATAAAGAATTGCAAGTTAGGTTATATGGAAGGCAAATGCAAAATTTTCGCAGGCTGTTGATTGACTGGAAAAAAACCCAAAGTTACAAATCTTTTCTGAATGATTAGCTCATGAGATAGGTTACTCCTATTGGAGGGACGTAGAAGACCAGAGCAATGATGAAATTGGCTGTTAAATGGACAGCATTGAGAGTTGCCTTCTGATGTGCCTGAGAGAATGTTTCCCATGGGCATGTGGGGTCAGCTGAATTGCCTATACATGAGTGGCATGATCCAATTGTCTGGGGGTTCAGATGGTATAAAAAAAGTAAGCAAAGGATGCTCCCACACTTAAAAACATGTTGCTGCACCCACCACTGCTGCCACCACCCTAAGCATTAGAGCTAGCTTCTTTGGCCAGTAGAGCATGAGACTCTTAATCTTAGGGTCATGGGTTTGAGCCTCACATTAGGCACCAAATGTTGCTTGTGCCCTGGACTACTCACTGCCTGACCCTACCTGCCCTTTGGGGTTGGAGGTAAGGGTACAGAGTCAACAACACAGACTCTAGGAGCAGGTGAGAAATGCCTCAGCAAGCTCATCTGAGCACTGCTGCTAGCTCCCTTAATACCCTCCACCTGGGCCCCATTGATCCTAAGAAAGCATCTCTTCTAAACAGCAGTTCCTGATTGGCTGGCTTTGTCTATACCATCAATCCTTGCTCTCTCAGGCAGTCTTCAATTAGGTCCTCCTGCAGGAGATGCTTTTGCTGTGTGTTCCGGGCATTTACATAGAGGAGGCCCACTGTTCCTGGGATGCTTTAGTGCATGTATCTGGTAGTCAACCTTAGACTGGGGTTGCTGTATCATCAGTCCCTTGTTCTGAGGCTTTCAAACTCCTGAACTCAGCAGGTACTGGGTTTCCAAGCTATTTAGCACGCACATGGCCATGGTAGCCCTACCTAGCCTCAAATCCAGTAAGCCCCCCATTTTTATTTATTATAAAAATTATTATAAAATGCATATGCAAATTATGCATGTATTACTCTGAGTCTTCTCTGGATAACCTCACTCACATCATCTGGATGCTGAGTTGAGTTCATGGGTTGACCTCCACCCTGTCTACGTGAATTCCTCATCCAGTCTCTCTGTTTCCTCAGGAGGCCTTTGCCTTTGTCACTTCATCTTCTTTCACCAACAAGCACACAAGGAAATAATCCTGAGAGACCTCTAAGTGCTGCTGTTCTCTGAGAAACCTGAGGTGTTCCTATAAGAAGCCATGGTAAAGGCATAGATGATCTGCGTATTGTCATCTCAGTGTTAACATGATAGAAATCAGTGGCTGGTGGAAAGGCAGGAGAATAGATGCTTGTTTGCAAAGGCAATGGTCAGGAGACTGCACAGCATGCAGAGCTTTAGTTCAGTACAAGAAAGGAAAGCCCAGGGCTGACCAGTGAAAATTCCTGGCAATATACTTCACTGAGAGTTTTAAATGTAAACAAACCTTAGGAAGGTCCAGAAACAAGGGTTTGATTCCTCACCTTAGGATGTAAAGACAAACCAGAGGAGGCCTTTGAACTGCATCAGGCTGGAGTTATGGACTGTAACTCAGCTTGTAACCCCTAGAATCCTGCAGTTGATATGTAAAAAAAATGCTCTGGGGGTGAATACAGAACAGCATTCCTCCTGTAATGGAGCTTAGCACTTCACAAATGGTATTGTCATTACTGTGACTACACATGTGAAAGGCCATGTCACCAGCCGACAAATGATGCTCTGAGGAAGCCCGTCACTGTAGACTCTCACTAGGGTATGACGGCAATCAGGTACAGAGTGCTAGTCTCAAAAAAGAAACTATGTCTCATTCCCAGGAACTAGCAGTCAGAATCAGTAATGTATTGGACACAGAAACACCTCTCAGTTCCAAGCAGGCCTCTTGGTTGTTGGGAAAACAGGTGTGGCAAAGCCACCCACTGTCTGTAGCTAGGAGTCAGGCACAGAAGTGAGAGAAGAAAAAGCTGTCGAAGGTGGGAAGGGAAGGAAAGTCCCCTTTGATAGGTTATTTCTCCGCTCCAGGTGAAATGAACCAATTTAAACCAGATCAGATTATATTAAAAGCAGGTTTATTGGGAAGCTGCTCTTGGGTGAGTGAGTTCACTGGCTCCATATATGAAGACCAGGAAAGTCAATATGGGGAAAGGGGTGGGGGGAGGGGTAGAGGAAGGAGAGAAAAAGAGGGAAGGGGGCATGCACAGAGAGAGAAGGAGAGAAGAAGAGAGAAAGACCAAAATGTCTGGATTATATAGGGAGTAGCTTCTCAGGGAAGGGCAGCCCAGTCCATGAGCTAGAAAGTTTAGGGTTAGGGGTAGGGTATGCCAGGTAAGGACTGAGGGATGCTGGGAGAACTTGAAAGCCAGGTCTGCTTTGGTACGTAAAATATGTACCTCAGTCCCTTGTCTGGGTCAAAACCAACCACCTTTGGCTACAGAAGGTAAGAGACTCCTGGAAAAGCCAGAGGAAGGAAAAGGGAAAGTGAAATGTTGAACCAAAGCTGCCTGTGTTGGTACTTTTCTGCTGCTGGGATAAGACCCAGGGCTAGAAATAACTAGACCAGGAAGGGTTCCAGAAGGATAAGAGTCAGTCACAGTGGGGAGCCATGGCAACAAGAAGCAGGCATGGGCTTAGGGATTGAACCTTGAGAGTTCACATCTTCAAATGCAAGCATAAGGCAGAGAGAACAGAAGTGGGATAACCTTATAAACCAGTAAAGCCTGCCCCCATCAACTTACTTCTTACAGCAGGATTCTACCTCCAAAAAGTTCCACAGCCTTCCCAAACAGCATCACCAGCCAAGGATCTCTAAGTCTTCAGTCTTCAAATGTGAGAGTTTATGGAAGGTGTTTTTATTCAAACACCATCACCCACCATGAGTAAGTTTTCAAGAGCAAAACAAGGAATCCAGGACAGGAACCGGATATGAGATGGAAATGATAACGTCTGTCTATAGCCATACCGCCCAGAATTCATCCAAAGCTAAGCAGGGTCTGGCCTGGTTAGTCTTCATACCTGATGGAAGAGGATAATGAACTATCTTTCTATGTGCTCAATTACAAGCAAAACCTGACACAGTAGATAGGAAGACACCATCTAAATGGCAATTCAGAAGAAAAATATAGACAAGAAAATTAAAGTACATGAGGAAAACCTGTACTTCTGTTTGGATTGCTTATTTCGTTTTGTTTCTGCAGTGATGGGGATGAATTCAGTCTAGATTGATCTCAGGGCCTCACACATACAAGGCAAGTGCCTCCCCAGCAAAAAATGCAAATACTCCTTAAAAATGTGGTATTCACCAGAACGGAGCCAGATCTCCCGTTCCTGAAGAATACTGTTTAAAACTATACTTTAGGTTAATGTATAAGTTTCATGGAATATCAATAAAAATGCTAATGAGTTTTTTCTGAAATCAAATAAGTGTTTTCTAAATTTTATATTAAAAATGGAAAATAGCTTTAAAATGTAAAGATGGAACAGCGAAGGGGGAGCTACTAGATATTAATCATACCTAGTAAAAAATATTAAAAATATGATAAGGCCTTTGATTAAAACAGTGTATCGTTGAAACATTATTCAGCAAAACAATGGAAAATATAGAATTCCATAAATAAACCTAAATACAGGTAGAAACAGAGCATGTTTCTAAGCCAATGCCTCTCGGGACTCGGAGGGAAACAGGAAGCTTTTGGGGTACCTGCAAAGCTTTAGACTCCCTGAAACTTGCCACCACTGCTCAGTGTGCTCACGGATGAGAATTAAAGTGGATCTGAGGCTTAAGTGTAAGTAGAGAACAAGTGCAAACTTCAAGGAAAGGAGCAGGTGAGTTTCTCCAACACCTGCATACAGCAAGACAAGATGGTGGAGACATTCCTCCATCTTGCATTCCTGTTGAGATTATTTTGATCTCTTAGATGGGAAGCCTCATAGAAAGTTACCCGATTCTATTCTAGGAAACTGAGGTCAAGACATCCCAGCTAATTTGACTTCTGTTAAACTGCCTGCCTGTGCCAACCTTCTCCTCCAGCTAACTGCTAATCTTAGTGTCTATGAAACTGCGTACTTATGGAAAACCTTCCTGTGTAGCTACTGGTTAAGATACCAGAATGTGGTTTTTGCCTTTAAAAATCCCCTATTCTAAACACTCAGCACTACACTTGGGTCCAGAATACCTGAGTGTAGTCCCAGTCAGCTGGAATAAAGACTTCCTGTGGGCTCTAGACTGTGTCTGAGTGTTCTTCTAAGGTGGGATCCCCATAACAACAGGAAGCATGTGTCTGGTTGAGATGCAGACTGAATAGCAATAAAATGAAAGGTAGGTAGATCAGGAGTGGGACAACCTACTTCTTTAGTTGTGTGGTAGAACTCACTGAGACTCTGTGGGTGTGTGCCTGTGAGTGCGAGTGTGTCGGGGTACCTGGGTGTGTGAGTACATGTGCCTGTCTGCCTCAGTGTGTGTGCAGAGGAGTGGATAATATACCTTTGAGGTGTATGGGTACACGAACTCATGTGAGAATGTGCAGAAGTTGGGTGTTTTCTTCTATTGTGGTCTACCTTATTGTCTTGAGACAGGTTCTCTCACTGAACTGGATGTTTAGACTGGTCTGACTTGCCAGTGAGCTCTCACAATCTGTTCTGACCTTTCGATGCTGGGGTTACAGACACATGAGGCCATGGGCAGTTTTCATAACTGGTCCTGAGGATTTATTTCAACCTCAGGTCCTCGTGTTTGTAGAACAAGCACTCTTACCCATCAAGGCATTTACCCAGTGCCATCTTTTGTGGTTTTCTGAATCATTTTTGTGAAAAGTAAGTAGACAGTTGGAAAAGACAGACCCTACTTCCCACCCCAAAGAGTAACCACCCAGTTCATTAGGAAGACGCATTGGAGGTGAACACAGCTTCATGGGCCACATGAAGAAAGCACTCCAGTCACATCAGTCCTGGCTCCACCATCAGAGCGTCCTTCCTGTCCTGACTGTGGCTGGTTCTCAGACCCTGTTAGAGGTCCTTCAGAACTTCCCCAACCGGAGAAACACTCCTCAAAAATGTTGCCATGCTGTGCAGACCACCAAAATACTGTTCACATCGCTGAGTACTGCTCACACCACAAATAATGCTCACACTACAGAATAACGCTCACACTACAGAATAATGCTCACACCACTGCACAGGCTCAGGGCTCTGTTTATATAACAGCCCCAAGATGGTTTTGGTTTATATGCTCATTTGAAAAATGCTTTTTATAGTAAAATAAGATAAATATTTCAAAAAGATATTGCATAATTCAAATTTCTGAGACCCTAATTATCAAACACCTGCGTTTTCCAGAGTGGGAAAAATTAGAAACAGTGTTTGGATAAATGAACTTGTGTCTGCATTCACACTGGGAAACAGCTGTTACTTGTGAGGCAATCCTGGACTCAGCTATGGGTACATCCCACACAGTACAAACTTGTTCCACCCATGTCAAATGCATACACATGTAAACGCTCACCCGTCTTGCTTGCTTCTTCACCAGTGTTCAGTGTGTTAACTCATGTCACTCACACACACAACCCTTCCCTTTAGCATCCATGCTTTGAGAAGAAGAGTGCTCAAAGCACACTGACATAGGCCCAAGTTTCCACCGGGACAAGACCCTGTATCCCAGGTACACACCCACAAACTTGCCTCTCTGGACCTCCCAGTGTCCAGCATTGCCTAGACTTGCTGTCCACATGTCCACATGCATTTCTTATTTATACTGCCTATATTACTGTGAAAAGCAGAGCAAAGCCCTGGACTGGGGCTCTACAGGCAGGAACAGATGAGTAGGGTCACCTAGAGATGGAGTCAAGGCTATCTGACCAGATCAGGCTGTGGTGACTCCCACAAGCTGGTGCTGAAATAGCATCAGATGTCACAAATCTTCTATGAAAGTCCTGGGATAACACTTTAAACCTAGTGCTGCCTGCAGAGGACTTACTAGGCTGTCATCATCAAAGCAAAACGTGGCTTAGAAATGACATATTCTAAACTCCCAGACCTGGAGGATAGACTTGGGTCAGACTGCCCCAACTGATGCTACCTAGAAAATAGAGCCAAGTATCTCAAAGAAAAGGAATGGGCCAAGAGTCAGCAGAATATCATCTTTCCTCCAGCTCCAGGATGCCCTTTTTGTTTCACAGCCCCCAAACCTCATGCATGGTTCTAGATACCTTAAGGAATTCACCTTGCACCCAGCCTCCTTATGCAACATGTAGCCAAGAAGAGCTTTAAATCTTAGAAGGCTTCCCTGAAAATCTGCCTTTAGACACATATTAAAAACACAAGCATTCCTAGAGGTGAACATGTAGCTAAGAGGCTGATGTTTTTTTTCTGAAGATATTTTCATTATTTGATAAAGATTTAAATGGATTTTAACTACCTCCCTAGATAGTCCTTTTTAAATGTTTTAATTTTAAGGCCTTGCTGGCTTAATACATTATATGGTGCATAATCAGGTTATATATTCTCCATCCTATCTCAGACTGAAAAATAAGAAGATAGGATTATAGTAATACCTCTGCAGGGGCAATTAAGCTCGGCAATCACAGAGCAGAGCTGAGATCATCCCAGGTCCCAGCTAGGATTGGTGGATGTTGATTCCCTTGCTTGTCTGTACACTATCTCTAAGCTCATCACTGGCTCCATACCCAAGGAAGCTGGAGCAGAGACTCTTTCCCTGGGTGCAGACAGCAAGGATGACCTAGGAGGACACTCCTCCCGAATCATGCCAATAGCATTCAATGGAACTGGAGCACATTATGGTCTAGGGGCTTCATATCTGACCCCTCTACCCTGTGGCTTCTATTATATGAGGCTGTCTATCGACTAGGGAAAGAAACCTGGGTTGCCAATGTTTCAAGAGCTTGCCCACCTAGCCCTGCACTCTCTGGCCCTTAGGACCCTGGAAGATGCACATGAGTGGTCCTTACAAGCTGCTTCTTCTGAGCCTCAAAGGAGCTTTCAAAAAAGATTCCCAGGTACTGTGGGTACTGGGAAGCTCGTGTCTGTAGGTGGATACCTCTTAGCATAGCCACAAAAAGCTCCCTAATGAGTTTCATCTTTTACCAGCTGCCCCAGGACAATGAAGCTGTGCTGGACATCCAAGTCTTCAAGTCATCCTGCCCATACTCTAGAACCAGCCTGAGGGCTCACTGCCTCTCTCTCAATTATAAGGTAGGGCTGTCAATCTGATGCTTCTGTGTCTATGTGAGACTTGTATGAGAGGCCTTCTTGATACTGGGAGCAGGGAGTCACCTGACATGGACAGAGGTGTTCTGCAGGGACACAGCTTCCACCGACCCACAACTTTCCTCTGCAATAAGACAACTGGTTGGGGTGGTCCATGCCCACTTCTCTTTCTTGCTCTAGGAGTTGTCCAAGGGTAGGGCAAGACTTAGGCACTTTGCTTTCTGCCGCTGGAGTTAAGGCGGAGACATGGAGTTCAAACAGCCAAGGAGCCCCTCAAGGACCAGCAATCTTCAGATGTCAGCCCTAGATTTGCTCTCTTGACTTTCCAAGTCGTTACAAGATTTCAGCCTGGCCACGAAGCAGAGACTAAATGAATCAGCACGAGAAACAATTTACTGCTGAGGCTGGTGAGCAAAGGCAGAACTTCATTTGCTTCCATGGGCTTGGTGGAGGCATGCAGAGGAGAGAGGCTAGGGCTTGGACAAGCCATTTCCACTCTAAAATACGGGGTAGGCTGTAGGGAGGGTGCATACTGCAAGAGCTATTTATTATGTGTAGGACGGTAATAAATATTTCTTTTATATCCTAAATAAAATCTAAAAATTCAGAGTGTTTTGTGGGCCTCTTTTATGTCTTCCCATTATGGTCCTGGGCCTGTGATTTAGCTGAAATTTAGTGTAGTGAAAATGTGCTGCCAAGAGTTCTCTCTGACCCCAGGGAAGAACTGTTTGGAACAACTGTCCCTTCACAGTCCACAGAGCCTGTCCTGAGAGGAGTCCCACCCGAGCAGGAAAGAACTGGATGCCATGGAGAGGAGCTATGGCTGGGAGTCCAGCCAGAAGGTGGATCGCACAGTGTGCTTACTTCTCATCTGGGTGATGGATTATCTAGATCCTTCCTTTTAAGCATAGATCTGATAATGGACAAGAAGAGACCTCCTTCTCTTTGCAAGTGCCTTTGAATCAAGAAAGCATTTCAATGCTGTTAGTCCAAGAGAGGGAAGGGGGAGGGGCAGCGGGAAGGGGGGAGGGGTGCAGAGCCCTGACTTTGTTATTAGATGTGAGCATTGGAGAAGCAGAGGACGTCAGAGCGGCAGTAAAATTGATTCATTCCTCAGCACACTTTGCCAGGGGTGATTTATCGTAAAGAGCATATGGGACGCCCACATTTTGCGACTTCATGGCAGAATTAGAGGACTAAAATGGAGAGATTCGTCTCCAATGGACGTGGAGATGAATCAAGGGAAATCCCCACCGGAGCCCACACTGCCTCGCTCAGAATGCTCCAAGGAGCAATCTGTCCTCTCACGGGAGTCATCATCCCATTTGTTCTCATTTCCTTGACTTCTACACACTCCAGGAGACAGGATCCTGCCAAAGGATGATCACAGGGGCCAGACCACTTCCCCTGGGAGCCCTGCACTGAAGGGAGGTTAGGGCTCTGGGTAGGGGTGCATGAAGGCACAGAGATGTGGGTGCTACAGTCTGAGAGGTGCAAGAAGTGAGAATTCTTCTGGAACCCTGGGCTGTCACACACACACACACACACACACACACACACACACACACACACA
>JANHMN010000003.1:125631479-125656790 GCA_030674055.1 Rhabdomys pumilio
AGAGTATTCAGACTGAGGGGAAGGGATTTGTGCATAAGGTGAGATATTGAACAAGCATGGCCAGGGTGAAGTCTCTTCTTAGTCCAGGAGCTTCCCCAAGTGTCCTGTAGCCTGGCAGGCCTACAGAGTACCTGCAGGTGGGCATCTCCCATCAGGCCCTTATGAGAGCGTACATGCCTGGTACCTACCTCCTGGCACAGGAGGGACCAGCATGAGGCTGTAATATAGTCAAGGTCTAAAAGTCTAGGGAATAGAGAATGAGAGTCTGGTCCTGGGAGAGAGGATGAAGTGGGTGCAAAGATGTTTGCCATACACTAGAAGACATCTGGCCACAGATGACAGTCTATTTTCCTTCCCATTCCAACTATGCTAAATGTATAAAAGCCGCAAATGGCAAGGTTCCCTCTCCCAAAGTCATCTGGCCACCTGTCTCCAGATGGGCTAGTTTCTGCCAGGTGGCCTGCTAAACTCTGTAATTAAGATCTCCCCATAAGTTGGGTCACCTCAGTATTTGGGGACTTTATGAGGACTGTAAGAATTCCCTAGGCAGAGTCCTTCAGAGACTCTCAGGTGGAGTGGGGTAAGCACAGAGCAGGCAAACCCTTACAAATTGAAGCTTTCCTGTGGGAGGCATGGGAGCTGTGTGAACACAGACCTGCTGATACAAGGCTTCTGGTAGGTGCTGGGCTCATGGTGGGGAAAGGCATTCGGCTGAAGGGAGGTATTTAGAATATGCGTAGTGAGAACTGGTGGGATACCCCAAGACAAGAGCTGCAGCAGCCAGAGAGCTGGGTGCCAAAGGCTAACCTGTACTCATGGGACCCTCTTGCCATTCTTGAGACTGCTTGGATTTCCTCAGTCATGCCAAGACCTGGAAGAGCTGTACAAAATACGACAACAATGTTGTTTATGGCCAATATGCTGGCGTAGAAGATTTGGCACCCCCTTTCTAACTTTCCCAAGCATCCTTCAAATCCCAGAGATCAGGAGAAGATTCCCAGCGTTGCAGTTGGCCTTCAAAGGGTGGAGCTGGGAGAGTCAGGATGAAGTGCCGTGGGTGCCTCATGGCCGTGTGCCTGAACAGGTGGCTTGAGGGCTCGGCAGAAGGCAGATGAAGCAGTTATTCGGCTGCTCACTCACAAGAGCGCTCCATTTCAACACAATCTCCGTTTGTGGGTTATCCCATCAGCCCCTAGAGCAAATTGTCTGCTCGAGGCTCTGACAGCAATGAGTTGGCAAAGCCATTTGATTACAAACTTTTATGTGTGGAGGACCGAAACCTCTGGAGCAGGACAGCAGCTGTTTTCATTTGTGGTTTGCAAACCGAGGTCATAGGAGGGTGAGAGCGTTGGATGAGGTGACCAGGATGGAAGTAATTCATCATTTGAGGAAAGTGTCACCAGCACTGCAAACCCACATGCAGCCTGAATAGGCTGTCTCAGAAAACAAGCACCCGGGTGGCAGATGAACAGTGGAGTTGTTACCACACAAACATCTCCCCTCCTGCACCTCCGAGGTTTGTCAGAGCAGAAATGGACTTATGTGGCTGTTTCTGGCTGGTGTTTCATGCTGCTAGACGATCCACTCATTCAGTCACTCAAGAGACCACTGATACCTCAGAGGCTGGAAGGTGGTCTTGCAGTATGGAAGGCCAAGTAGGAGCCAGATGTGAAGATGCTCCAGGACTGCTCCCCAAGTTAAATGTGAAATAAGCTTACAGGTCATAGCTCAGAGGTGAGTTGTTCGAGGTCACTGCTAAGAATAGCTATCATCCTATATGAATAAATGACAATCCCATAGGTAGTCGTGTTTCCAAAGAAAGCCAGTGAGGGTGGGCGGGCAGAGTTTGGAAAAATGGAGGGAAAATGATCAAATGTCAGCAGAGTGAATCACTGCTCTCTAAATGGCTAACAGGGGTCATGGGGTATGCCAGACCTCAACTGCTGCCCATGACCAAATTACAACTACAGGGTGTATCGTTCATTCTACTGTCTTGTCTGAGAGACTCTAGGCATCACCTCAGGAGGCCCTTCCTCTCCTCTAGAAAGAGAGGGCTGTACAGTCATCGTTAGCTTTCTAGCTTTAAGAAACTTATTCTTCTTCAGAAAGGAAGTTAGAAGGGAAGGGGGAAAGAAAGGAAAGAAAGAAAAAATAGATGAAGAGAAGGAAGGAGGGAGAAAGGGAGGGATGCTGAAAAGAAGAAAGAGGGGCAAGGAGGAAGGGAAGAAGGAAGACACACAGTTGTGCATCAAGCCTGAGAGGGATGAGCTTATAGGGAACAAAATTCCAAGAACCAGGAGCAGCAGGGAGTTCAGCATGCCTGTGCCACCAAGACCAGGAATTGGGCCTTCAGCTGAGCACCTGGCAAGACTCCAGTGTAGGTATGACCAGGGTGACCAGAGGTCTTCCAGGGACTCACCTCTGCAGAGCAATGGGAAAAGTCTCCCTGGAACTGTTCTTCTCTATGCCCTGGAGGAAGAATAGCACTGCACATGACTGATACATCAGGCAAGTTAACATTCAGTGCTCACTGTTACCCCAGAAGCCACACAAGACACTTACAGATGGTGAGACAGAAGCTCAGACAAACAGAATCCCTGACCCAGGGGTCCTCATCAGGGATCAGAAACCACTGGTTCCTTGCTAGAACTGTTATTCTGTCTGCAATGTGAGTCACCACTCAAGCCAGTTAACACAGAGATTGGCACACTGCAGCCACTTGGATAGTGCAATGTTACTGCCCTCACAAGACAACCCTAGGGAAGGACTGGCCTGGGTAAAGGCTATATTCTCAGCTTTCTGGTCTTTGTACTTCCAGTCTTTCTCCTTACTTGTGGTCCTGGAAGGCTAAGTCTTCACCCTTGTGTTTGTACATCCTAAGTGTTCCTCAGCTCCTATATCCACCCAGGAAAGGCCTGTGACACCTATCACATAGCACAACCCTCTGTACCACACCCACCCACCTCAGCTGTTAGTCTCTGTATGACACTCATTACAAATAGTGACATATGCTTTGGTCTGAATTTCTGCCTCTCCCAAGTTTATATGTAAATCCACCCCTCGTGGTGATGGGCGATGGGTTAGAAGGCTCTACCATGGGAAGATAGAGCCCTCAGTAGTGAGTTGATGCCCTGTTCACAGAGCCCCAGAGGGCTCCCAGGTCTCTCCTGCCACAGGAGATTGCAGCAAGAGGATTTTCTCACAAGGAGAGACTGTGGTGGCTAATCTCCATGATCAGTTTGACTGGATTTTAAGTCACCATTGAAACACACCCGTGGTTTATTAGGTTTATATGGTCTATTACAGTGTTTCCAGAAACACTTAAACTCTAATGAGACACTCACTCTGCTGTGACACTCAGCATAGGCAGGGATCCTATACTAAACAGAGAATGAGCTGGGTCCCAGTGTTCACCTTGCTCTGCTTCCTCACTGCGGACTGCAGATGTAATGGGAGCATCTGCTGCCCACCCCCTGCCACCATGTCTTTCCTGCCATAAGCTGTGACTTCAAACTGTGCACCCAAGCAAGTCCTTTCTTTCTTAAGATGTTTCAGCCAGGTGTCTATTTGATCACAACATTGAGAAAAGTAGTCAATGCTAGCTTTCACCACCTTTGGATCTATATGCTCCCAGGTACCCTTTCACATGCTTCATGGCAGCTGTGTGCCCCTGGGACTGGCCTTCCAGACAGCCTTTGAGTTATATAGAACTCATGAGATCTTTCCCCTGGTACCTGGTCCAATTTCTGCAGAAAAGACAAAATGGATTAAGTGGAGGTTCATAGGAAAAAAGGGACAGCCAGAAGGAGTCCTCGGAAACTCAAGGTCCTTAGAGATTCTGGTCCCTCAGAGATGAGAGGTCAAGAAGGTGGTAGCTTGAAGACCAATAGTCAAATAGTTTTGGGAGCAAGTGATGTATGTGGGGCTCTGGTTCCCAAGCCTTAGAGTCCCATGAAGGGAACACATTGTGAGGACTGTGGACAGAACTTATTTAGGCAAGAGGCAAGAGTATCAAGCACACTTGAGAAGCATTTGCCAGTCAACTGTTGACTGATACATTGGTCGTTTTTGGACCCAGAGTCATATCATTTGAAGCAGGAGTAGCCAGCCACAGGGATGCCAGTCAATATTCTGGAGACATAGCAGCTTACAGTAACTGTAGCTTTTGTTCATCTGTGGGGCCTGATCTGGATGGGCTGAGATCTGCTCCCTGGGTGTCGTCTGTCCCTCTCACAGGCTGGTGAGATGAGTTATCCTAAGGTTCACTTCCCCCCTCAACTCCTGATGTTGCTTATCTGAAACAACCCATAGTCTTCCCCTAGCTGGAACTCCCTCTTAACACATACTTCTTCAAGAAGCCCAAGAGACGTGTCCTCAAGCCAAGATGACCTGGCTAGTGGGACCTCTCCCAATTTCTACTGATGGAATAGGTCAAGACCCCACCCTAGATCAGTGGGCTAACAGGGAACATACCTGACTTTGTGTCTATATATGCTAACCTGGGTGAGAGAAAGGGAGGGGAAGCTGCTTAGTTCTCTCCTTTGAGAAGCCCCATGGCTTCAGGAAGACCACAGCCCCTTGTCATACCTGTATCTCCAGAGCTCTCAGATTACTTAATGACGACAAGGTCATGTTTTACAGCACAAGTTTTCAATATTGTGTCTCGGAACATGGAGGCAGTAGGTGAGGTGGCTCAACAGGTGACAGCTATTATCACCAAGCCTGAGAACCTCAGTTCATTCCCCAGGATCCACAAGATGGAAGGAAAGAATGGACTCCACAAGGTTCCCTTGACAGCCACATGAGCACCAGATTAAATGATAAATAAATGACCCACAGATCAACCAACAGTTGGCTGGCAAGTGCTCCACACACAGTTGTCACGCTCCATGCTCCTGTCTCTTGCCTCACTCAGTCCTAAGTGGTAGGTTCCAGGCCAACCTCATCTCATAGGATGCAAAGGCTTTGGAACCAGAGTCCCAGCAGAGAAGGATTATATCATATGACACAAACCTGCAAAATTTCAGCAAGTTAATTGCCTCCAGTCCTGCTCTCCTGAGGAGTTTGAACACTCTCATCCTTGGCCCCCACAGTGGCTACTGTTCACATCTAGCTCAGTGTCACTGGAACTGCCTGCCCCAGCTTAGCATCTGCAGAGAGGGTCACTGGGGCAGCCCAGCAAGGTACAAGTTTATTTTCCTGAGATATTTTGTGAATTATCTGGAGTCTCTGACCCAGGTCACGCTTTACTGCGTGGTGGAAAAAAAATAGAAACAAAGCAAAGCTTAAAGATTTTGAAATAACACAAATGAACAATGTTCTTGTCTCAAGGCCTTTGTTTGCGCATTCAAATGCGTGCATTTGAATGAAAGAACAGCAGATGTTGAGCGAGGCCAGAGCTCTTGGCGAACTAGGTGGAAGGAATGTGTCATTACTGCCCACGAAGAGGCTCCTGGGACAATAGCCCACCCTGGTTAGTCTATCCTAGCAATATCTGCCAATGGTTTCTAAGCTCCCCTTCTGACCACTGTTACCCAAAGCCAAGGAATTCCACGGCCACTCTTCCTGGGTGGCTACATAGGACATTCAGAATGTGCAGAGTCAGGAGTTGAGTTCCCTGAGAACTTCCTGCACTAGACAGGAAGTTCTAGTGTGACAGGGAAGGGATAACTCTCACCACCAATGAGAGGCTGAGAACTGTTGGGTAGGGATAAGGAAAGGGCACTGTGGGTAGGGAACTCAGAAACCTGGGTTGGAGCAGTGAGGTTAGGAGTGGGTGCAGATTCCTTGGGAATGCTTTGGGAGAAAATCAGGATGGTGAAAGTCACACACACCCACGTGGAGATGGGGAAGGGAGGCATACCACTGACCACAGCTACTTTTTGAAGCTGCATCGGCAGCTGCAGCGGGAAGACTGCCTGGCCTTCCACTATACTTGTCCTTTGGGAGTACTCGATGTCAGCTGATGGATTGACTCAGGCAGAGGATGTATTATTTATGATTATTTATTATTTAACACAGAGAGGTGACTATGGCGCTCACCCCTTGTCACGTTACTGGCATTTAGAATTACTGAGACACAGGCAGAACATAAAGGAAGTAGCAAGAGGAGAGTCTACGATAGATTGTAGTCTTCCTGGAATGCCCTTAAAGATTGCAAAAAGTAAGCCACACCTGCGGCCCTCAATGGAGGCAGAGGACTCAAATGTCGCTGACAGGCATATGCCCGTGGATTTGTAGAGCGCCCTTCTCTCCCTGGGCTCCTATCTGATTACAGCTGAACTCATCTGCATCACATCCATGCCCAACGATCCACAGATGGGCATGAATATAGAGAAGCTGTCTCTGAGTTTCTTAGAATCATAGTCATGTTTATGTGCACAAAACATGTTAGCTCCCACATATGTAGATGAAGGGAAGGTCCTGGCCACTTTCTTATGGGTCAGGGGTGCCTATGAGTTATTGCCCTGTACTGTGTCCCTCACTGAGGCTGAGAACATAGGACCCTCTTCATGTTCTGTTGACAGCAATTTGGATATTACTGTGTAGTCCCAATCTGTGTGTATGACTGACTATGTGACACCCACTCTGCTGTGTATAATAGCAGTGCTGGTATCAGTGGTGACGGCACAGGTCAGGCTTGACAGTAAGCAGATGGTCCCTCAACAAACATCACTGATAAGGTTCAAATGGAGTAGTGATTACAGCAGAAACAGAACCAGAGTTAAAGATGGGGATGGCAAAATCCTCAGTAGATGAGGTGCCTGCCAAAGGGGCAGAAATGCTTCACCTTATAGGCTCCCACTGTGTGACAGTTGCCCAGAGAGTTTTGACCTGGAGCCCCCAGGATGACCAGGGAAGGAGATATAACTAACACCAACTCTCTCTTCTTTTTCACTGTTTCTAGACCTGGAGGCATCTATGAACGAAGAGGCCCAAAGCTTGTACTTTTCCCGCTGTCGTCAGATGACAAGGAGTCCAGCTATAACAGAGGTGTGGGTGCAGAGTAAGTGATCATCATTACAGGGGCAAGCCCAGAACTGGGAGTGAGTGCACTGATGGCTTCCAGAGGTGCTCACACCCATCCCTGCCCCCCACTGTTACCACTTTACAGGGCATGCTCACTTTCCTTACTATGGGTAAGAAACATTTAAGAACTCCATTCAGGCTGCAGGTATGTTCTGTGTTCAAGTTGCCAATCTCACTGGGCAAATAAGTTCTCGGTCACCTTTATATGGATGCTATCCCATGTGGAAATAAGAACTGCTTTTGTCCAAATGCAGGGGCCCTGTAGGCTTCACCCTCCAAGTCACGCCCCACCCCCAGCCTCCATTGTTTCTCTAGCCCCTGTCTCAAAGGTTCAGAAGACAGCACCTCCTAGCGGCAGCAACATCCCCACCCTGACTTCTTGCCTAGGCTCATCGCAATAGAGTTTTCCCAATGAAACAGAGACACATGAATGGTTCTCCTAGGCTCTGGGATGAAATTCCACCACGTTCTTATCAATATGACCATACTTGGCTTATCTCTCACCAAGCTAGGGCTATACCCTCTCCAGTCAGGTTGTGCCACAGCCATGGCCAAAGGCCTCTGTTCAGATAGGGAATAGCTGTCCTAGTCATCTGTCATTACATTATTCATTAGTACCTGGACCCAGACCTCATAATCCCAGACACCTGTGGTATTAGCAATTTTTTCTTTAAAAAGTCCTGTTCAAATCACAGGGTGGTCTCCAGCTTATGACTGCTCACTGGCATACTGACTTGGCACCAGCCCCTCCAAAGCCTGAAAGTTTATCATCTCTGAGGTCAGGGCCAGCTGGGCTATAGATCCCCTGCTATGCAGAACCTAAGCAAGGGCCACGAGTTAGCCTGAAGAGAGACTTGAATGGTTGAAAGGTAGAGTTCATCAATCGAGCATGGTGTAGATGCTACCATACCCAAGTGCAGTCTAACATGTGTGAGATCATGAAGAAGGCAGGTGAGGGGGCTGTCATTGGTCAGCAGGAAACAAGGGCATTGTCTTTGAAGAGGGTCTCCATAGCCCTGAAATAAATAAGCTGACATTCAATAATTTAAAAAACTAGTCTGCTGAGATTTTTCACCAGGATGTGCCCCAGTCCATACCAGTAGGTAGTGTCTGTTCTAGTATCCTGACACAGCATGGCATGCACTTACCTCTGTCTGCAATCTTCTGAAACTGGAAGTCTTTATTTGATTCATTTTTGCTGTCTAAGATAGTGAGGCGAGCCTCAGACAGAAAACATGCTGGTTTAAAATATTTATTGGTTAAAAAAAATTTAAAATTTTTATACAAAGATGATGAGAAAAATCTCATGCAAACTCTGGGCATACAATAAAAATAACTCAAATAGTAATATGATGATTCTGTACAAAATAATTCTTCTTAGGAAGGACCTCTGACAGCCAGCATGGCTCCCTTCTCCTGGCCGGGATACACCTTCAAAGAAGCCAGTCACTCTTGAGTCACCTGCAGGTGATCACAATTCACATGGGTGTCAAATGTCTGGTTGTCACTGTGATGAATAATGAAACCCATTTCTACTACTCAGGAAACAAAGGGGCCTTGATCTACGAACACCATGGGAGGCCTGCACAAAAGGGGGTGATTCACAAAAATCTCGGGGGAAGTTCTAGACAGTCCTTTGGAGTGGAGGCAACACCTTGAGATGATTACCCACATTTCCTGCTGCTGCTTTACCACAAACCTGTGGTGGGTTTATAATTTGTGTATATTACAAGTAATTTGCATAATTAAAACACTTAAAGACTCGACATCTCATGGTAATTAGAAATGCATCAAACTGGGAGCAATGTACAAAACAGGGAGCTTCAATATGAAACAGTAATTCTCTGAGAACATCCAGCGCCCCGGCCGCCTGAACTGGGCAGAAGAGCCGGCCACTGCCACCTAAGTCCCCCCAAGCGCACACTCAGCTGCCCGCTGTCATATTGCATTTGCACAGACTCATCTCATCTTCCGGAGCCTTAGTCTGTTTTCCTTGTCCCGTTTTTTTAGGATAAGTATGAACTGGTTGAAAAAGTGCTCCTGATCCTTTCGCTTCTGAACGAGACGGAATCTCTGATCCCGGCCGTGTTTCTCCGCAAACTCTTTAAATGTGGTCCTGAAAGATAAAGAAAGACATTTCTGAGACATCTTCTGATGTTATTCTGAGATAATGAGTCCTGTTTTACCTCAGTATGACAAGCAAGCTCCCAGGGACAGGAACTCTGCAGCCCAACTGGCTTTGAGGGGCTGAGTCCTGCAGGGCTGTGACCTGATTTTACTTACACATCTCTGGCCTCGGATGCCCATCTCTGATGCTGCTGTATAGCCACGAAAGCCTCTGTTCTCCCTGAGCCTCCTCCTGCTACAGTGCTCCATATATACTGGAGCTGTGCAGCAAAGAAAGCCTTCGGTCTTTTCTTCCCCTAGTTGGTACCCACTCTTTCTTGGGAGCCCTGGTCTTCTTTGGGAAGCTAGTGTCCTCTAGAGACCCAGAGAGTGCTGAGGCACTCTCTTTTGGGTCTTTTAACGTGGAATTTGACTGGACCCCCGTGAACTAGGGTAGAGACACCGCTATCAGCTTGGCTCTCTAGTCTCTGCTGACATTGAGAGTCTAACCATGGTTGGCAGGTAGGGAGTTTTGGTTCTCCCTGCAGAAAACCTCCTGATGCCAAACCAGGGATCTTCTGGAGGAAATCATAGAGTCTAGCACTACCTGATAGGAAAGACAGACCTGCCAATCATAGGAACTTAAGGGGTGATAATAGCGCCAGGTCTTTGAAACAATGCCAGAACCTGGAGAGGCAGTGGTCCCAACCTGCCCAGCTCCCACATGGAGCTTCCAGGAATGGCAGCTATGGAGTGGCCGAGAGCCCAGAATCTGGCATTAGCCAACCAGTCTTCCTCCCAGTCACAGCTTTGCTGTGCCTGTCACCCAGAGTCCCCATCGTGGAGGATGGTTGGTTCTGAGCACTCAGTGTGCATAGGAAATCACTCTTCACTCAGGAAACTCTTGCCATTCTTGCTCATTATCTTTATAGAGAAGTTTACATCCAATTACTTTGTTAAATTATTGCCGATTATAGCCTTTTATGGACAAATGACAAGCATATATGGACATGGTTGTTAAAAGGGTGGCCCCAGGATTTGGTTCCTCATTGTCCCAGCTCTTTCTGCATCTAGCTGCCGGCTGTCTGCTCTGCCTGCAGGGGCACTTCCTTAATGGGTTCTCTGAAAGAAAAGCTTCTTTCTCTGGTTTCCCTCATCTTCACTTCTGTCCTTCCTTCTCCATCTCCCCAACCCTGCTTCTTCCTCTAGTGGTTGTAGCTGCAGCTAGCATTGCACTCTTGTTAAGGCCTCTTCAAGGTTGACAGGCAATGCTGCTCCCACCCAGATCACATTCGGGAAATCTCTTCAGAAAAGCATCATGGAAGAGGAGGGAGAATAACAGCCCAGTATGCCTCAGCCATGTGGAGGGGTGGATCTGGCTTTCTGCTGGCTCTGGGGAGCTCAAGAAGTCATTGGAGTGACTGCCATGAACCTGTGGCCATGCCCTGATGAACAGAGATGCCACCAGCATTCACCGTGCAGGTGTCCCACCCAAGTAGAGAGGTATGTGTGCCAGGCTTTCCAGGAGCCATGAGACTGGTCCATGGGTACTGTTCTCACATGCTCTCAGGAGGGACTTGAGACTGACAGATCACCAAGGTCAGCTTGGACAATAGCCAAGAGTACCAGAGACTGGTATAGCTACTGCTGAAAACACTCTAAAGAGCCTAAGCTAACTCCACCATCTTACCCCAAGATTGAGCTGTCTACATCTTGGGAGGACAAGGTGATAGTGAGGGAGAAAAGAAATATCCAAGGGTACATCTGGTTACTTTTAAGACTATAAACCGCTTTGTAATTATGAAAGTAATACATGCCAAGTGTGTTTTCATAATATTTTAATATATTCTACCATAGTAAGCATTCTACTGTCTGTGTGTTTCCTGTAAGTTACACTGTGTCCCCCAAACACATAGTAACATTTATCTACAGCACAGCTGAAGGGGAAATCTAGTGTTAAATAGGGATGTGTTTAAGCCTACTTGATTTCTCTCACTCATGATCTGTGGTGTGTGTGTGGTGGGAATGTATGTGTGATGTGTGTATATAATGGAGTATATGTGAAATGAGGAGTAAGTGATGATATGTATGATGTGTATATATGTTCATTGTGGGATTTGTATGTAATGTGTAGTGTGTAGTGAGGTGTGTATGATGGATCTGTATATGTGTGGTTGGTTGTATGGGTGGTATATGTAATATGGAGGGTACATGATGGAGTGTGATGTGTGTGTATATTGTATTGTGTTGTGGGGTTATGGTATGTGTGCCTGTGTGATGTGTGTGTGTTGGGGATGTATATGTGATGCATATATAATGGGATTTATGTGTGTAATGAGAAATAAGTGATTATATATATATATATATATATATATATATATATATATTTGTTGTGGGCTGTATGAGTATGTGCTGTGTGTGATGATGGTAGTGGTGGGTGTGTGTGTGTATGTGAGATGGGTGTATGTATGTATGGTGGGTTACATGTAATGTGGAGGTGATATGATATAGTGTGATGTGTGTGTGTGTGCACATGCACATGCACACATGTGCTGTGTGAGGTATGGCATGTGTCTGTGTGTACGGTGAGAGATATGTGTGACATATGAGGTGTGTGCATAATGTGTGGAATGGGTGTGTATTTGTGGGTTGTATGTGAGATTTTTCTTCAACTTGCTCAGCTCATTCTGTATCCTCTATTTTCATGACACACTGTGGGACTTCAGGCTTGTCACCAGCATCTTACCAATGAGCAGCAAGGGTGCCAGCTATCACTGTTGAGTGTCCTGTGCTGGTCAGGGAGTAAGAGCCAAACGGCAGGACCTTGTACTGTCTCTTCTGTCACTTTTTGAGGTTAGTATGATTGCTTACATTCAGATAAAATCATAAAAACACACAGATATCCAGCACCTTATCCCTGGGCCAGGCCAGGCCAGAACTTAAGGTTCTAGAACCAGCTCCTAACTCTTCACTTCATTCTTCCCTCCCTCTCTTGACTGACCACTCCTGGGTAGATAAGCAGGTCAGAGTTGGGCCAAGTACTCAAGGCTCTTTGACTGGAAGCCATGTTTTCAGATGATCAGACACACATTTGGTTTTTCCTTAGCATTTCCTGACATCCAAGCCGCACAGACTTTTTCTAATTCAGAAAGTCCTCCAGACAGGAAGAGTGGTTTGTGGAGCACCATGCAGCCAGTATTAGTGTGCACTAAATTATGGACCAAACACATTAGAAACCATACTACGGAAACCCAAGTCATCACAGAAAGGAACAACTAATATACACTCCAAATATTATATTGCTAGTTACCATTTAAAATAAAAATAGATAGGCTGGAAAGCTGCCGCCACAGTTAAGAGTGCTTACTAATCAAGCATAAGGACTTGCATTTGGGTCCTATGCAGTAAACTAGGTGTGGCCCTGCACATTCCTATAACTCTGCCCCTGAGAAGAGAGTTAGGAGGATCATTAGATTGCAGAGCCAAGCTTTGCTGACCTTTTGAACTTTGTAGCAGAAACACAATCACTATGGGGGATTTACTTAGTATATCACACTATCTGCCAGACTGAGAAGTACCAGGTTCCCAGAGGGCTTCTGTTGCTAACAGGTATTTCCCGCAAATATTTCAATGTCTTTAAAATGTTGTTATATATAATGAAGTAAGTTCTGCAGTCATGATACATTTCTGGACCCAGAAAACACTTGGTATATGTCTCTTTTCATACCTGGGTGATACTTTAGATTCTTCTAGAAGTTTCTTGAATTCTTCTTTGGCTAGCAGCAATTTACTTTTCCTTTCCTTGTATTCTTCTTTTATTCTTGTCTTGACAAACTGCTCAAATATCTTAAAACAAACGCACAGAAGAAAATCATCATGAAATTGAATACTAGAAATTAAACCTTGTATGCCAAAGCCAGCACAGAAGCCCAGCATCTGAGGAAGGTGGTTCTTTGTCATGGCTACAGGATCTACAAGCAAAGCTCCTGTTATGATACTGCCTACAAATCTGAAACCTCCAAGTAACACAGTCTCAATTCCCACAAGGCCCGGTGTTCTCCCTTTACACAGGTGGCACTTCTGGGTCAATCCTCAATCAGCCCTGTTGTGCTCTGGAAGCTAGGAGCCCCTCTGTCTGCACCTCCCCCTGCAGTCTGAACTCTGAATGATGTTTACAGGACACATAGCCTACCAGCACTCACATCATTGTCAAAGCATCCACATGGTGCTTTATCTGCTATACTGACTTCTATGGTTCTGTAATCGGCCTCTGAATCTCTAAAAATGACACGAACTTGTAAACACAAACTCTGGCATCTCCAAGTCACACACTCTACTTTCCAGGAAACCTCACTTCTACATGTGGGACCCTGGGGCAAGAGAAAGGTTTGAGGTACACAAGGGTCCCCCTCAAGGATGTCAATCAGTATCTAGACTGTACCAACTATCAGGGTAGAAATTACAAAGGAGGAAACCTGACCCAAAGTATGTTTTGAACAACCAAATAACAAACCCTGTTCCAAGTCTAGGGTATGAAAATACTGTCTGGTGTGCAGAGAGTATTCAATACTTCAGAGCAGGCTGTTTTCTCTCAGAAGCCAGGTGCCATATAGGACTATAGAACCTCTTTTGTGACTTCCCATGGAATGTTCTCTCATTGCTGTCACTTGTTTGTTCCCTTGTTTGAGACAGGGTGTCATGTATTCTAGGCTGGCTTTGAACTTGCCATGAGCTCTGATCCTCTTGCCTCCACCTCCTGAGTGCAAGGATTGCAGGTGTCTGCCACTGTGCCTGGCTTATGCAGTGATGGGGATGTCATCCCTGTCTTCATGCATTCTGGGCAAGCATTCTGGGCAAGCATTCTGTCAACTGAGTTACATGCACAGCCTCAGTGTTCTCCCTTTGTCAGAGAGAGGGAGGCTATTCATTGCTCTAACATTAGAAAACTTGTCACTTGCAGACCATAAAGTTAAGGAAGGACAAAACTGTTCTAATCATAATGCTACCCAAGCATCCAGAACACTAAAAAATAAACAGAAGATCATTTAAATATTTATGTAAACATAAAAAAAAACCATCAATAAAAACCCAAATGCTGTTTCACCGGTACAGTCTATTACGGCTCTGTATCAATCCATGTAGATCTGAGAGGTATTGACTAGTTCATAGCAGCCTTGCCAGGGAATGATGGGGGAAGGGGAAGTGACGGTCCACTTAAAGCCACCACTGTCTCTCTATCCGATGTTCCCTCACTTCAGCTTCCTGATGCCAATGGCATGCTCTTGTCTCCGATCTATGCTTTAATAGTGAGCCTCTTACAGGATGTTATGCAGGAAATAGTACTAGCCTCCAGAGGCCTCAGCAGCGCAAAAGTGAAATATTCACGAGTACAACTTAAATTTTCACCCTGTGCACACACATTTAAGTAAGAATATGATTGGGTTATTTTACCTTCAAGGCAAATAGTGCAGTGTGCTCTCCAGCAGTCCTCTAATTTAAACAGAGAGAAGAAGCAAATGCAGGGCTGTGAGCCAAATAAAAGCGAGTGGCTCCATCATCAGTGAAGTTTTGCTCTATTAATTTTAAATGTGGGCAGAAAGGCTGGCTGGCTTTGGGGTCAGAGCCTATGAGGAATGCCTATCTACCTCCCTGTCTGGGATCACTTATCCACCTTATCAAATTATTCCCCTTTCTCTCTCCTTTTCCTGCATCACTTTATGTAAGCTGCCATAAGTCAACGTAGCAGGTATATTTCCCCTCCAACAAATTACACCAGTTTTACCCAAATTGGAGCATGACTTTTTAAAAGAGAGCACTGGCCGTTATCTCGTTTTCTGTGGGTTCTGGTGTCATAAAATGAAACACTTCTTGTTACCATAGAAACTGGACTGATTAGTGCTCCCCAGGCCTGGCTCTCTGTTTAGGTTCACTCCATCTCCTTTGCAGCCTGGATAACTTCACACCAGGAGCCTTAGCTTTCTCCTGTGAAAATGCTGTCATGGGAGGGCTCTGCAGATTCTATCAGATGCTTGCTCTCCAATCCATTTGTAATCTGGACTGTGCTTTCTGAGAGAGGCCCCAGGCACTGCTCTTCTCTCATGCAGTTGCTGTGCCACTGGTCATACAACTGCAGCAGGGATGGGCATTGGACCAGGATGTTCTCTGGAGGGCCTAGTTCATGAAGACCATGAGGCTGCTCCCTTCCTATTGCAGCACATTAAGATGGAACTGACATCCCCCTTGGTGATTTCACAGGGACATCTAAAATTTTTTGACTAAACAGTCGACTCTGGGTGTAAGATAATTCAAGATGCAGAAGAATGTGCCTAGGCAAGTATTGACTACCCAACCAAGGACAATCACACCAGCCTTCTCAGGCTGGCATCTGTCCCCTCTAATCAGGGTCTCTCCAGTCAGCTTCCTGGGCTGATCTGATACAGTAGGTTCTGCCCCTAGACACTAGGAAGTAGACGATGGTTAGTAATGTCCAGCCTACGAACCAGCTCCTTCCTACCTGGGCCCTTGCTCCCCTAGACTTGTTAAGAGATGTAACTTAAGCATCAAACTGAGGTGGTTGGAAGACCTCATACTAAACGGGGCTTTTCTTTTAACTTCTTCTAAAATGATGCTAGTCTCTAAAAAACATACCAATGGCATGCAGAAAACAACTGGTCACATACCAAAAAGAAAGCAAAAACAGCTTCCAAGCAAAAATGACTATTTGCTAAAGCACAGCATGTATATTTATAGGCTGGCTTAACACATTAACTGTTTGTAATGACTCGTCACAGACGAGGCGAGCCTGCCTTAGGAGCTCACAGCATCTTATGGTGTGGATGAGCTTTCTTTCCTACAAAGAACAATTGAACTTTTTGCTTTTTAATAATGCATCAAAATGGTGAAATTGTATCAATTATTAAAATCTACAGTTTTCTTTATGTATAGAAGGATACACATGTAGCCCAAACTCAACTCACTGGATTGTGGGCTTAGTGTCCTCACAAAAACTCCACAAAAAGAATTCATTCCAAGTTTATGCAAGGCAAAGTTGAAGATTCTAGGTGGCCAGTTCAAGATACTTCTGGGCTTCCTGGTCCTATAGCCAGCCTGATAAAGGAAGAGATTTTAGTTAAGGAGTAAGAGAGACGAAAGGTCCCCAGCTGGCTAAGACGAATTGGGAGCTGCAGGCCAGGCCACAGTGGTGTAGGAAGCTCTGCAATAGGCTGGTTTTAGAGACTTTCAGCTGATATTTTAAAATTAATAGCTAATAGTCCTCTATCTATTCTTTAGGTAAGTTACATTTTATGATATTTTACAAATTTAGAGAAAATGTGGAAGAATATTGCAGAAAAGTCTCATACCCATTTCTACGTCTTTTTTAATTAATTATTTTATTTATTTACATTCCAAATGTTGCCTCCCTCCTGATATCCCCCCTCTCAGAGTTTTTCACCCCATCCCCCATCCCTATCTCAGGATCTGCTTATAGCCAGCGACAGACTCAATCTAAAACTGCACTGTCTATGACATGCCGATCTTGATAAGAATCTGCCAGCTCACACATCAGTAGGTTCCTGGAGATCCTTGACAACCCTTCCTCTCTGCTACCTCTGAAGCCCCTCCCTTTTTTTTTACAGTTGCTTTGTGTCTGAGCATACATGAGGTGGGGGCAGGGGAGTGACAGGGCCTCAAGAGGAGTCTGGCCAGCTCAGTAACTACAGGTATAGCTCTATTCTCAGCTCTTCCCTGCATTCTGTCCTACAGTCACAGCTAAGAGGTGGTGTCCTCAGCCCCTCCCAGGCATCACCTCCTACCTCCCAGTCAGCCCTCCGTCTATATAACCTGGAAAGGCAGAGTTGGCTGTATGAACTGCTTCACAAATAAGCCTGGGCAGATCCCTGGGAAGCCATTCTTCTGAAGAGCCTGGTAGCACCCACTGCAGCCCAGCCCTGACTCTTCCTGGCACCTGTTTTCTAGACTCTGGTCTCCGGCCACTCCTGGTTTTCCTATGACAGCATGTCACTTTAGGTAGAGCGGTGTCATCAACACTCCGAGTGCCACATTTGGAATGAGGTTGATGCTCCAAGCTTTGCAATTTGATCTTACAGTCTTTCCCTGCAGAGGTCACAACCAGACAAGCAGGACAGAACAGTGCCAGGCATGAGACTCTCCTCCGCCTCCAACCTCTCAAGCTCTTAGACTGGCAGCAGACTTAGCTAGCAGCCTTTCAGTTCTGTCTCTAGCTGCCATCTCTTCTGGCCCCAGCATTACCTGTTTTCGTTCCTCAGAGTTTAGCAGGAGATATCGCGGGTCAAACACAATTTTATGCAATTCTTTCTCCCAAGTAGAAAACGCTGACACCTGGAGAAAGATATTCAATAGAGCTGCTGTTAGCATCTGATTCTGAGCCTGGAGTGTGCTGAAATGATCAACAGTTTAAAAAAAAAACCAGAGAAATTACTGTGAAAAATATGGGGAAATTTAATTTCAGATGGACAACACTACAATTCTTCTGGCATCTTCCAGGACCCTCCCACAATCCATGCTGCCTGCAGGATGGGGAGGGGGTATTTCAACGTCATATCTTGAATGCTGAGAGGATTCTTCTAGATGTTCTCAGAGCCCTGCAGGCCAGGCCACAGCAGTGTAGGAAGCACAGCAATAGGCTGGTTTTAGCAGACTTTCAGCTGATATTTTAAAATTAATAGCTAACAGTCTTGTTTCTATTCTTTAGGTAGTTATGTTTTATGGTACTTTACAGATTTATAGAAAATGCTGAAGAATATTGCAGAAAGGCCTCATACCCACTTCCACATGTCATTTTAAAATTAATTATTTTATTTATTTATATTCCAAATGTTGCCTTCCTCCTGGTCTCTCCTCCCAGAGTTCTTCAATGCCCTGTCCCCTTTGCCTCTGAATGGGTGTTCCCCTCCCCCAGGAAACCCCCCATGTGTCTTTTATCATTGAAATCTAATATCAGTAAGCTTGGTATGGTCTCATAAAAAATTAGTCCACCATTTTGAACAAAAGCCCCTAGGTCATTTGAATTTTGTTTTTTATTAATTAATTATATTATTTATTTACATCCCGAATATTGCCCCCTCTCAGTGCCCCCTCACAGAGTTCTTCCCCCATCTTCCCTCCCCTTTGCCTCTGAGAGGGTGGCCCCTTAGATATCCCCCAACCCTGGGGCATCAAGTCTCTACAGGATTAGGCATGTCCTCTCCCACTGAGGCCAGACAAGGCTACATATGTGCCACTGAGGCCATCTGCTACATATGTGCCAGGGCCTCGGACCAGCCCATGTATGCTCTTTGGTTGGTGGTTCAGTCTCTAGGAGTCCCAGGAGTCTAGGTTTGTTGACACTGTTGGTCTTTCCATGGGGTTGTCACCCCTTTTAGTTCCTTTAATCCTTCCCCGAATAGGGGTCTCTGACCTCCATCCAGTGCTTAGCTGTGAGTATCTGCATCTATCTCAGTCAGCAGCTGGTTAGAGCCTCTGAGAGGACAGTCGTGCTAGGCTCCTGTCATGCATGTCCTTTTGGGTCTGGTTACCTTGCTCAGGATGACATTTTCTAGTTCCATCTATCTATCTCAATTTTTTTCTGTCCTAGAATTCCATGGTACACGGAGTCTCATGTCTGTTAAGGTCTCTCTATACTGGGTCATTTTTCCAGGTTCTCCTTGTTTCTGATTACCGTGGTCCTTGGAAGATGTGTTGCTCTGGCTTTTTATAGAACTCCTCCATCCTGAAGGATGACTACAGAGCCAACATGCCACTTCAGCACATTGTATCCTGAGTCTACACCATCCTTGTGATTCATTAACGATGGGGACCCAGGACTCAGGCTGAGGTGCATGCCCAGTCTTCCCTGGACAGGTAGGTCACTCCTCCATACTTTTCATACTGCATTTTGGCAGGAGCCGTGTGCATCTCCCACATAGGAGGTCATATTCTGCCTCTGTGGGTGATTTGGAATCCTTCTGGTAGACTATCCTTCCATCTCTCACAGTGACTTCTTTATTCTGCCCCCCCTTTTTTTTATAGCTGCGAGGACACATATATGTATGCTCATCTCCCCAGTAACTATCCTGTGCTACCTCATTTTTGTTGCTACCCAGTTACCTCAAATCCAACTGTCTAGAGGTCTGTGGTAGGGCTCTAGTCTTTAAGTCTCTGCTGTATTTCATATCCTGCCTTGAAGGCAACTACCTCACTTGCTGGTTTTTCCAGGGCTCCAGGTCTCTCTGTACTCTGTGGGCCTTAGCCCTCCAATCAGCTGACTTTCCAGAAGGTCTGGTTTTCTTAATGAGAGGACAGAAATAGAAGCCAACACCTAGGCATCGGCACATTGCCACTGAGAAGCTCTTGCCTCCAGATTCTCAGCTGATAAACAAGGGGACGTTTAAGTCATTTAAAAATAATTTGTTCATTTAAAAACATTGACTTAATATTGACTCTGCCTTGGCCCCATGCTGTGTGCTAAGAATGGAGAGAAAATAAATCAAGACCCTGGTATAAAAAAGTCCCTGGTCTTGGGTAACACAGGTGATGGGAACTAAGAGGTTCTCAAGGACCATTATGAAATAAGGATACTCATCCAGGCTTAGGGAGGGATCTAGGAGGATGCTCTAGGATGGGCTGCACATTGCTGTAAAGGGTAGCACTCATGAGCTATAAAGAAGGTGGGATTTAAAGGGACTGGACAGTCCTTTTAAATGAAAAGTGAAAGTGCTCATGGGAGGCTGGGAACAAGTAGACACACAGAGGCTCATGCAAGGGATTCTGAGATGGTTTAGACTCAAGCAGTGGACTCTCAGATGGTTAGAGCCTGGATGTTACCCTGAGGGCAATGATCAGATCTGATACATATTTGGAAAAAGTTATAGGGATATAATGGGGTATGGGGACTTAGGCAGGAAGGGAGGAAAACTAAGTTAACAAAACAAAATTCACTCATGTTTCAGTTCAGTTCAGCTCTCCTGTTTTGAGCACATGTTATACAGTTCACAGAACTTGTTTGGGATGCTGTGAAGCTCCCAGAGATACTGCCTAGCTGGAGATAGTAGGTCACCAGGGGAATCCTTTAAATGACATATATAACCTGCTTCCTGGTTTGTTTGCAGTTCCGTAGTAGTATGAGCGGCTATAGAATCGTGTCACTGTGGACTGAGCTGCTCTGCCTTGGGCTCCCCACCAGAATGGACTAAAGCTCTCTGAAGTCACAAGCCCGAGTAAACTGTTCTCCTGTAAGGACTGTGGTCACAGTGACACAAAGGTTACTAATCCACACCCTTAAGATATTGGGTGAGGACCCACTTCAACCAACACAGATGTGTATATGTACATTGTACCAGAGAGGTTTTCTTAATAAACAATTTTATCTTTAATAATCAAAATTCTTATTGTATATCCCACAAACTCTTTCACTGGTGAGGTGATCCATGCCCACATAGGACTATTCTTTATGACTGAGCACTTGGTACATCACTGAAGCCATACAGAGCAGGGGCTTTCTGGGAGAGTGACTCCCACAGGTGTATCTGCAGCAGTGATGGACAGAGCTGTTGCCAGACTCACCCAGCTCAGCCAGATAGGCACATTCTACTGTGGTGACCATCTGAGAAGAGTCCTTCAGAGAGGTCTGAGGATGGCTATCAAGTAGGTCACACACTCAACTGTGACGACTGTCTAGATTTTGGAGATCTAGAGGTATAAGAAGGGAGTGTAAAAACATGTATAAAGCTTCTCAGAGGAGCTTGTCATCCATTAAGGAGGAAAAAAAAGACACTCATATCCTAGCTACAATTTACAGTGACAAACCAACCCAGTCATCTCACCCATGGCCGTGACAAGTCCCATGTGCAGGGCAATGCTGGCATGTGGCCCACTCTAGGGGTCCGGAGACCCATGCCACTCACTGCTGCTTTTCCTGACAGTGTCACCATCCTCACACAGTGTCACCTGATGCTTCTTTGATTACCTAGCATTTTACTTGATTTGGTCTCAAATGATTGAATTCCTCAGTAACATTCAGGCCACATCCTGCAGTGTTCCCCCTGCATCTCACTGTGACATATGTCCGCAGTCCTCTCTGTAGCCACACTCTGTGACCACTGCCACATGTCCTGATATCCACGGGACAAGAGCATGTCCATCCGCTATCTAGGTGACCTGCTGCTGCCAGTGTCAGTGGGACAGTCTCAGTGCTTCTAGCCCTGCCCCCATTCTTTAATTAATCCAATGTTCAGGGTCATCTGCCTTTATGAGAATCCTGAGAGTGTAGACAGTGTTCTTCATGAACCAAAGTGAGTGATCCCTTTGTCTACTTCTAGTGTCTCTTTCTAGAGATGGCAGTTGGGTTCCTTGCACATCATCTCTGCTGACTAAGTTCCAAGCTATCTCATCACTTCCATACTGGGGGAAACTGGAGTTGTTTTTTCTGAACCGAGACCCTGAAAGGGAGCCACGAGGCTAGAGGTGACTGGAGAAGAAGTGCTATCTTGACAGATACTACCGTCAGCTTGAAGCCTGTGTTGAGGAGTAATCTTCCAGGCAACGGCTGGCTAGTATGAGGGTCCTGAGGCTGCAGACCCCACATAGTACTGTGTCATGAGGAGCTAGTGTTGAATAGGAGGTGGGTATAGGGAAATCCCCCATGCAGGAGAAATAGGTGGCTCCTGTTTGGAGCTCCAGGAACTTGGATTTTCATATTATTGAGATTTCCATTGGTTGACATTAGAAAACAACCCTGTAAACAAATCCAGAAAGATTTCCCAGATGGAGTGGCAAGACAGCAACCTTGGCTTGCAGCATTTGGTGATAGTCACCTGCTGTGTCTGGGTGAAGAATGTCATCTCCAAGTAGTTCCCTATCCCAAGCGTCATTTGCTCCACCCACAGCCTAAGCCTTTGCCAGTAACTCTCCATGTGGATGTCAAGTTCATCTCTTCAACTGGGTACCCAGCAACCTGGTCTGATCCCATATCCTGACTTCTCAGTTCAAATGTGGCTGTTTCCCTAGACATCCTGGCTGTGACTTGCTTCTTTTGTGAGCCCCATGTAGCCCTCCAGAAAGAAATTCTGTGGAGGACAAGATTCTTTTGAAGTATGCCAAATCCTGGTGGCTAGCTAGCACCCCATTCTGTAGATGAGTAGGGGAGGCCACATCAGACCTTGAGGGCAGCGATGGAGGAGTTATGTATAAAAAAGCACTGCTATCTGGGAGAGGGGCATTTACAAAGCACAGCCAGAGTAAATCATTGCACCTCAGTCCCAGCACTGACCAAGCCTCTCCAGAAATGGAGGAAATCAGATTTTGTGCCTCTCCCAGGGATGATTCAGCTCTGAGACAAGTAGATTTTATTTAAACAAAGTGAGCAGGCATGTTCAAAGACAGCCAAAAGAGCAAGGATACCAGTCCTGCCAGGCACTGACAGGCCCTGGCCATCTGGGGTTATTATTGTGGGTCAGACCTGAGCAGGCGTGTGGGAGTGACCAGAGTTGTCATTAACCACCCTGTCATAGCAAGCAGATCAGTCCCTTCATCCTCCCAGCTAAAAGGCCTTGTAGTTTCCAAGCCTTGAATCGCATAGAACCTGGGGATCCCAGATGCTCTGAGAGGAAAATGTGCTGGTACTCAGGTGGTGGCTGTATGATAAATCCCAGCCCCAAAGAGAGTGTTGGCAGGGTAGAGAATTCAGGCACTAATAGTCATATTGGGTCCCAACTGATGCCTCCACTGGGGTGCTGACCTTCAGTCCCACAGTGCGTGATCTACAGTGTCTATCCATGCAAACACACTGCCCCTCTGGCACAGTCAGGCTTTAAGCCTGTGATCTTTGATATCACTGACAGGAACTGACAGCTGGCCTGGCAGTCAGGAGCTGGAGTCTCCTCATATCGTTGATTGCCCTCTCTGACACAAACCTAGTTACTTCCGACACTAATGTTCTTCACCAAATCTAATTACTAAGCACTGTATTGTCTCTTTTGATTCCCTGGTATATTGAGATGACTGCCTTAAACCTGGACTTCAACTACTTAGCCAATTAGAAGTGCCTTCTCCATCATTAGCTACGAAGCACCCTCAGAGAAAGTGATCTGACTCCAGGACACTCAACTCCTGACAGCACCATGGACCTCCAAAGCAAGGCCCGCCTCTATCACAGTCTCCCCAAAGAGTCCATCCCTTCCTTCAGCCCCAGGCTCATGAACCTCTGTAAAAGACAGGTATCCAATGCCCCTTCCTAGACTCTGATACAATGAATAAAGTTTCTATTCAATGTAATGATATGGTCAAAATTATTTTATGTTAGTTAAAACACACAGGAAAAACAGAGAGGTATGTGGAGTGGCCGACTGCTATAGCTGCTGAGAGATCCCTGGGTCTCTTGGTCATTGGCATGTCCCCCAACCCTCCAAGTCTCTTCTCCGTGCATGTGAGCACACTGCCCTTCCTAAACTTTCCCTTCCATCCCTTCTTGGCTTTCATGCAAGGATACAGAGTCCTTCATCCCTGAGTACAGAGGCCAGAAGGGCTCTGAGGTAAGACAGAGAACACTGGAAACTTGGCCATGTTTGAGAAGGGCTCACAGACACATCTCCCATTAGCTCTGTTGGAATCTGAATGTGGAATGCTCTCACAGGTTTCATGTGTATGTGATCACCAGCTGATGATGCTGTCTTGGAATGTTGTGGAAACTTTAGGAGGTAGAGCCTTGCTGAAGGAAGTGGGACACAGGAGATGGGGTGTGATATTTTATAGCCCAGCCCCTACTCCCTACTCCCTGTCTACTTTTTGACTCCTGATTGAGAAGGTGGTGCAACCAGGGGCCTGAAACTCCAGCCTCTGCATTTCCCCATTGTGACAAACTTTATACTCAAACCCTTTGCCCAAAGAGCCTTTTCTTTATTTCTCAAGTTGCCTTATTCAAGTATTTTGTTACAGCAATGAGAAAGATGGTGAATATAAGTCGTAAAGATTCAAATTCCACAGGGATAGGCTTCAGTTTGAAGCAGTATTGGCTGCCTTCCCTGTGCCTTCCCAATGTCCCTTTCCTGTGGCCTGTTACCTGAACATTCTGCAGGATCTGTAGGGACAGAATCTTGCTTTTTTTGAATGCTGCTCTCTTTAATGGACTCCCTGAGCATGTTTCAAGAACTTCTGTGTATGGCCCTGATATAAGTACAGGTGGTTGTAGACACGACAAAAGAATCAGGCCTGGTGCGGGAGATTCCCCACTGATGAATGTGAAGTTGTGGTCTCTGTTTGAGGTCTCCTAAGCACAGCTCTGGCACAAGGGAGTATCTAAGAAGTGAGTGCAGGATGCACAGCTGAGTAACTGTGTGGTCCTCAGAGTGTAGGAGACTCCCAGATTTTTCACAAGACTCTTCTCTTAAATTCAGGGAAGTGTGTTTTTGCTCGTGTGGGAGTGAGCCTCGAGGAGTAGCAATAGGGGTAGTTTCTGAGCCCAAATAAGCCCAGGTGAACTGTAGGTAAATGTGGAATAAACCCTGGGTCACAGCACAAGGCTGCCTCTAGTAAGAATGCACTGTCCTACACTGGAACACATCACTCTGAACCCCACCTCTGGTGCAGTCTTGCCAAATAATAGCTTTGGCAATTATTTATATTTTTATTAATAAAATTGTATCTGGTTATTCCAGACCCAACTGACTTCATTCAATCTGAGGATTATTTTGACATTAGGGACTGTTATCTGGAGATCAGAACAGGCGACCACAGTTCCCCATGGGTTACAGCTTTATCCAATTACATCTACAGAATAGGCGCTGGTCACACCTGAGGCTCTATGTGGTTAAATCCCAGAGCAGCCAATCCAGAGAGAGGAATGAGAGCAAAGAGGCCAAGAGAAACGAACTGACTGATAGGATTAAAAAAAAAAAAGACAGTAAGTGGCAAATATTTAACCTTCTTGCTATTCAGTGCTGGCCGCATGTGCTGGCAAAATGAACTCTTGGGAGTTCTCAGACATTGCTGGTGGGAGACTATACTGAATTCAAACAGTCTTTCCAAAAACAATGTTGTAACAGAAGCCAGATGTTTGTATTCAGAAGGAAATAAATCATGGATACATGCACAGGCATAGGTACACACACACATGCACACACACACACACACACACACACACAGAGAGAGAGAGAGAGAGAG
>JANHMN010000003.1:125656890-125672322 GCA_030674055.1 Rhabdomys pumilio
ACACACACACACACACACACACACACACACACTCAGAGAGGGAGAGATAGAGAGAGGTTTCATAAGAGTCCATACTAGTTTAATTATGAGCTGCTTACAAGAACAGATAGTATGCACGTACATTTGTAAATGCTGAACCTTATGGGATTGACTGAGAAGAAGAAATTGGTTCAAGTGTGTCCAATTGCAACTCAGAATCAGATATACTATGAAAGTCTTCAATCTTAAGTTTTTAAAAGTCTCTTTAAATTTTATTTTGTATTTTTGAGGTTCTGGGCATAGAACCCAGGGCCATGCACACACTACACACGTGTCCCAACACCTAAAAATCTTTTCTAGGATAAAAGTGTGAAATTAAGTATATTCTACTGGCGAATAATCCCCTTTTAGGATTTGTGTTGCTTTCTGATCTTCATGCAGTTTTGCAAAATTGGTTAGTTTACTAACAAACCATTTCATAAGCTCACCTTTTATTTTCCATGATAAGCATGTGTTATACCATTTTATTTTATTAGCAAAAGGTTCCATGCCCACGATACTCAAGACCTGCCCCAAGAACATGGAGCAGATAAGCTCCTCACTAAAAGTCAGGGGTCATCAGATAGCACGTGCACTTGCCATCAGAACCACGGTATCTTCTTCTGTGATCATGATAATAAAACCCTCCTTTCAGCACCATTCTGGCCCAGTGCCTGCCAAATCTCTCGAGGAATGATAGCCATATACTGTGTGTCTTAGCAAAGAAGGGGAACCAGACATGCAACAGGCTGAGGGCTAATGCCAATATGCAGACACTTGGGATGGGTAGCATGTGCCCTCTGCCTTTAAGCTGAAGGACTAACTATGCAGCCTCTGTCTGTTCCATACTGGCCACACCAGCTTCAGAAGGACTCCATAGTGATCCTGGCTGTTCAATTTGAGCAGTAGCCACTATGTGATGAGTGCACCCATTAATCATTCTTTTCTGTATTTTGACATAATTGTGAACTCAAATTCCAGGGCCTCTCCTGGAGCTGGCTATAGTGTTGGCCAGTGTCTGAGAAGTTCACTTCTTCAGACAGGCTGATTCTGGGTTCACCCAGAGGCAGGCATCTCTGAGCTCCTACATTGCTTAAGCCCAGCACTCTGAAAGGACTTCTCTCTACAGCCCTGGATAGTCAAGCACTAAGCACCAAGGATGCTACAGAAAGAGATACTCCCAATACCCTCTCTCCCATGGACTCAGCTAAACAGGCAGGAGAAAACCAGAAACCTGCTACTCAATTAAATAGAGCTTTAAAAAAAAGTCCCCTTGTGATTTGTGCATGTACAAGAACTAAATAAATAAAACAGAAACCTTTATTGAGCCATCTCCTGCCGGCTACAAAAGCACATAACTAGAGCCCCTCCCTAGCCCATAATCCCCTGGGAAAACCCAAGACCTGTCTTTTGAAAGTATTAGAGCTCCTCCATGCCTGGCTTCATCATTCCACAAGCACACAGGTTTCTGAACTAAGTACTCAGCAAACGCAATATAAAAATCTTGTTAATCACTCAGTCCATAAAGCGTGACCTTTCTACAGCTCATTCTTTAAGCAGCTCGAAGTCTCCTGGGCTCAGCTATCAAATTCTCATGAGCATGAGTGACTTATGAAATTGGCTGGCATATTTTATAAAGTCTGAGTATTGCGGGTGGTAGCCTTGCTTTATGATGGGGCAGTAAACTTAGATTGGCCTGTTCTACTCCAGAACTGAAGGAGTTCGCAGGCCTTTTTGGAGTCAGTGCAGCACTGGGCACTGATTTTCATACACCTATTGTTCTTGTTGATTTTCATATAAGCTTCTCAAGCTCAAACGCTGAGCTGAATCATCTGCCCTGTTGAGGTAAGCGTGCACTGAGATATCATTAGTAAAATCCCTCCAGCAAAGCTCTTTGGAGACCTTTAGGGTCCTGTGATCTTACCCTACCTAGTCCTTACCCAGAAAGGCAATGCCAGCCCTAGTCACCAGCCCTACAAGTTGCCGGAAGACTACATGAAGACACTGGACTCAACGTTTTCCAAAACACAGGATGGTGTGAAATTTCCCCTTGCACTTCTCAAAAGTGCATGACCAGAGAGATGGCTTAAGGTTCCTTCTGTGGTGCCATAAGACCTGAGTCCAATCGCCAGGGTCCACAAGGTAGAAGGAGAGAACAGACATTATCAAGTTGTCTTCCAACTTCAACATGTGTCCTGTGTCCTGTGTGTGTGTGTGTGTGTGTGTGTGTGTGTGTGTGTGTGTCTGAGGATGCCCACATGCCCACACTCACACAATAAATAAATAAATGGAAATTTTAAAAATAATCCATGGTACTGTGCTGATCCAGCTGTCTAGGACCCTGTAGAAATGATCAGACAGAGTCTTCATGAATGGAAGCTGTACAGAGTAGGGGGCCGGAGGTTGAGATAGTTAATAGCATGAGAGTATCTCAAAAAATCTTGGAGGTCTCAGAGTTAAACTCAGGTACTCAGCCCTGAGGGAGATGGATGTATGGTCCATTCTCCTAACGGTTCCCACACTATCCTGTGTCAGTTCTGTGGGGCAAGAGTGCAGCATCTGGAAAACAAACAACAGCCCTTCCAGGGAACAAACCTTCCTTACACAATCCATGGGCTCCTCTAAGGCTTGTAGGAGCCAGCTGGGTGCATATGAGTAAGATGCCGGTCACAGGTTAAACACTCTCCATAGAACACCCAGGAAATCTCAGGGAAATGGGGTTCAGCATATCCTGTATGCCCTGGCATCTATCATGGCAAAAGCAGCTGTACCATGGCAGGGACAGGAGCCCATATGGAGTGTCCCAGGGCAGACTGAGGAGGATGTTAGAGTGAAGGAAACAGCTGAAGTCTTGCACAGTGAAGTTACCACTAGGCTCCACTGTTAAGGCTAGACAAGAGTGAGCCACCTGAACCCATTCATACCTGTTACCTTTGGCCCTTCCAGTTTCTGAGAGCAAAAACAGGTATATATGTTCATGGTCATAACGCCAAGTATAAATAGGTATACATGTTCATAATACCAAGAGAAAACTACCTGATGGGTAAGTGGGGGGTGAATACTTTTCTGCTAGAGTCCTGAGGAGCTGTCTCTGCCTCTGTTTCTCCTTTCTTTGGCCAGCACCCAGTGTCCAGCTGGGCCCCACCTGCTGTGGGAGTGATGATCCAGCCCTTAGCCTCTCCCCACACCCCTACTCCATGCCCTCTATGTATCTGCTGCAGAGAAGGCAAAGGTGTCTCCAGGAGACAACCTGGCAGGAAGAAGCATGCCGCTGCAGAGTTTGGGAATTTGCTTTGGATTCACAAGGCCATTACCGTATTCATTACAATTACCCTCACACAGACTTCATTACTGCCTTCTGTGTTCAGCTGCACTCGGTAAAGAAATCCAACTGGGCTACAATATTGTATTGGCTCATTTTGTGCCCAAAAGCCAAAGTAAGAAATAAAAGTCCTTGGAAGGAGGTTCACATGCAGTTTCTTCCACTCAAAATGAGATTCAGAAATCGCTTTACTTAAAAACAGTCTAATTAATTCAGAGGTGAAATTCCCTGTGGGGTTAAGATACCCATAGGGGGTCATCCATGAGGTTTGAGCCCTGAAGCCTAGCCTGGGGATGGCAGGAATATTTCCCACACTGGCTGGTACCTCTCTGTCAGCCCAGCAGCCCATGCCCTGCAGACTGTGCTTTAAGACAGGAAGTGAGGCAGCTAGCTTCTCCTGGTTTGCTCAAGCCTGAATTCCTTGAACTACTAAAGGCCAGCCTAGCCTAACTCCTAAAGGTAGGGAAGACCAGTCCTTCCCAAGCCCCCTCCGCCTCCCAGAGCCCTGCTCTTCCCTGCTCTCCCCTCATGATTGTTCTGGGTTCTTACCCCTCTCTCCAGTAGCATGTCTCGGAAATGGGTCACACGCTCTTCCAGGGGCAGGAGAATCTGTGGGGGTGGTGTCTGGGGTCCCTTGTCCACTTGCTGTGTGTCTTCTGGTCCAGGGCTTTCACAGATTTCAGTCCTTCAGAGACACAAGATGCAGAGTTAATCATGCCCAAGGAGATCCAACTGGTTCCCATTGAAACCTTAAATTCCCACTGAGAGAACTCTTCAGGGAACAAAGAATCTTGAGTCAGATCTGGTGGCTCAAGGATATAGTCTCAGCTCGTGAGGGGCCGAGGAAGCAGGAGTGCCTTGAGTGTGAGGCCTAGACTACAGACTGAGACATTGTCTCAGACAAACAAAACAAGGAAAGAGAAAAAGAGAGAAAGAAGGACAGAAAGGAAAAAAGAAAGAAGGAAGGAGGGAAGAAAGAAAGAAAGAAAGAAAGAAAGAAAGAAAGAAAGAAGAAAAGAAAGAAAGGCTTGCCTTGAAAAGCAACTGGCTTTGCTCTGTTGAGAGAAGAGACTGAGACTGAAGTCCTGGCCTACAGCTCCAAGTCCCAAGAAGGTAATGGCCAGAGCAGAATCACAGACCTGTCTCTGAAATGTCTACCACCTGGAGGACAGATGAAAGATGGAGAAGGGGGATCCACCCTTTTGAGGTACCACTTGGGATGTGCTTGTCAAGGTAGCAGGGCACCTGATAGGTCTTTTCATAGTATGTGTCTTATTCTAGAAATACTTGGGGGCCTTCCCAAACACCTAAGTGCCTACATATTTGACCAAAGGTGATACCATTATTCCGCACACTGACTTCTCCTCCCAGGCAAGTGACTGTGACATCCTCATCCTGTGGGATGCAGTTGGTCCTTGCCCTGTCCTGCAGTCCGTCCTGACTTCAGCCTTACCCTAACCACCCCGATTCCTCATAGGGTCTATCCCCCAGTTCAAGTCCCATATCTGTCAATGGTCAGGCCCATGGAGGTGGCTGTTTAAAATGACTAGCCGAGTCATTTTGTTGCTGGGACAGCTCCAACACCAGTCACCCCTCTGCAGCACTCTTGTCCTTGCTGCTCCCAGGTCAGGCTGGCCAGTAATGATAAATTGAGGTCACACAGACAACACTGAAGACAGACTGTCCACACCAGCAGAAGTACACATGTGGGAGCACATAGAGCTAAGCTTTGTGGAACAAAGCTTGTTGCGTCTAGTATGTGCTAAGAGCATTCAGCATTCTGTGACTAACAAGGGTCTTGGATCAAAGGGCTGTAATGCAGATTATTCCAAACTATGGGAAATATATAAAGGAACAGCAAAGGGGTGCTGAACGTATGAGGGTATTTTATTTATAGATCAGCCGTTTCAGGGAAATGTACCATCTTTGCTTCTCCTATGACGGCACGGTAAAGATATAATTAGGACTTCTTTGTAGTAAGTTTTCATTAGCCCAAAATAGAAGTGTGGAAACAAGGCTTACAGTGTTGTACCTTGAGCACATCATGATCTCCTGTTATTGCTTATCCAGCAAAATATTTTGTTCAGAGCTACTGGATGCCTTCCAGAGTATGGGGCTCTTGGTTTGCCTGGATTGGTGAGAGGCAAATGCAAAGATCTGAGCGTATGTCTGCGTTCTCACTTTAGAATGGGCTTTGTGCCTCTAATAAAAGGTAAAGCTGACTGCTTTCTTGCTCATTTTGAGTATTTCCCAGAAAAGAAAGTCACCTGAGCACCCAACTTGGTACCTAGCATGGCATGTTGCTCTGGTGCTGGGAAAGTGACTGGGCAGAAATTGCACTTGTCCCATATCTTGCTTTGAAAAATGTAGCTCAACCCCTCTCAAACTATGGACCTAGAAGGGATTGATTTTGTTCAACCTCTTACCCACAGAAGGTGATCCCTAACTCTAGGTACCAGCAACCCAGAGTCTCCTGACTTGAAGGAAGAACATACTACTTCCTTCCTGTTTTCTCTCCTAGGCAGAAAGATACTGAGGTGACCATCTTCGTCCCCACAGAGAGACTGTCTTCCCATGGCTGTTTCTCAGCCCAGCACTCTGTGCACATCAAGCTCATCTACAACCTTTAAGATGCCTCCTTCACCCAGGTCCTTCCTGTGGGGCCATCCAAAGGCTAAACTAGTTGCCCGGGCAACCAAATGACAACTCCCAAACTGCTCTCTGTTATAGTCTGAGGGGCTCAGTTCACTCTGCAAGCCTGAGTCACTAGCCCATATTGTCAATGCCCTCTGTCATACTCCTCATACAGAAAAATGTACAGACTAGAGCTAGAGAATCAGTAGGCAAAGCCATGGGGTCTATGCTAAAATGTGGGGCAACAGTAGAGCCCACTCATGAGCTCCTGGAGGGTAAAGGCCATTCCCTCAGAGTTATCTATCCCTGCCACCCCTCACATCCATGTGTTCTCAATATGACCTGCATTGCATCATACACAGAATTTTGGGCAAGCCAGGTACCTCACTCACCCAGGCTATGTAGTCTGGTGGGCCTGGATGGAGGAGAGGTGCATACACACAGCCATAGTGAGAGTCAGAGCTGAAGTTTCAGTACAATAGGATACAGTATAGGTGTTGTTAGACTGGGCCTCTGGATGACATCCCCACTACCCTAACACACCAGCAGCTTTTCAGGAATGGAAGGCCTTTGGGTTGAACATGAGAGAAGTGATGGTTGCCTTGGGCCACTGCAACCATGAGGTCACCACCTTGTGTAGAAAGAGCTACTGTCTGGGAAGATGATAACTCTAGCAGAGAGTTCCATGGATGTGATTGGCTCAAGGGAAAGCACCAATGTGAACAATGTGCCCTGTATCTCACAGTGAGACTACCCTGTGTACATGCTTAGCCAAGCTGTGGAATTCTCTGGATTTTATTATTTTTTAGTAAGATATGAAGTTCTAACAAGATGAGCTTAACATTCCTACAGCATAATTCTGGGATTCAATGGGGTCCAGTTAACTCCACCCCTTGGAAACCGCGAACATCAGGTCAGCTACTGTCTTGGCAACGCTGCCTCCCCAGACAGCAGCTTTTTCTCTTTTCAACATGGTAACCTGTGGCTGCAGTAGCCTGAGCCAACAACAGTGTCTCTCCTCTCACATTCCACCCTGGATAATGGCTACCCCAAAGCCTCATATTTCTGCAAAGTTGTTGAAATTACAGTGTTGGGAAGGTCAGACAGAGGCCCATCACAAAAACATTTCACTATATCCTGTTCCGTGAGGGCTTCAGCTCTGACCCATTACTATGGCTGTGTACAAGTCTGTCACTTTTGGTGAGTCTTGTGATGTTTTGGCAAATTAGTAAACCTAAGGAATGGTCAGAGAGCTGCCACATGTGTGTCCAGATGTGACTATGTGCACAGATGTTTGGATGGCCCCATCTCAGTTCTGTGAAAATGTGAACAGACCATGGGACAAGCAGGCCCTTCAGTGGGTGGTTAGAGTTAGGTAAAGTCAGGGTAGTGGTGTGAGTGGCTGGCTTTATTATGAAGATTCCTGGGGTAGCAAGTGTACTCTGCGTCTCCTTGTGCTGCTCTGTGACAACACAGAGTTCAGAGTTTCCACAGTTTGTAAAACGTTAGCCTAATCAGGCCTTAAACCTCTAGACTGTGACCAAAATTAACCCCTAATCCTTATAAATGACCTAGTTTCTGATACTCACTCAGTTATAGATACAGATGTGGATGAAGATACATGAGGCCACTTACAATTAGTGTCTGCAGTGGGAACCATCATGCTGGGACAGCGTCTTTGACCTGGGGGTTTGAGCTGTCTTGTGAAAGTTGGTATGGATACTGGACAGATGTGTAAAACACCCAGTTGTGGGTCAGAAAGGTATGATCATAATTAGGTCCAGTGACCCCTGTTCTACAAGGCAGGACTTTGGGAGGCCTGTCATGGCCTTTCCAGCCCACAGGTGTGGCAGGATCTAGACAGTACAGAGTCCTCTGAGTCCACACAGCCATCATGAGGTTAGACCGGGAATTACTAACTGAAAGGGCACATCCAATGGCACATGGGTCCTGCTTTTCACATAGTCTCCTAGGTCTGCGGTGAATCCTGCTCCCAGCACCAAGCTAATGCTCTTCCCCATTGAGGCTCCTTTTCTATGGACAGGACACAGAACAGCAAGCCACTTATGAGAAACTGGTGTAGTTAGAGACACTAGACACTAAAGAAGTTAAACAGGAAAGAAACCTAGAGTGAGGGAGGGGTCTGGGGCTGATGCCGGAACAATGGAAGCAAAGAAGAGCCCTGTGAGTTCCTAGAAGGATTTCAGACCCAAGAGAATGTCATCTAAGAATGTTCCAAAGGGTACAAAGATACCCGGGGGTGGGGGGTGGGGGGGCTGGGGGCATAAGAGGGCAGGGCTTGGGTCAACAGGGATCACTTTCCTACAGTCTCCTTGGTCAACCAAAATAATCTGACTTTTCATTCTCATGGATATGAGGATTCCAATAAAACATGCTGGTGTGAGCTTCCCTAGTCCTGAAACCTTTCTTTGCTTGGCCCAGTGTCCAGAGAAACGCCTCAGTAGTAGCTCTGCAAACCTCAGCTAATCTGTTCTGGGGCACAAACATATTTACTATCCAGATTTTACAGAACTAAGGTCTTGCCAAATGAATTTCAGATATGATTTTCTAGATATAAAATAATTCCTGAATGACTCTTTCCTTGATGGATATTTGAAAGCAGCCACCACCCTGAATAGAAACATACTGATAGAACCATCAACACAAGGATGTGCCAATGGGCCAGGAAGTGTGGACAATTGTGAGTCTCACTAGAAGCCCTCCTGCAAGACAAACAGCATGATTCTGCTACTGTAGCCAGACCCAGAGAGAGCATTAGGTTTTCTCTGTCACGTGGACACTAGGTCAATGTGAATTTCTCTGTGATGCCTTCCCCTCCTGCCAGTGTTTGTGCTCTGTTTATGCTTTGACGGGTTGTATTTAAGGGCTTACTGTTGGATGCTGAGCTGTGAAAGGCCACCTGGGATGTAATAACATTGTATCTGTTACCCTTCCTGTTTCTCAACACAGCAGTGCAATGTACCAGGGCCCATCTTCACTGGGTGAGACCCTGGGGATTTTGTGAGATTAGCACAGCTCCTTTCTGTGGTCATCTTGAGAGAAGCTGGGCTGAAAAATTAGCATTCCAGTGACTTGGGGTGTGATGTACAGGACAGACACTTCCAGACATCACCATCACCATTTTATGCCACCAGAAGTGAACACCCAGGTCCCTTGGTCATTGGTACTGTGATCACTCTCATCTGTGCTGGTCTCAGTTTCTCCTGATGTATCTCTGTTCAACTGTAGGCTCCTCAGTGTTTCTCAGTTTCCCTGGTGTCTTCTAGCTTGTATCATTACAGGGTCAGTGTGTCCTGCATTCCAGGCCTCATGGCTCATGTCTGTGACTCTCATGTGTGTCTTCTGGGATCAACCATGAGCCAGGAGCTACAAGCCTCTCGTGTCCTCAGTACTCACAGAATTTCTCCATGAAGTTCAAATCCCCTCTTCCTGTTCCCCTTGAGCGTCTTTGTCACATTCTTCTCAGATGTCATCCTGCCCTCTGTCCATCCAAGCCTAAGTCAGCTTCTGCATGTCAACCGTCTTTGTAATACATGAGACCTGCCTTAAAAAGCTTAACACGTTTGTCCCGGTAATAAAGTCTCTATGCAAGATGGTGCACATCCTGTTTTTCTTAAAAAGCAATTTCCACGATTATAGTCTACAACCGCAGAGCACAGTCCCTGGGTTCCAGTGGGCAGTGAAGGTCTTGTTGTATCTCATTAATGCAATTAGTGACTAAAATCTTGTGAGACTTGACTTTGTGACCACAGCTTCCTTGAAGACACTGAATGCAGTACAATTCCAGGTCCTCTTCCTAAACAGTACATTTTGGTGTCTTCAGCTTTCCTTCTTGTGACACCTAAAAGTTCCAGTCCTCACCACCCAACCATATCTCAGCTTTTGTCTTAGCACTGTAGACTGGTGACTGAAGAAGCTGGCCAGTGTGCAATTACTGCCGCACTATGTAAGTCTTCTGAACGTGTGGTCGTGGAGTTCTACTGTCACCAATGAGAGTAATCAAAGGAATTTATGAGATGAAATTTTCTTTTCAAATGTACCCTAGTTCTGAGTTTTTACTGTTGCATAGAAGGCGGGAGCCAAGAGAGAAGCATCATGGCTCAAGTAAGGCTGGATGTCCCTGTGTGGTCCATGAGAGGTCTCTGCCATGATGCACACTAAAGTCTCCATTCCCACTGCCTTTATGTCCCCAATAGCAATAATATAGGATTCACCTTGTGGGGTCAGGGAAAGAATGTTGGGCACTAATTAGTAGTTTTCTCTCTGCAGTCTCACACACCTTAGACCCCGCCCTAAAATGTAGTAAGATCCCAGGCAAGTCTCTCCCTGAATTCTGTTTCTTCACTGCACTCATTTTTATCTATAAAGTTTTAATACTGATAGTATCTGCCACTTGAGATTTTGGGAAATTAAATGAAATAAAAATGACTGGTGATTTACAACTCTCTGTGTAACACCCTCTTTACATTGATATCATATAGTTAAACAGTTTAGTCCAGTGGGTAGTCTGTGAATGCTGTTGGTTTGGAATTTGGTAACAATGCTGATGATGGTAATGATGACAGTGAGGCTATTGGTAATATGGCAAACACGGTAGTGATAATTGGAACGATGGTGATGCTGTTAGCAACGGTGGCAATGATGTTGAAAGTAGTGGTGGCATGATTTTGATGGTGGTGACAGTGATGGCAATGATGGTAACAACAATGATGATGATGGTGACAATAATGGTGATATAGTGTCAATGAGGGTGACAATGATGGTGATGAGAGTGACAATGACGGTGATGATGGGGATGATGGTGATGATGGTGACCATGATAGTGAAGGCAGTGCTAATGACAATGATGTAGATGATGACAAGGATGATGGTAAATGATGATAAGCCCCAGTCCTCACTGTTCCATTCTATCCATATGTGCTCACACGCACACGCACACGCACACGCACACACACACACGTGCATGCACATATATATATACATATATACATATACATGTGTATATATGTGTATATATATGTATATACACACACACACACACACACACACACACACACACACACACACATATATATATATATATATATATATATATATATATATATATATTCACAATAGTGACGATGATGGTGGCACTGGTGATAATTCTTTGTCCTCATTGGTTATGATGGCTTCTGGCTATCCACATTAGCTCTTCCCCAGATGAGTTCCAGCCTCTGTCCTTCTGGGAACATATCCCCTTTTATTTGACTTAATAAATGGGAAGAATTATTCTGTCTTCCAGCAAAGATGCCTGGGAATTTATCTTCAAAATATCATCAGCCTGTAACTCTGGTGTTAGACACAATATAAAATTCTGCAGGAATCAAAGTTTCTGTGAATCTTTTTGCCTTATGGGGCCTTAGACATCTCATCGTGTGCAGTGTAACAAATGACTTCAGATGCAGCACACTTCGAGCCATCTCCATGTCAGGCATTTAGCCTCCACACTGCGCTGTGCAGGGGAATGCTTCTGGCAGCTGTAAGACGGTCTATTCATCAATCTGAGGCTCTGTGGCTCTGTGGCTCTGTGGCTCTGTGGCTCTGGGGCTCTGGAAAAGACCAGAGCAAGGGAACCTCAACTCTGCCCATCCGCCCACATTGCACCGTTCAGGTAGGAACTCAAAGCTGAGGCTGTCATCAGGACAAATGCCTCTCTCGGGTGGATCATGACCATAGGCAAAATTTACGCTTGTGGAGCCTGGGCACAGTTATAAGTTGGAAATGTGCAAAGGGGCTAAGCATAGCGGCTGCTCCTATGCTGTTACATAGAGGAAACTCTGCCTGGTGTGGACACAGGCTCCCAGGTGAGAGGAACTCAAGGTGCTCCTGGAGAAGCAGGAATGGGGCTAATCCAGGGCCTTGAGGTACCTAACTTTTGATTTTAACTTCACTGATTGCTGATCTTGTTTGATTAATTACTGACAACCACACATCCCCATGCTCCTTTGCTGTGCTTTTTGAGTTCTCCTGATAATCCCAAATGAATAGCTGTCCCCTGATGATTTACAAAGAAGGTTCTCAGTGCTCACCAAAGCCTGAATCTACTATGCCTCGGGCTAGGCAGGCCTCCTGTGGCTGGACAGCTGTCCTGTGTATAGGGGTGGTCATATTTATTCTCTTCCTGTATCTGCTAACCTTGTGGTTATGAATGTCAGTAGGCATCAGGTGTCACACTAGACAGGGGACAGAATGAAGAATGATGGGAACATGAGGTCAGGACACAGCTGTGCTGGGTCTGCAGCATGCTGGTGGCCCTGCCGACAAAGACTTTTGTCATTCAGAGGCCATGGGTTCCTTGGTTATGGACTCTCTGCTGAAAAGTGTTTTGTTTACAGTTCTCGTGTTTCAGGCCCTCTAAGTTGAGATAATGCATTCTAATTGCTTTGTACAATGGCTGATATGCAAATGGTACTGATTTGATTGACGGTGGTGGTGACCTCTTCTGACTTGTGGTGGAATCCTTGTGAACCTGGAGCTCTGACTCCTGGGACTACCAGAAGCAAGACATCTTTATAGCTGACCAAGCTGGTACACCTGCTTCATGAGTGGCTCTGCCAGGTACTGTGTCCCTCCTGTCCTTCCCTTGTGTTTGCGTTAGCTGAATCTGGAAGGTTTTCCCAGTGGTCATTGTCTTAATCACTAGTAGATATGTGTTTCTCAGCTCTGACCCTGCAGCATCTTATTGGGAGCACATGAAAGTGGGTCTGGGGAGATGACATCTATTGCAGCCTAAATAAAATACAGCACCCCCCCCCAGGTAAGCCTGCTAAAGGAACTTGTATGCACCTCCAAGGAAGCCTTCAATCAGATCAGGTCTTGGCCAAGGGAGACCAGTAGGTGCTTGGAGCATTACTGATAATGTCTGATCAACCACTCACTGACCATATAACAATAAAAAAAAAGAAAGAGAGAAAGAAAGAAAGAAAGAAAGAAAGAAAGAAAAGAAAACTCTGCTTCCCTGACTCTGCCTACTGTCTGGAGGCAGCATAACAGTGGTGGTGGTGGTGATGATGATGATGATAATGATGATGATGATGATGATGACAACGACGACGACGACAACAATGACGACAGTGATGATTGTGGTTATTTTGTTGTATATCTTTTGGGGACTATTGGAGAAAAGAAACAGATCATGGCACGTGCACCTCAGAATACAGGGATCTTTGGAAATCTAACTTAAAATGGAAAGATGCCTCCTGTGCTCAATACAGTAAAGGCAGAGACAACTTTTTAAAACCTTATATTCATAGCCAAAAGCAGACAGAGTTGCCAGAAAACAAAACAAAACAAAACAAGACAAATGCCCTCAGACATCTTGACACACCGAGTCGTGACTGGGTACCACATGATCATAGTCCACAGGTCTTCAGTAGCAGCAGTTATCTGAGAAAAAGGCAGATGGAGCCTCCATACCCTAAGGCTCTGAACACCATCCAGTTCAAAGGCCCATAGTGAGCAAAGTCCCAGAGTTAGAGATGGCCTGCCCTCACCCCAAGAAGCTCTTCAAATTGTAGCTGATATAGCAGGGCTTCCAGTGTCTAAACTGCAGGAAGGTCCATGGGATAAAGGAGGAGCTGGAACAGCGGGGCTGTAACAACCCCTTTCCCAGGTAAAACCTCCTGGGGAAGGGAAGAGAAATTAGGACACACAGAAGCATGAGGGGGAGCAAAGGGAGGGTGAGGCAAATAAGCCATGGGAAAGAGAGCATGGAGCCAGGACACAGGGCTCACTGTCCCTTACTCAGGAGAGGTGCTGGGCTGAGGTCAGGAGCACAGCCCTAACCCTACCTCATCACAACACAGCTTCAACATGGAAGCCTAGTCCCACTCACAGGCAGGACACAGATGTAAATACGGACAAAATAGTGTATTCACCAGCAAGGAAGCAGGGATGGCGTGGCCAAGCGCCCAGGGAAGCGGAACTACAGAAAACGGGCTGAAAATTTTAGCAAGAGTATAATAGATGCTACTAGATAGAAGCAGAAGAAAGAACAGGACACACGAGGGAGGAGGCAACTGGAAAAACAAAGATCTGAAAAGGGGAACTAAGAAAACCCAGGAAATGTTTAGAACTAAAGTGAGAACAGAACAGAAAAACACAGTAGTCAGAACGTAAGTGTGACCAAGGGTGATGATGTCTTAACAGAAAGAGAAGTTGAGAGGCCAGTGAGATAGACCTGAGAGTGGCTAAAAATGGCTGGGCTGCCCAATGGAACACACCTGAGTTCAATCCCTGATGCCCACACAAAGGTGAAGAGAGAGAACCCTCCACAAAGTTGTCCTCTGACCTCATCTCTGTCTGTTCATGTCTTTCTGTCTGTCTGTCTTTGTCTCTCTTTGTCTCTGTCTGTCTGTCTCTATCTCTGTCTGTCTGTCTGTCTGTCTGTCTCTCTCACACACACATACACACACACACACACACACACACACACACACACACACACGGGGTGGGGAGAGACCATGAGCATGTATGTATGTATGTATGTATGTATGTATATATATCATAGTAATAAACAAATAAATAAATATTAAAAATATAATTAGAAGTTAAGAAAGGAAAGGACCAGGATGCAGAGAAAGTGGCATGGTGAAGGGTAAAGAAAACTCAAAAAGAAGGCTGGGAGTCTCCAACAAGTGAACAGTGTTGCAACAGAACACAAGAAAACACAGGTAAGAAAGTATCCAGATGTGGAAAAAACAGACCCCTCCACATAACCTGCAACAATGAACAATAATTGTTACAGCGCTTCTCTTTCCACCATTTTAAACACATCGCCATGTTAAACTCAGGAACTCACAACAAGCAGGTCAGCTGTGGAGGACACAAGGGGGCACACAGGCTGCTTTGGAAACTAACATTGAGAGAGAAACATTAAGCACTTAGGACCTATAACGGCCTGGAGAGAGATTCTCAGTAGAGGGTTCTCTTTATTGAGCTGGCCTGTGGGCATACACTGGGATGGTCTTAATTCATTTAATTGGTGTGAGGAAACCCAGCCCCACTAGGGTGGCATCAATACCTAGGCAGAGGATCCCACCACTGTGTGATAGAAATATAGAGTGAGCACAGTGAACAAGCAAGAGGACATACAGACATTCATTCTTTCTCTGCTTTTGATTTCCCAGTAATTATGGGCTGATACCTGGAACTGTGAGCCAAAGTAAATCCTTCCTCCCCTCAGAGGTTTGTGGTTAGGGTGGTTCATCACAGCAACAGAAAGTAGGACAGTGAGTGGGTAAAGGCACTTTGCCACACAAGCCTGATGATTTGAGCTTGATCCCTGAAACCCATGTAAAGGAGGAGGGAGAGAACCCACTCAACAGAGGTGCTTTTAACCTTCACTTGTATATCATGACATGCATGTGTCTCCCCATACCCTATATCATGACATG
>JANHMN010000003.1:125672332-125710941 GCA_030674055.1 Rhabdomys pumilio
TATATCATGACATGCATGTGTCTCCCCATACCCTATATCATGACATGCATGTGTCTCCCCATCCTCTATATCATGACATGCATGTGTCTCCCCATACCCTATATCATGACATGCATGTGTCTCCCCATCCCCTATATCATGATATGCATGTGTCTCCCCATCCCCATCACAAACACATACAATAATAAATAAAAGCAAAACAGTAGTAACCGCAATAGTCAAACTATTAAGTGCAGAATTCAGACACCAGTGTTTGAATCTGGAAAAAATGTATGAACAGATCAAACCCCCTCTACATCCCAGTTGCTGGTAAAAGGATCTCTCCAGCACCACTAGGCAATATTCCTGCCCAGCACAAACTAAACTGAAGCTGGATCTTTGCGATTCCAAGTACATAGTCACATGGTCCAGACTACACAGTACCTTGCTCTGTAAAGAAATTGTAACGTGACAATGAAGTGACAGATGAAACGTAGATGACATAAGTCCATAGGTTAAAAGAAATTTATGCAAAATACCAACAATGTGTTGGATCTGAACTTGATTGAGACACTTGTTCAAAACATGAACTTGCAAGGAAAAAAAAAATCAAGGAAACTTGGAACCCTCTATGACTGGACCGCATGATAATGTCAGATTATTAATGGTTTCTTTTTAATGCTTACATTAAGCCATTATCCTAAATTGTTTACAAATGAAATTTACACAGTATTTGTGGAGACCATGAATTAAAGATCACACATACCCAGACATGCCTACAGGCCAACCGAATGTACACAATCCACCACTGAGACTCTTCCTGGGTGATTGGCGCTTGTGGGAGCAGAAAAATTGAACTGTAAGGGTTGGGTGTATTTTGTTTACTGTGTTGAATTCATCTGTAATTAAAGCTAAGATAGTCATGGCTTTGAAATAGGAAGCCGTCATCTGCCTTCCTCACTGTGGGGTCTGCTCCAGCAGTGTTAGCAGGGGAGTTGCTTGGCTTCTCTCTCCCGTCAGCTCCAGGGCTGTGTGCTCTGATAGAATGGCTCTGTCTAATCTCTGTGTTACAAATGCACCCACACACTTCCCTCACACTGCCCTCTCCTTGGTGCTATCCTGCCTTCAGGCAAGTCCTTCAAGCAGCTGCTCTCTTCAGGAACACATACTGTCTTTCTTGCCTTGACGGCCGGTGATCACCTGGCATTATCACTGCATTCCTTCCCTAAACAGAGTGGTCTCTGTAATAGAGTAACAACCACACAGATAAAATATCCTATTATTTGTCACATGGAAAACACAGTGTCCTTCATGGGAGATGAGAGGAGAAGGGCTTACATAGCTATAGTGCCTCTGAAGGATTAGAAATGGGCTAGGCTGTTGATAATCTGTCTTTTTTTTTTTTTTAAAGGGTGGCTATCCTGTCCACTTGACAATGACCTTCTGTGTTCCTGTGGTGATGTGTGTAGAATCTCTGGCAGACCATAACCATGCAATAAACATTGACTAGCTAAATTCTACAAGAAGATTACTGAATGTAGATGGGCCATTGGAAAGGAGCCACACCCCAGCCCTCCTGTGAGCACCAGCCACCTTTGTCTTATTCCACTTCATGTACCTCACAAACTACCTGCTCATTTAAGAGACTGTCTAGCAATTTTAAAAAGCTTTAGCAATTTCAGAAAGCCTAACTGTCCTTTGGGTCTGTGGGCTGCTGGTCTTTATGGAGGAAGTTGCTAAACAATGAAAATTTCCCTCTCTGTGCAGACAGCTATACTGAGCCTTGGAGCTTGACAATGGGTGGGAGAGAAGGAGTTCTGAGCATGGGGAGTGCTTTGCATCCCAGACAGAGGGGAGAATGCAGAAGACAGGAGCAGAGCAGAATTGGATATTAAAGCTGGCTGCTGAAGAAGGGGATGCATAGTCCCCCAGAACCAGAAACACATACCAGCGCAACAAAACCCTGAGGCCCCAGACCATGGATTGTTCTCTATGCCTCGCCTGTGCACCCTAAACACTACGTGGTGACAGATATTTGTTCAGTGCATGATAAATGAGGAGGGCCAGATTCATGTCATCTGGAGATGCCCATTCACCTATTCATCCATTCGCTTTGCATGCCTTCCTGAGTCACAGTGACTTCTACAGCCCAGAGTGGAACTGAGACTGTGTGGTTATCTGGCAGCATTATCTCCAAATTCTGTGTCCTGCTAGCAAGATGGAGATGCAATCAGATCTGAACCATACTGGGGCCCAGTATATAAGGCCCTGCACATAGGTTGACAAACCATTCACATAGAATCTTGGGGTAGAAAAGAAATGGCTTCTTTTCTTCATGTAAGAGTGGCTTGCTGCTGCTCCACAGCCACAGGGAAGGACTTGCATGTTTGTAGGGCTAGGCTGCAGAGTCCAGGGAAGCCCAGGGTCCTCTAACAACCACCAGATTCTAGGGTTCCTGAACAGAAGAACAGAGATCCTTTGGAGGAAATTCTGCAATGGGCTATCCCCTTCATGAGATGGAAGATCAGAAGTAACATTATTCTATCACCAAGTTCTCTGCCAGCCTGAGTTATCCTAAGGATGCCTGCCAGCTCCCTGCCCATGCAAAATGGAGATCATGGAGAAAACAAGGCCAAGTTCTTACTACACAGTGGGTATAAGTGGGATGGATGGCAGCTAAGTACAGAACAGATGAACACCAATAAAGAACAAGGAGAGGACAGACACTCTAGACTGGCTTCATACCATTCAGATTTCAGACTTTTCGATGTTTAAAGGAAAAGCTTGATGGGAAATAAAAACTTTACCTGACCCCACCCACAAGGTAATAACCCTGCATCCAGCACCACAGGCTGTAACACAATGGTCTTCTGGTTAATGCCCCTCCCCACCTAAGAAATACGTCATGAGTCTCTTTGTCACTTCCAGAAAGCAAATAAATCAGGGAACTGTTCATGTTGTAGCTTTAAAAAGACAAATTGAAATCCCATGACAAATGGCTGCTTCTGCACTCAGTCTTCTCACAGGCAGATGTCAATGAAGGGTCCTGTGTGGAACACTTAGTGACATGGCACAGGCCCAACACCATTTGTAAAGCCACAGATTTCTAGGTAGAGTCAATTGTCCACCTAAAAGAATGAATTAAGTGAAAGGGATTACTTAAAAGGTAGGTGGAGGTGAATAATTTATTCATCACTGCACATGCTAAAGACCACGAAGATCTCACACTTTCTCTTGTCCCACAAGGTCCCCAGGGAATTTGGCAGACCACTAGGACTGGCACGGAGAGGCAGAGAATTCTATTGTCCTCCAGGGGAACCTTAAGAGATGTGATTTTAGAGTATCATCTTACAGCATTTTTAAACAGTTCCCACAATCAACAGTTGATTTTCAGAATGCCCCCCATAGGCTCATATGTTTGAATAATTGGTCTCCAGTCGGTGGAACTGTTTGGGAAGAATTAGGGGATATGGTCTTGCTGAAAGAGGTGGATCATTAGAGGCTTTGAACATACATTCCTATGAATTCTCTCTGCCTTCTACTTGTAGATCAAGATGTGAGTTTTTAGCTATTCTTGCCACCATGCTTTTCTTTATAAAGACCTACAAGAGTCATAGTCATACATTTCCTGGAAGAGAATCTCATGATCACAAGAGTAGAGTCTTTGTGAGACCCACTACTTCCTAACTGGTCTGAAATTGCTTTACACTCCAGTTCCATCGGGGAAATCTTGGTCTGTGAAAGTTAATCAATAAAGGCAGATATGGAGAAAGCAACACGATGCCAGAAGGCTACTTCTTACTCATTCTAGCATCTTGGGTCTTAAGGTAGAGCTGTTCATGACCTCAAAAGGTACCTGTATTAGTTACTTTCCTTACAGCTGTGACAAAACACCCAACAAAAGACTTGATCTTGACTCATAGCTTTGGGGCATAGTCCATCATGGCAGAGAAGGCTTGATGGTAGAAAAGTGAGACACTGGCCACATTGTGTCTATAGGTGGGAGGTGAGAAGAGATGAATGCTGGAGCTCAATTGGCTTCCTCCATTCTAGCCAGTCTGGGATCTCAGACAGTGGAATGCTGCTATCCACATTCAAGGTAGATATTACCACTACAGTTAAACCTTTCTGGCAATGCCCATGTGGATACATGCAAAGGTGTGTCTCCTAGGTAATTCTAAATTCTGCCAAGTTGATAATCAAGATTCACCACCAAAACGCTCTACTTGATCTGGCAGGAGGCAGTCAGCTTTGTACATCCAAAGCTATCAATTGTATCCAAAAATGTTAGAGGCAATATGACCTAGTCAACCTAGTGAAAAAAATCCAAACCAGTGTTGGAAATATCAAAACTGTATCAAAGCCAATGTGCCAATGGTAACTGAAGGACAAAATTCTTCTACTCAGCGGGAACTGCTATTCCTGCCTAGCAAAACCTGGCTTCTCAGGATGGGGCAAGCTCCCCTCTATGCCCATGACAACTTCCCTATAATGTTCCACGGTTACTTACATTCTAATTTCTAAACTAGATGACATATTTTTGCTGAGCTCCCCAAAATAATTCCATTTGAGTCTCAACTCTCTAAAATAGATAGCACACGCCAAAACGAGATCCAAACAATAAAAAGACCCACTCCTCAGAAGGTAGGAAGTGGCAGGGACGCCAAGCACTGCAAGAGAAGAGGACACGCAGCAGTAAGTCAATTTTCTGGTCCCAGGAAAGATGGATGAGTTTGCATCAGGAACACATTCCACTAAATAGTAAATAACAAGCTTTCGGAAATGGCACTCACCAGGTAGTTTAAAATACTTTTGTGTTTTGAAAGCTTGTCATTGTGACATATTTCTCCTCCAAGGGAATTTTAGGAGAAGTATCATTTGCGCCTACATTATCTGCACAATCAATTTAATTCCATCTGTGTTTGAATGCCCCAAGTGGGTATCAGCTGTGCCAGAGCTCATCAGAAATGCAGGGGTGGAGAAGAATCTAGAATTACCATCATCATCATTTAGCCCCCTGCTCCTATATATCATGATATATTAGGCCAGCAGTTACCTTTGCAAGAGAGTTTCCGGTGCTTTTGAAAGTAGGGAAAAAAAAAACATTATTTATACTAAAGGGGTAGGTCAAGATTATATTCTGTAATATCAAATGCATATAGTGCCAAGACTTCTGAGGTGCCTCTGGCAAAATGCAGTGGGGCATGAAGTGTCATGGGCACCACAGAAAAATGTGTAGTAAGAAACTGCACCATGGTGGGGCTGCAGACACAACAGGGTTGCTTTCTACAAGGCACAGGCAGACAAAGAAACCATATCCTCTTTCAACACACACAGGGCAGGCCCACTCTCTGCACATACAGGGGAAGACTCAATTTCTGTGAAAACAGGGTGGGTGGCCTACCTTCTGCACATCAGAGAAAGCTTGCCTTTGCTTGCACAGAGCAAACCCACCTGCTGCAAACACAGGGAAGACCCAGCCTCTCTCTGTATACCAGCTCAGGAATGAATGGTTTCCAGAACTTCCTAGACTATGCTAGGTCCTCAGTCTGGCTGCTTCATGATTATAGAACATTTTACTGCCTGGGTTTGTTAGGCTGACACAGTTTCTCCAAGACAGCCTGAGTGAGGACCTGGTGAGCCTGGAGGCACACCAGCATGTGACAGGCACCAACCCCTCTCCCAGCCGCAGTGGATAGACACTGTGCACAACTGTAGACATTGGAGCAGCTCCACAGGAAACATCTGTGCTTGTTTCAAAGTCAGTCTTTAATTCTGGAAGTCATTCAGATGATTAAAACCAGAATTAATGTTTTGCTGTTATTTAAATGCCAACTGCTCAGAATCTGAGGCCAGTCCATATCCCCTGCACCACGGGAAGCTTGTCTTGTGTTTCAAGCTCAGGGTATGGGGACACAGACCAGCTGGGACAGCTTGGCTGACAGTCATGGTGTGGGAATGGAAGCCCAAAAGCTGCCCTTCTTCCCATTGGCTCTGCATAAAAATTTCCTGCAGCCACATGGGTATTCTTTGACCTTCCTACAAAGTGGCCATTTAAGGGCAAGAGTTGAGGCAGTCAGAAAGCAGAAGACTGGGACGAGAAGTTTGGCCCCAGGGTCACATAGAGTTCTATCCCTGCTTTGTGGCAGCTCACCCTTCACACACAAAGCACCATCTCCAGAGTAAGGCACAGCATGTAGGAGCCCAGGGATGAGAAAAACTGTTTGGCCTTTTACCTGCATATTTTTGTTTTTTCACTTAAAATTTAGTGCACAATTCTGTGGGGTTCTGTGGGTTTCCTCTTGGTTCTGAATTCCCCTGGTTCTCCCTCCAATCTAACTAGTGCATCCATTAGAATGAGGAATACACTCTAAGTTTCAGCTGTCTGAAAACACTGGCCCAGCATCTGGTACCCACACCATCCCTTTGTTTACTGAAGTAACTCAGGATGAAGGAGCGAAGACATGAAAATGGATAACAGAGCTGAAGCAAGATCTCATTCTTTGTTATGCCAAACGTCTGCTTCTTCTCAGGGACATTTTCAGAAGAGGAAATGTTGCCAACATGCTTTGATTTTTTTGTTCCAGAACTGAGGGAGCTCCAGAGAGGAGATGATACAGAAGCCAGGTGCACCAGTGAAGGTGCCTGATGGGCCCAAGGAACTGCCAAGTTCCAGTAGGATGTCCATCCAGGTCCTACTACACCAAAGACAACTAAATTCATGATGCAGCTTTCAAAGTACTGCTTGGCATCTGAGACTCAACCTAACTGTTCTCAGCCCACGAAGGTACATGCAGCCACATCCTTCCTTTCCATCTGTCCTGTTCTGAGGACTCAGATACCTATAATGCCCTAGAGTAGCCCCTGTGTATGATGTTAAGTATACAGAGAACAGACCAGTGGCCTGGTGAGAGACCATTAAAAGAGAAAGAACAGGCTTTCCATCCCACACTTGCAGCCATGCAATGACAAGCCAAATTAATAGATTACTGCATGTCACTAAGTGCCACATGCACTTCTGTAGACATGCCCACAGTTTTACTTGCAGAGGAACTTCTGAGACAGGGTTGGATGGATTGCAAGAAAGACCCAGAGATGCAATGTCCAGCCAGAACTGCCTGCCTTGATTTAGTATCTTATGCAGCACAGGTCTGCCCTGAGCAGCAGGCCACCATGGCCACTTCCACATGGTTCTGAAAGCTGAGCATGTGACCCTGAACTTCATCGAGGTTCCCAGAGCAGGTGCCAAGAGATAATCCAGCCATCTGCTTCTCAGTTAAACTAATTCTTTTGCTCAAATTCAATGCAGTCAAAGTACTTTCTCTTCATAGCACCAAAGCATCAAGGGAAGACACAATAGGGTAGAACAGTGCCACCTACCTGTTCCTCTTGGTTTTCACACTTTGGTCCTCACTGCCATCTTCTGAACCGGATCCATCACTGCTTTCAGCTGAAAGAAACATCACATTAACACAGCTGAAGGAAGGGTCAGACTAGTGCTCTGGAAGCCAGCAGGCAGCTGAGGTGCTCAAGCCAGACCATCTGAAAACTAATTGGATTTCTCTTAGACATCGACATTAGTTGCATGAACTTGCTTTCTTTGATGCATATTCTTTTGCATTTCATTAGAAAATATACCTGACTGTTGATGTTACAGAGGCCATCTCCAGCCCCTGTGCCTCCAGAGATCACCATCCCTTCAGATGGACTTAATGACTAAATAAGAGAAAAACCAACCACTGTTCCACCCTCAAGATCAACCCTTCCCAAGCTGTTTGAGCACTGCCTCTCTGCCAGCTGGCTGCTGAAGTGCTAGCTTCTCCATACTGGTCTCCTGGTACCCAGAGCTTCCCTCCATCCATTGCAATAGTCACAGGCCCGTGCAGCATACCATATGGTCTTCACTACAGACTGGGCCTCTGTTTCTAAGACCCAAGTGTGTGGGAGATGCATTACTGTTTCCAAGCTGCATGGTACAGCCCTGGAAATATTGCATGAAGTGGCAAAATGGCAAACGGGTATTGGTGCCCTGGGATTTCCTGTATGTCCGCAAGAGAGCAAGAATGAGTGAGAGAAGGTTCCAGAGCCTTGCCATTTCTGACCCATGGTACAGATTGTGATCCCAGTGGCCTAGCCTGTTTCCTGCTTATCTGTCTGTATACTCTCAAATCCACCATCTCTGTAAGCCAGTCATAATGTTGACAGTGTGGAAGGGAGTTGGGGGAAGGGGTAGAGTTGGCTTGGTAGACTGTGCCTGCAGGTCCCTACTCTGGTATCTGGGTCATATCCTCCTCCTCTTCCTCCTCCTCCTCTTCCTCCTCCTCTTCCTTCTTCTTCCTTCTCTTCTCTCTCTCTCTCTCTCTCTCTCTCTCTCTCTCTCTCTCTGTGTATGGTAGAATTTTATGTAGTCGAGGCTGTCTTTGAACTCCTGATCTTCCTGCTTCCACCTCCCTATATTTTCCTTTAAAATACTACACTTACCATTGGGTACTGACCTAGAAACAACCTCTCTACTAGGATTAGCTTTCATAGCGCTGAAGTTGCTATGCATACTAGAGGAGAAAACTGATCAGTCTGTGAACCCTTCCATATACAATAATGAACAGCTTAGTAAGATATGCCCATTGGTGCAATAGTGCCATACATGTCATGAAAGTAACCAGCCACTTTCAAAAAGGATTTAAGACTTACTCCACAAGACAGGATTTGGTTTTGGCACCATTGATGGGGCCCAAAACCCTAGGTTAGTTAGGTCCTAGGATGTACGGGAGAAATTATTGCTATTATTCTTCCAAATGGGCATAATATTAAAATGACTCAACATTTACTGTTATCCCCATAGAATAACGCATCTCTCCACATTCACAGAGAAGCTTCCTTTTACAGAAGATGGTAATTAAAACAGACAGCCACAACTGGTCAAAATGCAGACAGTAAGACTGTGGATCATTGAGCTCTAAATGGGACAGGATATTAAACACTCAAAGCTCTGTAATCATCATGGAAAGGGGCTGTGTGGAGAGGCTGCAAAGTCCAGAGATGGTGGATTACTACAGTGAAACTGTTTCTGAAGAAAACAGGCCAGTCGCTCATATGAACTAATAGAGGTTGTGACAATATCCACAAGACCTGTATAAGATCAAGCCAGACAGAGTATCATCATAGAGTGGAGGAGGTCAGAAAGTCCTGCCCCTAGCTGAAGAACTATTTGTGACATATGGCTGCTTGGGAGAGGAAGAGTCGGTTTTCTTCATGGATGTGTCCCCTGACAGGCTATCTGTGTTCCAGTAGATGGCCCTACACCCATGAACACACTGGCAGTACTAGTGGATTCTATGAGTTGTTTTGATTCAAAAAGAGAACTGTGAAATTGGGATTAAAGGGGAAGAATTAGAGGGGGGGAAATGAATGGGTGGACTTGATCAAAACATACTGCACTCATATTTAAAATTCCTATCAATCAAAAATAAATAAAATAACAAGCCCTGTGCTTTTTATGGCCTGTGTTTAAGGTCCCAGGAGTGCCTAAGTTGACCATGCTCAACCAGCCTGTCTGTTCATAACTCTGTTCTCAACATGGGACATGCAGCTGTTAGTAGGAGGAGAGGGCCATATCTAGGGGCTTCCAGTTCATCCACGGAATTCTGCACTGTCTTCTAAGTGCTTCTCCTGCCTGTGTGTACAAAGGGATGATTCTAGTTTGGCTGTGACAAGTGACTGTGAACAGTGTGTATCAACTTGTCTTCAGTGTTGACTTGCTTAGGGGTGAGCAGACAGGCAGGGTCAGGTCATCATGGGGAATGGGGGCAGCTCTAGCCTTTCACCCAGTACACTCCAGGGAGAACATGATTAATGATAACCTCAAGTACAAAGGATACCCAATAATTACACAGATACTCTTCAAGATAAACGTGTGTAGTATTGGCTATTGTTTAGGAGGCCTTTTGATCATTTCAAATAATCTCAACACGAGTAGATGATTTTTGTCCTGATATAAAATCACATATATCCCAAATAAAAATATTTGCAAATTTGACTGACTTTAAAAGCATAATAGCAAAGGGGAATTGAGACCAGAGGGTTGGTCTCACTGCCATTGCCAGTGATTAAAATCATCCTCTCCACCACTGGGAGCCTATGAGCACTGCCACCCACGAGGGCAGAGCTGGGAGAGGTTGCCATCCTCCACTGACTTCAGGGATTACAGAGCAGAAAGAGTTGTGATCATGTTCAAAGAAGACAACATCCTATATGAGGTTCACATGAAAAGTCAGAAGTGGTTTGCACCAGCCAGCAGCAAGCCAGGTCAGCAATTCCCACAAAGTAGGAACAAGACTTGAAGAGTTTCCACCTGAAAGCACCCAGAATGCCTAGCTGAGCAAGTTTACAAGGCACACAGAGACGCAGGAGAGAATTTACAAGGCTAGCCTGGAAGAGGCACACAGTCTTGTGTCACTCACATAGACTGAACACGGACTAAAGAACTGAGAAACCAAAAGGTTTTAGGAACAAAAGCAATGAAAAAATTTCAGACACTAGGCCTCACAATAATGCCCTAAAGGTGACATCAGAAATACAGCCAATGTGAGCGGCTGCTGAGACGGCTGGGTAGTTAAGTGTGCAGACCACTCTTGTGTAAGGCAGAGTTTGGTTCCCAACATCTATATAGGGTGACTCACAACAGCCTGGAATTCATCTCTAGAGGACCTGACACCCTCTTTGGGACTTTGTGGGCACCTGCATTTGCACATACACACTTACCTTCCCCCAAAGGGCATAGGAAAACTTAAAAATAAATCTAAAAACCATAGTCAATGAAAAACTAGTAAATTAGACAAGCTCAAAATGAAAAAAAAAAACTCATGTGCATCACACAATGTACCAGTAGAGTAAAACACACCCTCAGCTCTGCGGAAATTGTACATTGTATGCCCGGTAAAGGACTAACAACCGGAAGTCCAAGAATGCCTACCACTCAACACAATACAAAGCAATCCAGTAAAATGTGAGAAATGTCTTAAGTAGACATTTCTTCAAAAAGGAATCTACAATGGCCAAGGATCCTAGGAAAAGTTGCTTGATGTTATCAATCATTAAATAAATGAAAATCAAACACATAATCCCACAGAGCTCCACATCTATGATGACTGGTGTGAGTATGCTCACAACACTGACAGGAGAACAGAATTAAACAGACGACAGCAGAGGAAGAGGGTAAGTGCTGTGAACCTTGCAACCAATGATGTACAATTAGGCGGTTATAGTGATTATGGAAAGCAGTTCAGTTACTGCTCCAAATGTTTAAAAATAGGGCAATGATAATTTTTATAATTTCTTAGATGCGTGAGTATATATTCATCATACACCTGCAGGACCCCTACAAGGTCCAAAAGCAGATGTCAGTTCCCCTAGAACTGGAATTAAGAGCAGTTATGAGCCACTGTGTGGATGCTAGAAACTGAATCCAGGTCCTCTGCACAAGCAGCCAGTGCTTTTAACCACTCAGGTGTCTCTCCAGCCTCAGGGCAGCATATTTTTTTCTGCTAATTTTTGTAGCATTCAGCCAGAAAGTGAAAAAGATGCATGTCCTCAACAGACAAATGTATGAACGAAATGTACAGTTTGTACCTGATGGGATGTCATTCTGCACAAAAGGAATGAAGTTCTAAAACAGACTAAACACAAATAAACTTTGCAGACCCAGTGTTAAGTGACACAGGCAAGATGCACATGGATTAATCTGTACCCTTCTGGCATGTGTACAGATGTTTTCCTCTGGAGACAGAAGGTGATGGGAGGTTGCTAGGAGCCAAGGGAAGGAGAACACAGAAAGCTATTGTCAAATCCTGACAGAGCTTCTTTTTGAGAAGATAAAAAAGCTTTAGGAGTGGCGATGGTGTACAACACTGTAAATAAACTTAATGCCACTAAATGTACATTTTAAGGTGGCTAACTGGTAAGCTGCATGCTACATATATTGTCTCAGAACAAAAAAAAAATCATAAACAAAATGTTTTATGGAAAAGATCAGAGCTCAGGAAAAATAGTGGAAAGATTATAGTCAAATACATTATTCCCTAAATTTACAGAAGTCCCTATAATTCAACGAGAAAGACAAACGTGAATGTACTCCCAGAAACACAAAACAAATGGCCAACAAACCCCTGAGAATCACGCAAAATTAAAGAAATGCCAACTGAAGTAAAGAATGGCTTTACATTAAGTTCTGGTGATATAGAGTGCTGGTGCAGAATACATCAGTGGGAGTGTGTATTGATTGATTCCTTCAGAGGAAGATTTCACAATATTAGAAATTCAAGATGTATGTATATGATGATATAGCAATTCCAATAAGACGAAATTACACAATAGATGTTCTTATGACGACGTGGATATATATTGATATAAGCAAATACACCTTAAGTTATAGAATTCATGAAATGGCACTCATTACGCAGTATAAAATCCCCTGTATCTCTGAAACAATGTTTTTTTGGGGGGTAGAGAAGAGGGGTCATCCTGACTATTTCAGCATGCATCAGGAATAATCTGTGGTTGGAACTTAAAGGGAATCATAGAGCTCGATAGTGGTAGGTGAGGCAAATGTGTATTCAGGTGAGATCCTTGGGGTGTGATTTGTACCTGAGTCCCAGGCAGTCACAACCTGTAGAGGCAGAGGTGGTCACCCCTCCCTGTCAGCATTCCGAGCAAGGTATGTCCATGAGAACAACAGTGACATAGATGTTAGAGAAACAACCAACTACTTTCTGGTTGAATTTAAGGTCTGGTTCACAGGAGGGAACCCATGTTTGATACTATAATCCAGGAAAAATGCCTGAGACTTCAGAAAATACAGACCACAGAAGGGAGGCTTCTGCTATTGTTATGCTAAATAAATGTAATATGCCTGTCAAATTCTTCCAAACATTTTGCATGTAGATTCTGCTGCTGTCAGCTCAGAGTCAAAGGAGTGGGCAACAGTTATTGCAAAAGTTTCATTGATGATGACTGAGACTGTTGAGGACAAGTGTCTGTTCCATTGCTGTGGCACAGTGGCCAACACTCCTCCCTAAATGGAAGAAAATCTCTCTCTCTCTCTCTCTCTCTCTCTCTCTCTCTCTCTCTCTCTCTGTGTGTGTGTGTGTGTGTGTGTGTGTGTGTGTATGTATGTGTGGGTATGAGCCTCCGTGTCTGTCTCTCTGTCTCTGTGTCTGTCTCTCTCTGTCTTTCTGTCTCTCTGTCTCTCTCTGTCTCTCTCTGTCTCTCTCTGTCTCTCTCTGTCTCTCTCTCTTCCTCTTTCTCTCTCTCCCCGTGTATGTTTGTGTGTGTGTGTGTGTGTGTGTGTCTGTGTGTGTGATCCCTCTCCAAGGCTTCAGGGACATCAAAGGACATAATAGGAGAAGGTATGGAAAACTTAAAGAGCTAAGGAAGGGAGCAGTTCCCTCCACACAGGCCACGCCCACCACTATCATGAAGCAGAGTAGCTGTGAGCATGGTCATGAGCCAGCCTAGATCTATTCAAATTTTCTTGTGGAAGGAGAGTCTTAAAAGGTTCACGGGATCCTTACGAGACCTTTATAAGGTCTTCATGGGGTCATTCCTTTATGAGATTATATAAGAGATAAGCAATTGAGTGGAGTACGACCCTCATCAGTGCACCTGTGCTTAAGTGGCCCAGAGGACTGGCTGCTGGTGTGGTTGCCTTTTGAGTTACCCATGTAAACAACCACAGTAAACGCATTGCCTCACAAGCCGACTTAGACAGTCTTTTGTCTGATGACACCGTACCTGATACAAATACATTTTCTTTATGTCTCTCCAGGAAAAGTCATGGTTCTTTAGTAACAAAAGCCATCATGGGATTAGATGACTACAAGCAGAGTGGGAAGCTAGCTTGAAATAGAGACAAAGCCATTGAGGACATAGTCATACTAAGTCCACCATACAGTAGCTGCATCTGCATGGCCACTGCAGGTCCAGTCAGATACCCACAGGTACTAGCACTGTCTTCTCTGCACTCCTAGAACACAACTGAATTAGGGGACAAAATGAAATGGCAAAGAAGTTCATGCTAAGAAAGAACATGGGCTGAGAGGGGACTGAGGCTGTAGACTGTTCACCCAGGAGATAGATTCTATGGAGTGCTTTGTTTGGTTGATCTAGGTTCCCTGATGAAACTCATGGAGGAAACTCAGCATTTTGGTCAAGATCTTTGAAGATACATCTTCAAGATCATTGCCAAAGGTTTCAATAAGTGTGTTATCCCTATATCCTATGCTCTAGCACCACAGTGAACCTTCCAGGCTTCCTGTTCTTAGCCCAGAAATGAGTGACTGGGTCTTGCAAATTGGTCTGCTCCTCTTGCTTCAGAGTCTACAACATGCCATATGCTTGTTGTATATGTATCCCATCTGTGAGGTCAACGCCATCAGCTCAGGTTAGACCAAAGCCTGACCTGGATGTTCACTGTGCTTGGCTTCCACACTCTTAGAAGGCACACAGCTTCCTGATTGGCTTGTGCTCACTATTTAAGGCAATGCCAAGTGTCAAACATGGGCTTGATTAACCCCAACTTTAAAAAGTTGATTGGTTTAGAGAACATCTAAGTTCCCCTCTTCTCTCATTCTCTCTTACGCTAGGTGAAAAATGGATAGAAGTTTGGTTCTGGGAAACCACACTGACAGTGGTTGTATAATTCCATATAACAGGTAGGGGGCGGAAGGCACAACAGAAGGTGACACAGGTTCTTTCTCATATTGAGGAGGAGGACTAACACTGGCTTATCCCTCAACTGCCAATTAGCCTTTCCTGATAGATGGAGGTCAAATGCAACTGTGAAGAAAGTGCTATAACAGCATCCTAAGATCCCGCCCCTCCCCTGGGATCAGCTCCTCTTGATTTGACTTGTTCATTCCTAGCTGAAGACTCCTATCAAGCTCTACCTGCATTCTGTCCTCTGTTGCCTGCTTAAGTCCATGTGGGACTCTCCCAAGAGACCATGGCTTCCTCCCTCTGCTTAGCTGGTCTCACATAGACCAGAGATTGACCGATATAGCCATTGGAATAGACCTTAGGAAACAAGGTTCCTGTTGCCTTCACTGTAAAAATATAAGGCAGAGGTCTGGGCGATTGAAAAGCACACCACACTGCACTCATGTGTAAGTATCAGTCCCTCAGACAGAGCTAAGCATAAAATCTCCCATGTTTACCCAATTCTTCTTGGGCTAATGAAACATATCCTTATTTTTGGGAGGGTTTCAGCATTTGCCTTTCATTGGCCACCTGGTCCCTTTGTGACGTGGAGACCCAGTACACACTGTCTCGGCCACACAATGCCTAGGAAGCAGCCCCTTCACCAGCTGCAGCTGTGTTTACCCTCAGGATGATTTTTATCCTACTTAGTGAAATGCATGTCACCGTGAATCCACATTTGTCCTGAATATAAATGACTAAAATATTTGCCCAGCAATCAAAGCTGAGTGAGCTCTTGCTTGTCTTTATTACCAAGCAGGGAACAAGAAATTGTTAGCCAGGGCTACCTGTACCTGAATTCTCTCCCATAAGGCCTGATCAGGTAGCTTTTCTTCAGTCTCAGGTCAGACTCATCAGCCTTCAAGTTCTGATCCCACATGTGATAGACCTGTGAGCTGAGTAAGATCCCTGCTCTGAGATCCCTTCCTCTGTAAAGTAGGTACAGAGATCATGGAAAGTGGAGACGGCTCCCAACAATGTCTCCAACCTCATCTGAAGACTGGGAAACACTTAGGATCACTCAGAGAAGAGACTCCCAGTTTCTATGCAGTTCACCTAGTGATGGGGGATTGTCCTGTCTCATCCATGTGGCCCTGGATAACGAAAAGTGCCTAAAAGGCTGAAGATGCCTCCCAGGTGCTTTGAAGATGGAGGAAGGCAAAATGTGCAAGGAAGTCAGAGGGCCACCAAAATTGGAAAGGAGGTGGAAACAGTCACTCCTCTGAGCCTCAGAAAGGATATGCCTTGCCAGCATCAGACTTGTGCTCTCTACTACTGAATTTTGTTTTGTTATAGGATAACTTTTAGTAGCTTGTTATATTTACATCAGCAACTCATGATCAAAACCTGTGGTGCCAGCCTGCAGGGTTTTGATTTTCCAGAAGCAGATAAGGGAGCCCATTGTTACATGTTTCTCTCTAGCCTCTGCCAAGAGGATGCCTGCCACCTCTGTCCCACTCTGATATTTAATGCTGCATTGTGCTAGACCTCCCAGGGAAAGAACATCCCAGTGCAGGGACAGGATGTACTCTGTGGACGGACTAGGTGAGATTCCAGGATGTAAAGCTGCCAGCGCACTAGCCAGATGGCAAAGAGATCTCTATCATTCCCGGGAAGAGTGGACATTGCATCTTCTGATTACCACAGAAAGAATTGTACCTCTAATAGGCTTGATGAACAGTCTGATGGAGACACGATTGTGAGCGCCTCAGATGGGAGGAGTTTATACAATCCTAGAGTGTAGCAATGAGTTCTAGTGAAGCATGTGCTTCTCATTTTATGTTAGTTCAGCAGCAAAACTACAGAGCCATAAAACATCTGGATGCATTAGAAGGTAATTAGAGGGTAATTTAGATCTTCTCCAGAATCCCTCAGCAAGGCCAGGAGAATGAAAAGGTGGATTACCTCCTTACCTTCTGAATGACAAAGGATAAGTACTTGGGCCGTTCCCAGTAAACTGATCTTGAGAGCTCCCACCTCCTTGGTTTATATCATGAATATTCACCATGCACACACACACACATGCACACACACACACACTCATATGAATTCATGCACATACTCATATACACATACACATGCACATTCATATACATACACATACATATACACACATACATGTGTATATTCACATACACAGTCACACATACATATATTATATACATACATATGTACATTCACATACATATATTCACATATACACACATATACACATATACATACATGCATATATATTCAGACATACATATGAACATAATTACACATAAACACACCTCTTATATGCACACACAAACAACACATATACAGACATATACATATGCACACTCATATATACACAAAGCATACACATATTCACATACACAGGCATATACACTATCACACACACATATAAATATATATATGCACTCACATATATATGCATACTCATATACACACATATAGATATGTATACTCACACATTCACATACACACTCACATATACTCTCACATACTCATACCATACACACATACTCACATAAACGTATACAGACTCACACACACATTTCCATATATACATGCATAGTCAAATGCACATACTGATATATATTAATGCACATATACACTTACACACATAAACATGTACACTCATATACACACATGTACACTCATGCATGTTTATATACACTCACACATATAAACACATCAGACTCATGTACATTTACACACACTGATATACACTCACATACATGCACACACACATATATACATTCCTCTCATATATATACATTCTCTTTGTCTCCTTTGTCTCTTACACACTCACACATGTTCACACACATAAACATTTCCACTTACACACCAAACTCACACTCTGTCTTTCATACATATATACTCTCACATCCACTTGAACTCACATCCATATTCTCTCTCTCTCTCTCTCTCTCTCTCTCTCTCTCTCTCTCACACACACACACACACACACACACACACACACACACACACACAGCCTGATGCTGGTCAATGTGCCAGACATTGTACAAAGTTCATTCATTTCACTTGCCTCTTGAAAACGGTGTACTGGAGTACTAAATTGTTCTGTTTAGAATAGAAAGAAGCAATGTATCAATACACTCAAATCCAGACTGGATCATGATCGAACAAAATATTAAAATAAAATTTGCCACTGAGGATCAACCCCGCCCCGGAGCCTATTATACTAGCAAGGCCACATCATCTATGAAACATGGCAAACCAGTAGCCAGGGAAGATACCACAAGGCTGCTGTGGGCTGGAGACCATCAACCGTCCTCTCTAGTCATTAATCAATCCTCCTGAATTAATCCTACCTGTTTGTCAGATCTCACAGAGTTAGAGGTTCTTAACTACAAGTCTACTAAAAATTGAAAATGGAAGCCATTTTTATGTTATTAAGAATTCTGTGCAAAGTCATGTTTTGAACCATGTGCCTCTGGGTCCAGGCCCTCCAGGCGGTGTCAGTGGTGGACTCCCTCTCATGGTGTGGGTCTCAAGATATACTAGTCATTGGTTGGCCACTCCCATAATTTCTGCACTTCATTTATCCTAGCACATTTTGTAGGTAACACAAATTGCATGACAAAGGTTATGTGGGTAGGTTGGTGTCTCAGTCCCTCCACTGGAAGTCTATCAGATACAACTGGCAAAAAGGGGGGAAAAAAGTCAATAAAACAATTCCTAATGATATTCTGCAATGCCCATGGATTGAAGCCTAACCCAATGGTCATCAGAGAGGCTTCATCCAGCAACTGATGGAAACAGATGTGGAAACTCAGAGCCAAATACTAGGAAGAGCTCAGGGAATCCTGTGAAAGATGAATGAGTGTGACTGTGTGTGTGAGTGCATGTGTGTGTGTGTGTGTGTGTGTGTGTGTGTGAAGGACTGTAAGGGCCAGAAGGATCAAGGACACCACAAGAAATCCCACAGAATCAACTAACCTGACTTCATTGGGATTCACAGAGACTTAACCAACAACCAGAGAGCCTATATGGGAATGAGCTAGGCCCTTTGTATAGATATTACAGTTGTGTGGTTTGCTCTTCTTGTGGGACTCCTAACAGTGGAAACAGGGGCTGTCTCTGACTCTTTTGCCTGCTGTTTGAACCCTTTTCCTCCTACTAGGTTGACTCTTCCAGCCTTAACACAAGGGGAGGTGCCTAAGGGGAGGTGCCTAAGGGGAGGTGCCTAGTTTTATTGCAACTTGATATGCCATCTTTGGTTAGTAGCCATAGGAGATCTGCCTTTTTCTGAAGAGAAATGGAGGAGTGGATGGGGGAGGGCAGAAGAGGGGTTTGGGAGGGACTGTGAGGAAAGGAGGGAGGGGAAACTATGGTCAGAATGTAAAAATGAAACAAAACAAACAAAAACAAAGAGAATTGTGTGGAAAAAATGCTCACTGCCTGTGATTGTCTCTTAAAGGTAAGAATGACCTTGAGGTCAGATGCTTTAAAATTGCCTGACTACCTGTCACAAAGGTATACTGTCCCTAGATTGTGGTCTCATGCTAAGCTATTCTGGGGTGCATCGGTGAGACCTGAGACTCAACGCTGCACTTGTACCTAGGAAGTGCGATCCCTGTTGGGGTAAAACACAGCAGCACTGATGGACATAACCTGGGTGACTCAGGTCCCTTTCCTCTGCCCACGGCCCCCTCCAGTAGAGGCTCTGGAGACCCATTTCTTACTCTTCAGATCTGGCCCAGTTTGGTCCAGACAACAGAAGAAGGGGAGGAGCTGTGCATTTAACTCTAAATAACTTCATTTCCTTCTCATTCCTGCTGGTCCTTTGGGAGAAACAAAAGGAGCACATGCGAGTTTCTGGAAGAGTCCACATCTTTTACAAGGTGCAAAGAGCATTGTCACCATCCACACAGCAAATGAAGTCATTGCCACAGTGAGCCATGCCAACTGCTTCTCACAGGATTTGAAATCCTCCTGCTCTTTCTGACCCGTGTTCCTTCTCTTGTCTGGAAGCCAGATGCAACTGATCTGCAGGGTTTATAAAGCCTTGTTGGGGATGAAAATGTTCCCTCTAGTTCAGATGTCACTTCATCAAAAAGGAAAAGCACTTGCAAGCCCAGTCTCATCATTCATGGACATAGAAACATTTTAACAGGTTCTTTTTTTTTTTTTTTTTCCTTCAGTAAAATATACACCTAGGACATCTTTATTTTCCCAATATCAACTGGAAAAACCAGAAAATGTTCTGCTTAAGTGAAGTAGACTTGCTACACTTGATGTTTTTCATTTATTCAAGACTAAGTCTGGCTTCCTAAGAGCACAGGCTTCCATGTCCCTTAGTACTGTGAAGAGAGCTAAGAGGGCTTGAATGGCCAGTCTTCCTAATGGCTCTGATTTAACCATCAGTAGGAGCCGACTCTAGCCATCTTGTTCAGCTCTAGATAATGTGAAATCAAAACTCAGTACAAGCCCTATAAAATATCTCCTAAGACTAAACAACAGTTTCCTTAAAAAGAGTCAAGATTCCATGCATCCTGGCTTTCTTCAGAATGTACAGCGACTCCCAGAATGGAGATGAGACCTGGTGTGGGACTCTAATTCCATCCACTTGAACAACTGAGGCAGGGGAAGTGGAAATCCAAAACCTTTGAAGCTACATTCTGAGTTCAAGGACTACCCAGGCAACTTAATGAGACCCTGTATACAAATAACAAGCAAAAAGAGGTCTGAGCTACAGCTAGGCGGTCAGTATAATGTTCATTTAGCATATGTAAGACAACATGTTCAATCCCCAGCACACCTCTGGAATGACGCTATTTTAATCCATGTGCTTGGGGAGTCAGAGCATCCCATATATCACTCATAAAACATGTTTCTGCTTTCTTGAAAAGGAGCCTCTCAGACGGTGCTGAGTGCTCTTTTCCCATTCATTCTTGGTGAGGTAGGACTTACAAGGCTGGTCGGACACAGCTGCTTCCTTGCCTAACAGCCCCTTCCATAGGATAGAAGGCTGCTTGCCCTACCCCCATGTGTGGGCTTCTGTTAATACCTGACTGTGACCTCCGTGTTCAGGGGCTAGAGTGAGCCATGGGGTTGAAGGAAACACTTGCATTTACCTACATCTGTTCCCCAGAACAGACCTCAGCACCTGCAAGGAATGAAAGCCAAAGGACAGCTAGTGGCCATCTGCACTGTGCCTGCACTAATGACCTCATGGAATGCAAGGAGAAACCCAAACCCACCACTTGAAGGGGCCAACTTTTCAGTGGGAAGTGTCAAGGAAACTTAATTTGTGAATCTGTAGTCCTGAACACGACTCTATTAGAACGACTTCCCCGCATAACCAGGAAAGGCAGCTCTGATTCCTGTCCCCAGACAGGGTGCAGCCCTTCTGCAGCAGCACCAAATCCCCTCCTAATTACTTGCTGAGGCCTCCAGCTTGCGTTTGTGGGGTGGGTCCTCGATGATTCTCTTGAGGTCCCCACGGTTCTGCAGGTCCACTGGCTTCTCCCAGACTGACAGCTGCATGGTTGGGTTGAAGAAGAAAACCCGGTCATCACCAGTCCAGACCACACACCTGTGAAAGTCAAAAACTTGCCTTAGTCACTTTCGGAGACACATGGTGAAGAGCAATCCCTGTACCTCTCTCTCAGCATGCCCTTCAGGACTGAAGACATTCTGGGGAGCATCAGATAATGATGGCAGAGCCTTTCCTTAGAAACCCTCTGTGCTTCTCACACTCTCATTTGGCTCCCCAGCTCAGTGCCCTGCCTGACTCAGTTTAGTGACATTTTACCTCAGACCAAAGCACCTGGGTCCCCAGGAGACTTATTTCACTATACTTCCCACTCCCAGGTGACTTATTTCACTACACTCCCCACCCATCCTCTACATCCGTCAAGAAGCACCATGCAGCAGAGATGATATATGGACCACTTGACTCAGCAACTGAGCCCTGGTGTCCTGCTCACTTTCACAAGGGCCTCATACTTTCAGATACGAACACCTAAATTACAGGGAAGGGATGGCTTATTGTTTTGAAATACCTTGAGAGAATGAGAAACAGAGGTAGACACAGAAAATGAGATCTTTTCTACAAGGGTGGCTACTGGCCTTGGTGTCTATTCCCTCTTCTTAGGATGCTGCAGAGAGTAAGTGTGACTAGGGTCCATTTCCTATCCAGACATCCCCTAAAACTTACCCTGGGTAATGAATGAATGCACTCCTCCCTGGCCTCAGCTTATCATAGCAGCCTTTAAGAGGCCCTTGGCTCTTCTTCATGCTTATCTGTGTTACAGGAAAGGGAAGAGTAGGCTACGCATACAAGAGCTCTGTCCAAGAGAGGACCACTGGCCACCTGTAGGATACAGTGAGACACTGTTGATCCCTCAATGTCTTGCTCACACATCATCCTAGAAGGCTAGCATGGGTATTTGTATAGAGGGACACACTCCATGTTTAGGCCAGTTAGCTTTGTTCCCATGTGCTAGCAACTGGATGGATTAGAACCCTAATGACCTGAGAAGGCCCATCAGGTATTCCTAGGAGCTATGCAACTGGTCACATAGTAAGCTGTTTTTTAGCTGCTACTAGATCCCATGAGGCTGTGCTTTTTGAGGACTGGAGGACCTTAAAATCCTAGACCCTTTCCCCAGTTGAAGCCAGGCTTATGGTGTCTTGCCGTGATCACAAAAGTAGACTGAACTGAAGCTTCTAGCAGCTTGTGAGCTATTTGCAAGTCTTACTTGGATTATCTTTTTATCCTGAAGTTTGACTAAACTTGACCCAAGTGGAAAATTCTAGAAGCATCCCTAGTTTTCTATACCCTGATCTGTATCCTAATGACTTGAACTGTTTTATAATGTCTCCAGGAGACCAGCATCTGTTCCTGTGGTTCCACCTCAGCAGTCAGGCAGGGGTACCATCCTCACAGGAGGTTAATGAATCCCATGGTTCCATAGGCACTTGGGACCTGACATTATACTTTAGCCTTGTGCTCCTACCCAGAGTTGAGCAACTTACTCTGAAGAGAGAAATCCCTGGTCTGGGATATGGCCTTGGTGACCTATATACAGTGTGGGCTTAGTCTCTCTGTTTTCAACAGCTGATGGACATAGGGACCTACCAATGAGTCCTACCATGGACCCATTTATTAAGCTATTTCCTTCTAGAAGAGAACCTTTCCCACAGCTTCATGTCTAACTTCTAGTTCTTACTCTTAAATAAGTTGGTTCCAGGACTCTCTAACCATGGCCACTATCACAGCTGCTTCCTACTGACTTATTTTACTAGGTGGAATGCACAGGAATCTGGATGTTTGGCTTTCTGAAGGCCTCATTGTCTGAATAGGGTTAAAATGGGCACAGTTCACAGTCCAGGACACAGCTGGGCTCCACAGATACCCCACGTCCTGAGACCTTGGTCTCTTTCTTCTCCTTCCCTTGAGATCCCTTAGGTAACAAGTAGTAGTTACACCTGTGTCCCATGCACTGTGTCTGGGAAGCCCAGCTCAAGATGATCCCAATGCTGGGGGAAGGGAATTGGGAGAGCAGGGGGCGGTCGGGGGAGGGGCTAGCTTCCAGGGGAGCTTGGTGGTAGCAGCTGAGATGGCAACAGCCTAAGTGGGCCCTTGTCTTCCCAACACCTGCTGCCAGGTTTTCAGGTCCAAGGCCCAGGCTCTCCCAGTAGAGCCTGCCATAGAGTAATGATGAGAAAAGCTCACTGAGAAGTGTCCAGTCGATTACCATTTGCTGATCTGAGGAGGTACTGGCCTGTTAAATTAATGCCACAATATATTGGTATTTGCAGGAGAATTACTGGGGAACAGGGCTTAAGAGAAGGGGCAGGGGGCCTAAGGAAGGAAGCAAAAGACAGTTGCAGGTTAACCCTTAGGGACACAGATCAAAGTAGGGGGGAGGGAACAACAGTCAGTAACCTCAGCTAATCCCAGTGCCCCAGCAGGGCTCCAGCAGTCTCTCCTAATGTGGAACAGATGGGTCTCTGCAGGTGGTCTGTGGAAAGCTCCTAGCTGTCCAGAAGGCTAAGGGTCACACACTGAGTTCTGATAGAACTCTGGTCAGGGAGAGAAGGCTTGGGGCTTGGGCGCTGGGACTTGGGCATGAGAGGACTAGAGGAGGAGAAGCTGAAACCAGATGAGTAAAGACAATCCTTTGTCTCTGGGTTGAGACAATCAGGAGTCCTGCCCCATAGTGCTGGAGTTTAATAGTGTCAGGCTGTCATCTGTGCACCCTGAGCTGCCACACAGAGAGAGGCATCTCACATCAACTGGAAACTTAGCTCAAAGCAAGTCAACAGAGCTGGAAAGGGTGGGTACCTGGGCTTGGACAGGTTGTTTTCACAGCTGGGTGTAGACAGGTAGATCTATGTAGATGGTCCAGGAAGCTATGAAGTGAATGGTTAGGGGTCCTTAACCTACTGTAAGCTCCCTAGACTTTAGGCTGAACAGAGGAGAGGGCTGCTGGGCACATGGTCTCCAGTGGAGGGAGCAAAGGACAGGTTAGAATGGTCTCGGGAAGAGGGCACTGAATCTCACCACTGACCAGACCAATGCCAGAGAACCTGGCTCATAGCTTTCTGCTGCTATGTCCCTTTCCCTGAAGTCCAAGGTGGAAGGCTCCTTGAGGACATGTACCTCAAAGTCTTTCTGCTGGGAGACTCAGATAGCATCTCTGAGTTCTCAGCTGCCTCCACTCCATGCCCCAAGCTCTCTGATTCACTAAAGAAACAAGACTTCACACCTCAAAATGTATATATATTTATTATGTGTAATATATTTTATATAATAAATATAATTTAAGTTACCCCAGGCCTCATTTTCACAAAGATGAATCTTTGTCGCATATTCGGAGTTCCGTGAGGAGGCAGTGGCTGTAACACGTACTGCTCAAGTATAAAGGCACACAAGTGCATCCCACCCTCGGAAGAGCTGGCTCTCCAGTGCCTCGAGGTGGAGGAAACATCTCATGCTCCCTAGCCTGCCACCACTGAACTTCTAGAGCCAGGGAGGAATGGGGCTAATTAGAGACTTAATGGAGCATTAGCGTCTGGTGGGGGTGGTGACAATTAACACAGTACACATTCATATCCAAGCTGCGAAGAACCCGTTCCTGTACCCAGGGGAAGTGTGTGGAATTGAACTGCAGAGCCAGCGGCAGGTAAATAGATGGGGTTCCCAAGAGGAAATCTGCCCGTCCACTTGTTCCGGTTGGTTTCAACTAGACGGAGCTGGCTATGACATGCAAAATTAATTTTATGTTTCATTTTATGCCCATTTTAAGTACATGGATAGCTCCCCTTCTCTAATCATGCCACATAATTCCTGGATGGCAGCCATAGCTCTCTTCTCTCAAAATGTCCCTAGATCCCGGCGGATGTAATTAGTGCACTGGAGTTATTTAAGTCTGATTCAGGATCCCCACAGTGAGGAGCCCCATGTGTAGAGATCTGGTGGTAGTTGATTTGTTCAAGAAAAGGGTTTTTAGTCATAAAGTCACCCTTTCAACAAAGAGTCCTGAAGCGTGGGAGAACCATGGCCATTCAGCCCACTGGAGTGGGAAATCAACCTGCTGCCTCCATGAACCCAGGACAAACATACCTGTGGCTGCTTGCTCTACTGACTCAGCTCTGAATGCTCTGTCCAGTGCAAGGCATCCTTTCTGCTGGATGAAGCTCACTGTATCTGGTATGCCATCAATGGATAAATAGCTCCCCTGTCCCCTTTACTATCTGGGGCTTTGCTTCTACAAGGGACTGACCTGGACAGAGCTTTGTGTCCTCTGTGGTCCAGTTGCAGGAGAAGAGGAGGACCACGAGCCTTGTGGAGTCTGATCACCAAGGTGAGAGAAACATGCTTCTCAACCCAAGTATTTTGGCCATGCCTCCCGAACCCCTGTATTTTTCAGAGTTCACAGGGAGAAGAAACATTGTATCTGACACTCAGGATAGGGATAGAGAGCAGCTGACACATGAGTGTCAGCTGCACTGTGCTTGAGGATGTACAAAGCTTTATAACATGACTGTCACATCCCCCCATACTGAGGCATGCCAGAGGGAAGATTCTCAAGGATCTGGAGAGGTATAGCATTGAATTGAGGCCCAGGTCCTGAAGGCAATGCCTCGGCCCTCTTCATGTGTTATTGTCTCCACTTCTTACTTTCTGAGGTGAGAGCAGGCAGGGGCAGGGAGAGCGGGCTGTGGAAGTGCTGACAATCTATCTGTTGTTCACCTGCCCTCTCACTGTGGCACTCAGAGAGGCTACAGGAATGGCTCCTCAAGGTGTGCCCAACCTGGGCTTCTATGCTGCATATCCAGGGCTGGTCCTTTATGCTCCCTTGCATGCCTTTGACAATGTTGCAGCTAGCTATCTTTAGCTGTTTCACAGACTCATATTTCTTCATTCTGGGAGTGGCCAATCATCATCAGCAGACCAGCCTGTTAGTTTCCTGCCCCTCTGCATTCAGTCTTTCAGGACACGGGTTCAAGCCCTCCCTCTTCAAGAAACCAGGTAAACCAACCTGACAGGGGCCCAGGCTGTCTAAAAGATGTATCATGTGAGGGCACAAAACCATCCTTCTTTGTCTTTGTCTACCAGAGTCCCAGCTTTTTACAAACTACAGTGGTTTGTATTTTTTTTTTTTAACAGCTACTCTGACCTTTGACCTCTTTACCCGGTCTATGCCAGTCAAAATCTCAAATGAGGAGCCACAGTAGATTTTTCTGGTTTAGCACTGTTTCAGAACTCAAGTATACCTTCATGGAGACTGATAAAAAAAAAATCACTCAGAACTTGAAGCTATTCACACCTCCCCTCACCCACCCAGGATACAACCTCCTCTGGAGGCCTCTTCAGCCCGGGTCTAAGTGGTGCCTCCTCCTGCCTCCTCCTCCATCTGCCATAACTAAGCACTTTGACATTTAATTCAGCATTCAGCTCCCCTCCCCAGCAGTTACACCTTACCTGTCCCTTCTCTGACATAATAAAAGGCTCAATTATGCAAAGGGGACAAAGTGACATTTGGTTTCCCTTCAGCAGTATGTACTCAAAAAAGAGTGATGCTTGTTCGCAGCTGAGCGAGCGTGATCACATGTCACATCTGAAATTGACACTGCACTGATGTGGCCCGGCCCGCTTCTCCCTTAATAACTGTGATTCCTAATCACCTCTCTCCAGTCAAACATCCATATTCGTCACGCCTGGGGAACTACTCCTCTCTCTCTCTGAAGTGGTTCTGCCAACTTCATCCAAGAACATGCTTTTATGCAGATTCTTTTAAAGTCAAATAAACTCGATACTTACAGTGCTACATATCCAGAGATTCTTTTTTTTATTTTTAAAGCTGTAATATAATTAATTGATAGTTATGATAGTCTTAAAATATCAAATATTTTAAGTCAGGATAAAAGTCATGCTATTAACACAAAACCAGGGACAAAGAATGTGCCAGGATGGCTACCCCGTCAGCTGTTTGAAGACTCACTTTAGGAGCCACACCTGTAGAGGTTCTACCCAAACATGTCTCTTAGCCAACATGGCCTGCCCACCATTGGTCTCTCAGTGGGACAAGAGGAGCCAGACTCATGGCAACACCATGTTCATTTGGGTAAGTATTTAAACTGCATCTGCATCTTAGGCCCAGAAAGAAGTATGAGAGAACTGGCTAGAACATAGGAGGCAGTGCCTATGATAGCACCTTGTCCCCTGACTCCTTGACAGGACACATTTTTCCCTTTCCGCAGCACTCACAGAGAACTTCTGTTGCTAAGTCGCTGACCAAGCTCGAACTGCATCAATCTGGGCTTTCTCAGAAAAGTGAACTGATGTGAAACGTTCAGTACACGCCGTTTAAATTTCATGAAAATAGCTAATTATTTATAAATCCATAATCTCTAAAATGACTCTCAGATGCTAATTAATCATTGATGCTGACATTTATTGCCCTTTGAGCCAAAGCCTCATGGATTTTACACTTTGTTTAGCCATTACCTTTGAAATGTCCCCGTGTCATCAATAACTGCAAGAAAAGCATTTCAAGGCGGAACAGGAAAAGGTTTCAGAGGTGCATGTTCGGCCTCCTCATGGGGAAGGCCTCACTTTGTGTGGAAGCTGACACACACACTTCCCTCCTCAATGTCTTAAAAACTGTGTCTGGATTCTGGGTCTTTTCAAACCACCCAACAGAGCTAAACTCTGTGTCCTTTTGTAATGAAGAACTGGGAAAGCTATTACTCTGGAACCTGGAAACACCTTTAATGGTTAAACTGGAACCCACCCTGAGAGGAAAATGTGCATAACTCTGGGTCCCCTATTATTCTGGCATTGACTTCGTGTTTCTAAGGGTACACTGATGTGTATGAAGAGACCATCTGTCTGGCCATCTCAGTAACTAGACTGAAGATGCTCCTCCATGGTTAGGGATGCCTTGGGATGTTCCAGCTCACTTTGGGCTTACTTAGTTCTTCAGCATACAGAGTCCCTGTGTGCAGACAGGGGCCTCCCTTCTCCTTCTCATGCTTTTAAAGCTGTTTCTTCAACCTAAGCCGTCTGCTAAGTGCATTGCGCAGGGTGGACGCAAACAAGAAACAGTGCACAGTTTTAACCTTCAATCTTTGCTTGAGAGACTCCTATACCTGTGTGCATGAAACTCGAAGTCTTGTTTACTGGAAATCCTAACAAACATGTTTCTCAGTTGGTTTGCTAAAGTATGCAGACAGAATTAAAAAAAAAAAAAACTGGTTGGCTTGTACTTTTCAATTTCCTGATTGCTCCGGTTCCAGTTTCCCAGGCAGCTCTGAGGCTGTTGGTGATGCCTTTTGCAGCCATGTTAGCTCTGCCTATATGAAAACTTCCCCAGGCATGGGTTCTCAGAGGAGTTTTGTTCTAAGGTTTCTGTTCTTCTGCTAAATTGTCTCCTTCCAGAGCCTCTGCTGTGCCCTGACCACAGGCACAGAACCTTGTCCTTTGTCTTGCTTTACCATTGGGCACAAAAACTCCTGGGCCTTAGAGCACCAAAGGGCCAGTGCCTTCAGGGGCTACCAGAAAGCCATGGCCTGCCCACAACCAGATGAGCATTACCTCCAGGAAATGCTGTCAGTCTGACTATGATCTAAGCCTCCATTGCTAAGACAGAGCTCCCAGAGCTCCCTGGGTTTGGGTAGTGATGTGCATCCACACTCACAGAAGCTGGTGATGGAGTCCCCACTCCCCAGGCTGCACTTGTCCTGGCCTTGGCCATGTCCACCAAGGAGCTTCCATACTCTGACTTGAATGGAGTTCCTTTAGCAGTTAGTTAGAAGGTAATTTATGGTGGCCACTACTTTCTGAGGTGAGGGTGCCCTTATACCACTGTTACAGATGGTACACATGAATAGAGATGGGTAAAGAAGATGCATTATTGCTCCTGCACCTCTGGGGATTTCCAGAGTACCTGGCTGACCAGGGACAGCCAGACACTGGTGAACCCCAGAGGATTCACTGTCATTGTGATGGCAACAATGGCTTGAGATGATGGAAATGGGCTGTCAAGGCTCTTTCTATGGAGGAGCTCCATCCCTGGAACAGATGGTCACAGTTCCACATGTGGAGGAACTCTGTTCCTGGGGAAGACAGCCATGGCTCCCCAGGCGGAGAAGCTCCATCCTTGAGCAGACAGTGCTGTCAGGAAGAGTCTGGCCTCTAAGATCCATACATGCGATGCCAGGTGTAATGATGCTGTCATTCCTGGTGCAAAGTTCCTCTCAACCACATTAGCAGATGAAGTGAGAACCAGAAACTGTTATTCTCAATGGAGAATCCTGGTCCCTCTACTTGTCAGAGCAAGTATGAATCCCTTCGCAGGTATGGTGAGATCTTCCAACAGACACATGCTTAGCTAAAGGGCCACTTTACATAGCAAGGATCTGTAGCTTAAGCAGAGCTGAACATAGAAACACACAAACCAAAGGATGCAAGAGAAGCAGCATCACACTCCTCATTCCTTGTAATACTGCAGAGGTCCCAGTGAAGAGGCCCAGTTCTGATTGGTTCATGGAATGGAGCCCTTCTATCTGTGTGTAGGGGTTTAGTACTTCTCTTGATATGGAACCTACCCAGACAGGCTCTGCTGAGGGTCCCTGCTACTAGCAACTTGCCAATGAAAGGGGAGAGAGCCAGGAGTAGCCCTCCACCACCCTGAGACAATAGGACATAATGGATTTTGTATACTCAGTGGGGCCTCTGTGGTTCTGTCCCTTCCTTCAGGTCTGAACCTTCTCCAGCTGCAGATATAGCTTAGTCTCACAGCACTGATCCTAGTCACCCCAGAAAACCACTCATCCATTCCATCTTCTAGAAGAATCATGAACTTGCCTCCACTCTCCAAAGCCTACAATAGTGTCCTCTGGTCCATTTCCTGGGAGAGAATGTTTCATTCCACAGGGACCAAGTCTTCACTCTGTGATTCCCAAACACCTCTTGTAGTAAGAACATGATTCATTTATATCATGTTCATGCGATGCTCAAGGGACTCCTGATACTCACGCCAAGAAGGCTTACATTCTGACTTAACAATTGGGAAGCCAAGGTCCTCACACAGGGAACGGGAAAGCTATAACCCATGATCCTTGCTGTTCATCAGCTAGGCCCATTTTCCATTAGGGTCTAGTGTTCGAGGTCCCATCTACAGGTAGATTCTCCCAAGGGAAGCTCCATGGAAGCCACAGCATGAGGTATGATCAGTGGATGCTTCTACACATAGATTCCTGTCCACTCTGAGCCCAGCACAGGAATCTGCTGAGATTCCTTGGACCTACTGAATACATAGGGGCATGCTTTGCCCCTCCGACCATACCTTATTTCTTATGTTCAGGATAGGGACTTGTCACCATAGATATCTTATTACAAGTGCTTGCAGTTCTACCATAACCTCCTCGGGAGGTAGGACTGATTTAAATTACTCAGCCAAAGACATATCCAAATATGTTTCCACAGAGATCCTGCCACTGAAATCAGACAAGAAGCTGAGAATCTTCGGGATATGAAAATATGTTCAGTTTCCAGATGCCCAAAGAAGTCACAGAAGCACTAAGCCATGCCCCAACCCCAGGGCCTTATGTTTCTCTTTCATCTCATAGTTCCTGAGTCATATCCTTTATAATAAAGCTGCAATCATAGCTAATCACAGTTAAGCACTTTTCTGAGTCCTGTGAGTCACTCTAAAGAATCATCACCAAAATCAAGGGGAAGCAGTGGGAGGCCCTGTCTTTATAGTCAGCTAAACAGAGTGTGGGTAGCCTGCTGAGGCTGCCTGCAGGCTAGCATCTTTATGAAGTAGTCTCCTGGGACTAAGCCTTTAGTCCGGAAGTGTGATGTCAACTGAGTCTAGTATCTAGAGTCAGAATTGAACAAGAGACTCTCAAAGAACTGGGGGCCATGGGCTTGGGGAAGCAGTGTCCAGAGGCGAGCTGAAGGTGGGGAACATGAGGTCACTAATGCTACAATATGGACATTACCCTGCATACAGGCAAGGGACACTCTTTCTTTAAGTAGGAGAGATAGCCAGTACATGGCCAAGGGGTCAATAAGCCCTGCATGGTGAATGTAAGGCCCTGAGACAATGAGTAAATCAACATTTCAGACATAGCATTGGTATTCTTAGAGTTTAGAGTTGCATCCTGATGGCTTCATTGCAGCTCCCAGAGGGCACATCACCCTGACACCCCCATTGTGGCTCTCAGAGGGCACATCACCCTGCTACCTCCATTCCAGCTCCCAGAGGGCACATTACTTTGATACCCCCATTCCAGCTCCCAGAGTGCACATTACTTTGATACCCCCCATTGCGGCTCTCAGAGGACACATTACCCTGATGCCCCCATTGCTGTTCCTGGAGGGCACGTTACCCTGATGCCGTCATTGCTATTTCTCTTGGTTGGATTGAGCATTTCCTCCCAGCTGTATATTGCACTCCAATTGTCAGGTTTTAAAACTAATTTTTACTATAATAACCTTTTTATCCTGGTTCCAAATTACTCCATTAGAAAAGGGCACTTTTAAAAACCAAAGACTGTGGCTCCCTCGTGGAAGGTGCTTTGGAGTAAGGCATACTCAGAGATCAGGAATCCCCTCATGGCAGCCGGAGAGAATAAGACATGACTTTAATTAACAGTGACTTCCCAATGCTCCTTCTCACAGGAGAGGGTAGAAAATCCTTAGCAGCTCATGGCATGCTACATTTACCTCAAGCCATTGACTCTCGCTGATGTATATGCAACAGCGTTGCTGTTTTAATACATACAAATACACCAGGACCGAGGAACTCATCATTTAAATGCCATTTTCCTTTCTATAGATGTGACAAGAGTGGAGAATTATACCTGCCCTGGGGTGCAGACTGTGTTTTCTAAGCATAACGCATCTAAGGGGCATGCACTTTCTCTCTGATGACATTAAGAAGAATCTGGGACAACATGAAGCTTTGTTTTATTGTTCTTGACTTTACAGGTATCTTACCAGGGGGATCCAGGCACAGGCGTGGAGGCCACCGGTTTATTGCCTTTAGCTGCAGTATCTTCCCCTCTTACCAATATGGGTGGAGGCTCCTTTAAATGAAAGAAAAGATGAGAGATGATTGTAATTGTTTTCATTCTGAACACTGTCACAGTTCCAGTAAAGAAGTGGAAAGTAACCAAGTCCCCGGCAGACTCAGCTGTCTCCAGCAATGACTACAGAGTAAAACATCCCAGAGAGGAGGCTCTTAAGAAGGCTTAACTTGACTATGGCCTACACTACACACACAGGTAGGGCGATTCTCAAGAGGCAGCCTCTAGGTTCCCCATTTGTCTGCTCTCAGATCCAGTGACAAAGGGGAGTCATGAGAGTGCTGTAGTTCTGGGGTGCAGGAAAGGGTAGAAAAATATCACTGGGCTCATATCCAGGATTAATGGGTTAGAGTCACGTGCTGTGCCATGAAATCCCTATGTACAGTGACAGAAAACCTCCATGTTGCAAGGTATCTTAGATATAACCAGGGCTGACACGTTTGGGTTCATTATGACACAGGATGGAACAAGCTCCCCACCAAGCTGGTCTGGAACTCATTATATAGTCTGGGCTAAACTCAAATGTGTCTCAGCCTCCTGAGTACTAACTAGCCTTCCAAGTTTCTGCCACCACATATGGTTCACGCTGCCATTCTTAAGGAAGAACAGCGTCTTAAACAGGTTTGGATGCTCTGGAAGCTGGAGTACTCCCCACCTCTCTGGATTGCATTGCCCAGACAGTACTCAAGGGGTCATTGTTCAAGGTATATGTGATTCTGGTGCTCAGCCAGGTTTGAAAAGTGTCACTTTCTTGGTCCCCATTTAAAAAATAAGAGCTCTTTGAAGTTTGTATCTCCTAGAAAGAAAAAAAAAAGATTTATTCTCTCCAGTTCAAAACAGCAGCAAACATGTCTTTCTCTGTGTTCTTCTCAGATGGAACTGGGGCAGGGGAGGTAAATCTTATTGAAATTAAAAACTCTGGATGATGACGAGTTCAATAGGGACCCACAGCCAGGGTCAGGCTGTCATACTTAGCTGTCCTACTTAAGACAGTCATGGATTCTTGGATCAACAATGTGCTGAGTCCTAATTCCCACCATGGAAAAGCAACATCAAGAGGGGAGATTCTTTAAAAGTAAATAAGCAATATTACAATTTCACCATGGTTCTAGGAAAGAAAGGAATTCAGAAAGCATAAGGTCTAGGGATAGCGACCCTTGAAAATCACTCTCACACATCCAGAAGTTTTCATGGCTTCAATCTCAAAACTCAGACCACAATAAAGATGATGGCCTCTCTTTCTATCTGGAAATTCAGGTGAGGTTAAAGGGCAGGTGGATTATTTCAAATGACAACTTGTTCTGAAGTGAGGGTTACAAATTGAATATCACCTTGACATTTTAGAACCTGAGTTTACCAGTAATAATGCCAGTGAACTTTAAGTCATGTATGGAAAATGATGACTGACCATGTGCCCAACCAAATCTACGTAAAATTAGCACTAATCCCAGTGGCAGAAACACCCAACAAGAGGTCACTGTGGGAGAGGCAGTGGTAGCACCAATGTCTGGCACCAGTGACCAAAGTTCAGGACAATGCGACAGCCACAGCTTGTTTTCCTTGTCATTCTTCTGGGCATGGAGACAGGAATACACTGATTTATGAACACCCTAGGCACAAATTTCTAAGGACCTTCAGTTACAATAAGAGCCAAGAGTAGTGGTCCTCAACCTTACTAATGCTCTGGCCCTTTAATACAGTTCTCATGCTGTGGTGACCCCCAACCATAAAATTATTTCATTGCTACTTCATAACTATAACTTTGCTAGTGTTTTGAATTGTAAGGTAAATATCTGATATGCAGGATATCTGATATTTGACCCCCAAAGGGGTCATGACCCACAGGTCGAGAACCATTGGCCAAGAGGAATAAAGCACAGACTCAGAAGTTAAAAGCATACACTTTTCTTGCAGAAGACCCAAGTTTAGTTCCTTTGCTCACTGTAGGCAGCTCACAACTACCTGTAACTTCAGTGCCAGGGAATCCAACATCCTTTCTGGCCTTCCCAGGCACCCATAGTCACCTGCATATATCCCCACACAGAACATTATATCTTTTAAATATTTTTTTTCAAAAAAGAGATAAATCTGCTAAGTGTAGCTCTTTGGTAAAACCTTTAATAAGCAACAAAGCTGCTTTGTATTGTCAAAAGGGCCAGGTAGTCCCTCCAAACAGGGAGCAGATGGCCATAAAATTATCTACACTGTTTTCATGTTTAGCTAAATCAGAGAAGACGGTGACTGGAGCATTGTACCCATGATGCACCTGTGCATGTGCATCTCATATCTTTCTGAAATCTCTCATAGCCTCTGCTCTTTGTTGTTGATATCTGTATTTAATAAATAGTTTTTAATTTATACAGCTATCCCTTACATTCATAACTATGAAAACAAAACTTTTATGGAATTTAAAATAAATTTTCTGGAAGTAGAGGATATTTTGGTTTCCTGTGAGAAAAAAAGGTCAGGATGAATAATTAGCTTAACGGGGAGTATTAAGAATATATATATATATATATATATATATATATAATCACACACACACACACACACACACACACACAAATAAGACAAGGGTTTATATTGCTAATCCAATTAGAGAAACTGGAGGGGGTTTTCATTTGGAAGTTAATTGAACAATAGAACACAACACACAGCCTCCAAGCACCAAATTATTCAAGTAAATATGGTGGAGTGTAATTTGTGATGGTACCAACTTCTAAATTTGGCTCTGCTAGGATTCTCTCCAGCTAATTACCAAGATCTTCTTCACGGGGCACACGCTGGTTATGATTTCCTGTTGGTGATAAAAATGGCTAATCACAGTGTAAAACTCCTGCTTGACGAGGAAGTAATAAAAGTGAATCAGACTGGCAGAAGCCAGTAATCAAGCCACTATTTACGGATGGCACCAGCGAGGCTAGCTGTGTAATTAATATGTGATTCTGGCAGAGATGTGCTAATCTCTTCTGGAAAACTCATCCCCTGGGGCAAATTTTAATCTGCACCAACACACAATTGTGATTGGCGTTCACCATCCAGTACTGATACTACTAGAGGTGAGTGAGGAGAGGTAAGCTTCCAGGTGACTGAGTCCTGGGATGAGGGTAACTGGGGAGCATGGGCCAGGAAGAGCAGAGCACTCCCAGTGGGCATGAGGTAGGAACACCTCATGCAAAGTAAGACTATGTCGAAAGGTAGACACAGAGACACAGGCTCCAGGACTCTGGTGAGGGCAGGTACCCTGTGATTTGTCATTCTCAAGTTTAGTGACATAGGGGAATCCCAGCTTATTCAGACACAGGGCCAGTCTTAAAAGGCCATTTGACAAATGTGCTTTAGCACCCTTTAGAGTGGCCCGAAATTAGAACATTTAAAGAAAAATTGCCATGTCTTTGGGATTTCTTTAACAGTAAGCACCTAACTTTGAACTACATGTCTGCAGAAGCCTAACCCATGCCTGCTTTCTCTTCATTTGGAAAACAGATACAGTGTGAATTGAGCTGGAGGCCAAACTTCTTCCCACGGGATCCCACCCATACGCTCTGCTAGGTCACGGTGCTCTGCCAGACCTTGTCTGGGATTTGCTTTCCCTCAGGGTATGACATTGCCAGCCTGGGTTCAGCTGTAGTGCAGGGCAGACTGGCAAAGCCAATTTATAAACCTCTTGTGAGAAACACATGTGGAAGTGTCCCACCCCAGATCTTCCAAACCTGGGGACTGTGTCTCTATGACACTCACCTTATCCTCTCTGTCTCCCACCATGCTTTTCCTCTCTGGGGCACGTAGCATCAGGGCAGGGGGACGGGGCGCACGGCTGTGCTCTTTGCTTTTATCTGTGGGACCAAAATAATAGCCATTAGTACTTCATTTGTCATGTCTGTCACGACTTGGAAAATTAAACAAAAACAAAATGTGGCTTTGAAAATCCAAATTGATTCCCAACATTGAAGAGAACAGAGGCAGACTCTGCAGTCTTGGCTTCTCATAGTTTAGTGACAATGTTACTCTGATACTGAGCCTTAAAGACATGAGTCTCTTACCTGGGCTCTCTCCTGACCCAACCAAAGACCACCCATAGCTTCTGTGTTTATGATTCCCTGCAGATCTAATTTCAGCCTACTCTAGACAAGGCTGGCTGGTCCTGCTCTGGCTCCCATAATCTTATAGATGGAGAATCCCAGGAAGAATATGTACAAAGACAACAAAAAACACTCAGGACTGGAACAGTCCTGCTAGTGAGTCAACACATGAGGAGAGGTGGTAAGAATACTACCAGCAAATGGTTAGCCACCACCCTGGCTCAGCCTGTATATTCCCAGGTCCATGTGCAAATTGGGCTGTCATTGCTTTCCCAGTGCTTCCCATGCCCGGACAGTTGGGAGCTTCCTCCATATCATCACACTTCACTTGGGCCTGTGCTCAGCACAGTTTATATCACCTTTCATCATGCTGTGTGACCAGAGTACTTGGGTTGGGGAGGTAGAAGACCCAGGCCTTCCCCAGAAAGGACACAGAACAACGTGGGCCACAGAGCCAGCCTCAGTAAACCTTTGATAGCTAATGGTCATCATGGCCATCATGGGCCATTCCTGCCAGATATTGAGAGGATTCCAAGGTGACCATATCTCTAACTATCCCTTCCTCACCATCAAATGGGTAAGGGCTGGAGAGCATGACATTTGAACAAGAATCGCATGAGCAAAGCGATACGGTAAAAGACAAGCAAGATCTGGCAAGCCCCAAATGAAAATCAAGTTTAAAATTTCTTTTCCAAAATATATCTATTTAATGCCTTAAAACCAAAACAAATGCTTTCAGTAAAAGACAATAGACTGATAACTATTTTAAAAATCAAGACTAGAAAGGGAAAATAAACCATCTAACTACACACCAGCCCAACAGAAAGCAAAACCACCAGAGAAGCAAGCACAGGCGTCCCTTGGTTTGAGAGATATGATACTGGGACTCTTCTGCTTCCCAAGATGGATCCAGAGCTCTTGCCATCAATCTCTGCTGGGAAGGACACAGAGAAGATAGAAGATGGAAGAAATAGCTTTCTCTCTCTCTCTCTCTCTCTCTCTCTCTCTCTCTCTCTCTCTCTCCCCTCTCCCTATCCTCCCCCTCTCTTTCTGTGTGCATGTGCATGTGTGCTTGCCACATAAATATGCACATATGTGCACACCTGTACAAACACACACATCAAAAATGGTCACCTGGGAATGGCTTCCTCTGGGACAACGTGTAAGCCTGGAGGTTGGGGCAGGCAGGGCAAAGCGGGGGTAACCATCCTGGCACCTTTTACCTGCAACCTTTCTTAATCCACTGTAAATATCTTGTACACTGACAACACCACGCCCACTGTCAACACCCTCTGCCACCCATTCATTACTAGCTGGTGGTTGGGGCCATGCAGATCAGATTCCCACACTAGACTTGAAGTTACCATCGGGTTCACTGTGAGTATCTGTAGCCTAAAGGCTGTGACAAGGCCCCTTGTTAACTACTGTCACTTTGTAGAAGTCCTGGCTGGCATCCAGTGGACTGAGGACTGGTACTTGCATCTGAAGGAGCACCCACCATTAGCTCAAGCTGTAGGCAAGCAAGCCAAGCATGCAATCTTGTGTCATGGTTCCCTCCTGTCATTATATGTGTGATACTGAGCTTCCACCCATACCCTCAGTTTCACACAAAAGCCAGACATGCTAACCAGACACAGCTCCAGCACAACAGGCCACAGTCACAACCAAGACACTTCCCTAGGTCTAGCCAAACTATCTACCTCTCCATTTCAAGATTGGCTGAGAAGGTAGAAGGATGGGACTCAGTAGAAGAGCTCTTGCCCAGCAGGTGTGAGGCCTGGAGCTGGCTCTCCAGTAGTGACAAAATAGGGAGGGAGGGATATAGGAAGGGAAGGAGGAATGTAGAAAGGGAGGGAGGGATGTAGAAAGGGATGGAAGGAGGAAGGAACAGAGGGAGGGAAGGATGGAGGGAGGGAAGGATATAGGCAGACAGGTCCAACTTGGGACAAACTATCAGCTTTCCCTTCAGCTAGATAAATGAATCTAGTCAAGAGACTAGTCAAGGACACAGGAGAATGACCTAGGATGCCAGCCTTGCTGCTGAATGCATCAAACTGTCGAGAGCTTGTGCCATTAAGATTGCTCAGTGGTAAAAGCTGACCCCTAGAAATACAGAATGCTACACACAAAGAATGTTATACACACACACACACACACACACACACACACACACACACACGACAGATAGATAGATAGATAGATAGATAGATAGATAGATAGATAGATAGA